>VXBN01003819.1:0-88393 GCA_013397395.1 Sinosuthora webbiana | reverse complement strand
AAGGCCTCTCATGGGGTCTCTGTTGTCAGCAGATAATATTAGTGAAGAGATTCAGTTGTAGATATCTTGACACAGAATTTTTCTCATCCCCAGTTTATTTCTACCACTTTATTTTCAAAGCACCTTAATTTTCTAGGTTTTCCACCCTAGCTGTATTAGTAGTTATCTCTAGGGATAGGAGTATTACTGTGAATCAGGGGCATACTTGATTTTTTTTTTTTTCTTTTTTTTTTTTTTTTTTTTTTTTTTTTGCCCAAGTATCCTTCCATCTCCAAAACCAGTCTGACATTTTTTTGTCCAACTGTGGAATACTGCATAGGGCTCCTTGACTTCATTAATTTAACCAGTCACCACCTGCAGCATTTGATACAGTGCTTGTCACTGTTAGGTTATAAATTATGGAAAATATGTTGAATACATTACTGATTTTGCAATTTAAATTAAAAAAAATAAAAAGAAAAAAAAAAGAAAGAAAAAAGGTAAAGGAAGATCCCTACCAAGGCTCACAAATCAGCAGAGACCTTAAGCACATATTTAACTCATTTAACCGATTTCACTTTGCATCTTTGAATCTTCCTTTGCATCCCTTGAAATAAAACATTTTTTATGAATTTCTAAAAAGGGTTAAAATGGTGCAAATTCTGACTTCATGTCCATTGCATCCACTAAACATTAGCATTTCAGAGAAGGTTCATGTTTGCATTTCCCATACTAATGACACCTCAGTGTAAGCTGTCATATTGCTCATCTGGACCTTTTATTTCCAACTTACTCTACAGCCTTAATCATGCTGTGACCACTAAACCAGATTGGAAACCTATGTGCAATACAGTTAAAGGGAAAGGCCACGTAGTAATTAAGGTTTTTACATCCTAGAGGGATGACACCTTAGAGATACCTGGATCCCAGGTATGCGATCGGGTCAGCAGACCAGCTGAGTTAAAGGATATTTCAGTGGATGGGTTATACAGAGGATGCTAATCTAGGACAGGTCATGCAATGCAACAGAAATACTGCTGCTGCTTCTGGCCACCAAACATCTACCAGAGAATAAAAGCAGCCTCTGGACATTCAGAAGTTTACCACCTCTGTCATATACATTAAATTTAGTAATGTCTTAACAGCTACAGCCATTCACTTATTGCTTCTCCTACTATAAATGTTGGGGTTGGACCTTAGATAGTCTTACTCACATGCTAACCAAGCCTACAGGGATCTTTTTCAGGTGGATATAAGCCTTAAATAAGCTCAGCTGTAAGAATATGTTCCAAGAAAGATTCCATTAGAGCCATAATGCAAGTAAGATATGTTTCCTGACTTTTTTCCCTATTCCATTATTTCCAGTTAGTCAGACATCCTTCCAATCTCTCAAAAAAGTTTAACTCTTTCTCTTTATGGTGGTTATTAACTTTAAGGAGTTCTGCCAGTATTACCCATCATCATCATCATCTTGTAATTGTGGTTTCCCTGATTTTTTCTCATTAAACTAAACTCACACATAGGGTTGAAGGAGAAAACTCAACTACCTCTGCTTAAGCTCAGTTGTGCCAGCCCCAGCTACGTTACCAAGGCTGCTGGGCTTATGCTGACTTACCCAGCTGAAACTCCAGGAGAGACTGCACCGACTCCTCCCTGAGACATATCTCAGTGGACACCAGGATGAGATTCACATCCATGTTTGCTTTTTGCTTAGGGAGCTTCCTGGAGTGGCAAGTCAGGATCTGACTTTTCTTCATAAAAGGTTTACTGATTATGAATGTTCTGTACCATTCTTTATCTTATCTCCTCCAGACCTCCAGAAGATACATATTAGGCATCTGTGCATCCTGTATTACAAGAGCATCTTGCTTTTCAGCAGCAGAACTTTCATGAGGGTCTGTGCAACTTTCAGAGAATATTATCCCATGGGATTTATTGTTTCCACAAGTTCACTTCACCAAATTTTGAAAACATTCTGTATCAACATCTTCAAAAAAGTAGAGCCAAGAGTGTTCAGAGTAGGTTTTCTTACAAAAAACCAGATTTGGCCATGCAGATTGTGAATGAGGCATTTATCACTGAATCAATAAATGCACCACTTACTTCTGTAGTTAGCTTGACCCTGCAATTTTGAGTGTTAAAATAAATGAACCTACAATAAGATAACCAAAAAAAAGACAGAAGACAGGTGGGAAGTTTAAGTGTCTCCCTTTAAAGAAATTAATTAGATTGAAGATATTTGCAAAGATCTGACTTGAAAGCTCAAGAATGTGAATACAATCTCATGAAATATTGCCAGGAGTTGACCCACTAATGACAACAAGATGAGAACACTGTCGTTGGTTTAACAGGGAGCAAGAGGAGGCTTTTTAGATAACCATACACCATCAAATACCTCCTGCTGTTCTGATGAGCATCACATCACCTTCTGTGCAATATCATGCTTTACACTTCTCAGAATAGCATCTGCTTCTTTGATAAATGTGTGTCACAAGAGTTTGGGTGACACACAGGGAATCCTTGGACAATAATATTTTAGAAGAGCTTTCGTTGGCTCTATTTATTTTCCAAACATGTGCACGTGTAAGAGGCAGAAAGGTTTGGCTCTTAATGCCACAACATTCCTCATTTGCACACCTGCACTTCTGGCTGCTCTTCTCATCAGAATGCTGAGAGTTGGTAACTGGCATTGCTGTATGATTAATTTTTAGTGTTTAACACCTACTAGCTCTGTGCATTGACAAAACTAATCAAAACTAAATAACACGTGACACTATCCAACTGGCTAAAAATAGAGCAAATTACATCAAATTCTTACCCCTTTTGAAGTCAAGAGTTAATTGTTCCAAACACCGTATGTGTTGAGTTTAGGCTCGGTTATAGACTGAGTGCAGCTGTAGCACTGACCACTACAGAAAGGGCATTCATCTGGCATGTTGTCTGAACATCCTTCTTTCCAAATCCTCAAGGAACCATGTTGGGTAAGATATTTAAAAAAAGTCCTCTCCTCACACAAAATTTCAGCATAGCATCTGTTATTTTACCATATTCAACAGCAGCAAGGCCATCAACGCACACCAAATCTCTGAAACTCCCACAGGATCATCCTGTGATAGGCGTGTGATACACTGATTCACTCACTCAGGATACCTTGTCATGTGGCTGGACTGTAGTGCTGAGCTTTCTTTTCAGAGCACTTTTTATTGCTAAAGAAACCTGTGAATACTCATCTGTCTAGTTCTAGAAAAGCACTGGGAACACCTTTCTCGGCAATTGTTTCATATGAGACTGAATTTGTCTCTCTGCTATTTTTGTTATGTATTTCTCAAAAAATATCAGTAATCACTCTATTGCCGCAACAGTTTTGATGAAACATATTCAAATTAGAATTCACCAGCTATGAATGTTTCCCCTCCAGGTTGTATTCCCATGGCTTTCTCTAAGAAGAATTCTCCTTTTAAAGCCAGGAATTTCTTCCGGGCTTAATTTGGTGCATTCATACATTTGTAATTGGGTTCTAGATATCCAGCCAAAAAAGTAGCTACAAGTAGCTATCAGCCAAATGTGCAAATATTTCTGTGTAAAATACTCTAGACAGAAATACAGCATCTCTCCTATTTTGTTGATGACACATGTTCCCTGTCTCCAGAGGTGGTCAGATCACTCCAGACTAGAGCCCAACGATATTATACAGGCATTAGGGATGATTTGGGGAGCAGAGAACTGAAGTTTGAGATTCAAGCTAATATGGCAGCAAGATCTCATTTTCACCAGCTGAGAAGGTGGCTGGAAGTTAAGGATCTGAAATGCAGAAAGAAATGTTAAGGTGAGGCACCAGGAAACGTTCCATAAGGTGAATTGCCAACACTTGGAAGAGAATGCTTCTGGTGACTGCAGATCCCTGTGCACTTTTTTGAGCACCAGTAGAACAAGGCTTTCTGGAGAATGGCTGAGGTACAGCTGACCCTGGTTAGTAGCCAAGAAGGTTCACCATTACCAGCTATATTTTACATGTACCTAGGCTTTATTTTAAACCAAAACACCACAAATGGGAATTTAGCCCTCAAAAGAGCACAAGTGCTCAGCAATACCTTCAGCTCAGCTTTTCCTCTACCCCTTTTCAACCAGATACTCCTTTTACTCCTTTCAAGCTACAGTCCTTCTTGTATTCCTTGGTCTCGTGGCCCATTTGCATACAGATTTTCAAAGCTCTTCTATTCTTTAGGCTTATATTATCATTTAGTTTTCCAGTCACTCTGCTTGCCAGCTTCTTTACCCTCCATTACCTTGTCTGATAGAATTTAGATTGCTTTTCCAGTGTCTACTTCACTGAACCATTTAAAAGTCATTCTTAACCACTCTTGTATTATTTCTAAAGCAACTTTCATTTATTATTCTCAAAACTCTACATGTTGTACATACAGGTCTAAGATTATGAGGAGAAAAATATATCTTAGGTAGAAGTTTTTTAGTAGTGGAATGTTTCATAGCTTTTTTTAAGCAGATGTTTCAACTATCAATAATAATTTTTTATCATGTCATGAGTACAAAAGACTTCCTGTGCATAAAACCATGAATACAATACTATGATGGGAAGTGCTTGTTATCAACCTTACTGTGTATTTAGCATTTTTATTTAGTATGTTTATTATTGTAGCTGCAGAGACCTGGGGGGTTTTGAGATCTTCACCTGAAGATGGGTCTAAGGCACAAGAAAATATCATCTCTTGATAAACAGATGGTATTTTATCTGTTGTAATGGAGAGGGAGCATATACAGTATATTTATATACTTACAGTACATGTGTGTATATATATACGGCATAGACCAGAGTATGGCACATACATGGCAGGTACTGGCATGTATAATCTGGGGAGGACTCTTGCATACATAACCTAGGGAGCAGCAGTTACACCAAAGAAACAGCCAGAGACAGCTGTGGAGCTCAGAAGTAAAAGGGCTAAAGGAAGTACAGGTCAAAGAATTATCTGCTCCAGAACCTGTCATATCCAGTGAATTTCGCCATTTGGGTGCTCTGGAAATCCTTAAAAGTAGGAAAGGGTACATTAGATGAGATTGAAGGGGTAAATTCTCATCTTCCTGGATGAACTGCACAGCTGATTGTAAGGTAAATGCCCTGTAAAGACCTTGTAAATGTCATGACAAGGTATTCAAACATTATTTTCCCCTAGTACGGTCACATTTTTTAAAAAAGAATTTGGGAATAGATGCAAACACCGCTATCACTCTTGTGTTTATACTTTACCCAGAGAAGTTGTAGATTCCCCATCCTTGGGGAAGGCTGGGTTGGATGGGGGTGTCTGATCAACCTGTTCTAGTGAAAGGTGTCCCTGCTTGTGACAGGCGGGGTGGATGAGGTCCTTTCCAACCCAAACCATTCTATGGTTCTATGAAATTCTGTGTGCAGCACTGATCTTGCCATTTCACAAGGGACTTAACAGAACCTGAAGGGGGGGAACATACAAGGATGATTGAAAGTATGAGCAACACCTGTACGAGAAGAGGTTAGTCAAACACTTGAACTTAGCTAAAGGATTACTAAAGAGGAGCACAATACAGTTCTACGAAATAATTGTTAGGGAGAAAGTAGCTCATAAATTTGGCATGCAGAAGGGCTAAAACATTTTAAAATAAAAGCTTCCTAGTGTAATTAAACTCCACATGAGATGCTGTAGAAGCCAGAACTATAAAGAGACAGTAATGAGAGTAAAGAGACAGGTAATGGCACATTAAAGCATTTGAGCATCATGATACAGATGGAACATCCAGCCAGGTCTGAAAGTCCACCAGTGCCATTTACAGAAAGGCTGGATGGCACCTGGGTAAGATTATTCAGTGTTTGCCCTGTTTCCATTCTTTTTCTCCAAACATCTGTTACTGGATATTGAGAGAAAGTGTTCTATTTATATCTCTCTGCTTTGTTTGTATCATCATTTTAACTTTTTAAATGCAAAGTAGCTAAACTCTAAAAGGAGAGCACAGCAGCAAGCACACCTTTCTATCTCTATGAACTACACTCAGATACAAAGCAATAATAGCTAAATAACAATGAAGGCATGTGAAATTCAATGACTGACATGATGGCATTATCAAACCAGCCGGACAACGACCGGAATGTTGTCCAAATGCTATTAATTTCATGACCTTTAATTGACTTTTGCAAGACATTAAGCCATGTGAACAGCTGGAGCCCAAGAAACTCGGTGCAAAAGCACCAAGCTTGAAGTCTCCCTCTTAAGGGATGTGTTATTTCAGTGAAGGAAGTGGTGGAAGATTACTGAACTGTAAGAAATCATCATCTAGTCACAGAGGGATTTAGGAAAATGAAATGATTTAGTGTCTCAGAAATTGTGAGGGTAGACTGGAGAATGTGTTCTGGACAAACAGGATTAAAGACATAATGGCAAAAACAGAACTGCAGAAAGAAATCTGTATCTGCTGGATAGATTATTATTATTCATTACTAGACATTTTCAGTAACAATTTTGGTTAAAATTTATTGAACTCTTCCTAATGCACAGTGATGGTAAAATTCTAGTAATGCTCACCAGGAAAAAGAAGCTGCAAACTATTAGGTTTCTAAACATTCTGTTTTAGCCTCATGCAGGATGACAACTTCAGTTTTAGAGTTTTTGCTCACACCAAGCCCCTCTGTATTGCCTGCTGCTGTAAAACATTACATGGCACCTATCTGCTCCTTTACATTATAATAAGGTGCAAAGCCTATTCCAGGTTGATTGGGCAAAGTCTTGTCACCAACAGATAATACCAGAAATGATGGTTTCTATCATACAATTAATATCAATCTGAATAGAAGTAAGGTGTAGTTGCTACTTATTAAAATTTGAGCTCTAAACCATGAAAAACATATATAAATAATTTCATAAAAAGAGCAGCTTCTACTAAAATCAAGTACCCTCTCATCACAGTCATAGTGAATGTTCTGTTACTTATGGTCAGCATATAACTTCATTTAATTAATTCTCTTTAGTAAAACTTTTATTATCCTAACTCACAATCTCAACACAGAAAAAGTGTGGGAAGCTTTGATTTTACTCTATTTAATGACTACTTCTGAAAAATATCTTCTTTGTTGTTTAAATTACACCTTCTGAGTATGAAGTTCAGAATTTTTCATTCACACTTGGACACTCAGCTTACAGTTTAGCTATGGAATGCAGCCTATTTCAATAATGAAGCTAAACACACTGTTCCAATAAAGCTGAGAAAATTAATTACACAATTAAAGTCCTAATGGTTTGGGGTTTTGTTGGGTTGCTCAGCACAAAAGGAAAGAGAACACCAAACACCAGAAAGGATAGCTTTCAAATTTCACTCAGACAAATGACAAAGTTGTAAAGATTAGGAACACGGGATCGATATGGTTCCATCTCCTGCAAAAAGTCTAAGTACTAAAAATTTACATTCTGAAAGCATCATGATGTACCTGATTTCTGTGAGTTTGAAAAATGGATCTAACATAAGGATCTGAGTGTTATATCTAAAAATATGCTCTTAAAATATGTGGGAGGTGATAAGCACAGGATTCTTAGGGAGGCTGAGATATCTGCCTTCAGCTTCTTGCAGTAGAAACTGTCCTTTACAAATAAATAAACTAGAAATTACTTTTTCAATAGTTTTTAAGAACATTGAGAAGCTTTACAATTTCAACAACTATTTCTTGCATATTCAAAAGGTTGTCCAGTTTGAGCAATGCAGAAAAAGTGTCAGAAAATCCTGGTTTTCCCAGACAAAGCCCTCCAGTTATAAACTACAATCATAATAAACCATGTTTTAGTGAGCTCCCCTGATTTAAAATATGTACTGCAACAACTACTAGCACTAAGAAAACTCAAGATGGAATGATACTGATGACTGAACACATTTGAATGAAAGCTATTCCAACACAAACGGGTCACACCTCCCTCACCATCCAACCTGTTCTCAGAAAACATGCAGGAATATTATACTTCTACTCCCCTTCAAATTCTGGTGATTTAAGCATAACTGTTGGTGAAACCAGACCTGGCTGAGTCCTTCCCTAGCAAAGAGGCTGTTATTATTAATAGTCACTACATGACTCAAAAAAACTTACTGATGCTGCTCAAAGAAGCTAAAAGCACAAGTGGAACATCCATCTGCAGGAACACACCATTGTCTAGAAAAATAGAGTAGATACAGCTGCAAGAAATAAAAAAGATAGGAAGAGGCATGGAAGGATTATTTCTAATATGTCAGAATATGACCCTAAAGGAAGGAGCTTCTTGCTGTTGTGAGTGGCTGTGGAGGAAAGTCAGGACATGGTGCTTCACTCCATTCCCTGTCCCTACACTTCATAAAGGTACAGTGGGTGCAAGGAAAGCAGTGGACCAGGAGGAGCACATAATATTGGTCACATGTATCCAGCAGCATCCCTTCTTTCACATTATGGCTCAGCTGGTACTGGCATTCTTTTTAAGTCAATTTGTAACATTCTCTGAACTTTCAAATCTCTGAATAAAAGCTAATTATTTTCAGCAGTTTTGAATTCAGAAGGATAATTCTTGTTGTAATAGCACCTACTGGAATCAAAAGCAGCTTTGTTGGGGGTACACTGTGAAAATACAGTTCATAAGACCTTGAGATCTTCACACTCCATTTTAATGAAAAGACAAAATAATAAATAACTCATATTCTACAAAAACAAACAAACAAACCAACCAACAAAAAAAAAACCTGCAACCAAACAAAAAATCCCACCTGAAAATGCATTTAAAATAGAAAAATTTTTCCTATAAACTGCAGATGAACACTTCTTAAAATCCCCATTCCTTGATATAAGGAATAGTAGATTCTGTAATTTATGATCATAAAATAGGATGTAATAAACAATAAAAATAAATTCCTCTCAATATTTTTATTTCCTTCTTTTAAAAATGCTGGTGAATTCTGAGTTCCATGCAGAATGTATATGAGCAGAAATGAGTAGTCTGAAATCAGAGAAGCTGCTCAGGTGCTGCACCATGTCCTTACGCAGAAGACCACTGAGTGATGTGAATGCTATGATCAATCTGACAGTTTGCAGACATATTGAGCAGCAGCAAGACTGAATTAGAATTTTAAAGCATCTCACTAGGAACTGTAGCTACAGCATTTGCCGTGCAGTGAGCCAATCTGAAGATGAACTGGCAAAAAACAAGACAAACAAAACTGTACTAGTGAGCAGATAATGCACCAGCTACAGAAACAACGGAAGGAGGAGAAATGCAGAAAGACAGCTGGATTTTGCTTATTCAGTATAGTAAATCAATCTTTCAGTGTCACGAAAAATTACCAGTTTGGGCACCTGTGCTTTGCATAATTAATATGCAAATAATTAATTATGAACAGAGTACAGAAGGTGAACAGGGTAACTGAAGTTACGAGCACTGAAAGAACAAATCCCAGTTGGTGTTGTATGAGGACTATGAATGTAGCCAGGCCCCTCTGTGGACTCAAACCCAGAGAAGTATGGGACAAGGAAATGACACTCCTAACCTCAGCAGGTCTCTTTCAGTATCAGTGGTTTAGCACTTTAGAATTTATTTACCTGAACAGAGATTTTTATCATTATCCACCTCTGCCATGATGCCTAGATGAAATGAGCTAACATGTAATTAAGTTAAATGGTTGGTTTCTCTACTTATTCCAGCAAAAATGTGTGCCTGGATACATGCATATGGGTACTTTACACATGGAATGGTTCACTTCTTTTGGATGTTTTTATGTTTCTTCACTTCAGCTTTAGACTGTAGAAGCCAGACACTTTGCTATCAGCCTCGTGCAGCATACAACAGAGAAAAGCCCTGGTCCTCTCCAGCTCCCCTGAGTAAGACAGACATTATTGATAGTGGTGATCAGGGCAGGAGTCCTGAACAGCTCAGTACCAAGACAGAGTCATGTGCTGTAAATCTCAGATCAGTCTTGCATGGATTGACTGCCACAAGGAGGGAACACTGGGGATGAATGTTGGATTTGTAATAATTGATGATCTGTGGTAAGATCTATTTTGACAGGTTGACTCATGCATTAGGCAAAGATTGTTTTATAATCACAGAAAGTATATAATAAACCCTCAGATTTTTTAATTGCTGCTCACTTGAAAGTTCTGGAAACAATCGTTTTTTCTCCATTATATCATCCAGCTGTTTAGATAAAGTGTGTGCAATTAATAAGATGACAGATGTATACTGCTAGGCAAAAATATTTTTTATTTTATTATTATTTTTTATTTTATTCCTGTATCTAATATATATATGTGCATATACTAGATATATCAATCTACTACTTATCTGCTCTCTGTATCAATCTAAAATTATATGTAACTACTCATATATTGTTAATTTGTGTATCCAGTGTATTGTGTTCTTTCACTCTTTGAACACACTGTGTACACTCCTGCCACGAAATGAGATTTTCATATCTATATGCACATCAGGACTCAACCAGGTAATAGGCTATACACTGTATTGCTCCTGCACAGACATACATTTTTTTGTCCATTTTAAGTGTTTTGAGGGAAAAGGATGTAATTTTCTTCAGATTTTTCTCATCCTGCACTCTTGAACATATCTCAGCATGTTGCTTATTCATGCTAATTGCAGCTAATGAAGCTACAATTCTCAGGCACTGTTGCTTCCTAATCAGGATGTATTATCCCTGCTGGATCCTTTGGCCATGGCTGTGGTCACCAGCCCATCTTTAGCTGAGTTTGCTCAGGCTGTGAAGGGAATGATGTAACATATTTGTCTGACTCATTGACCCAAGGAACATCGACCTATTGGAGCCTGTCCAGAGAAGGGCAGTGAAGATGCTCAGAGGGCTGGAGCACCTCTGCTACAAAGACAGGCTGGGAAAGTTGGGTTTGTTCAGCCTGGAGAAGACAAGGTTCTGAGAAGACCTTACAGCACCTTCCAGTACCTAAGGGGGGGTCTTTAACAGAGCTGGACATGCCTTTTGACAAGGGCATGAAGTGACACCACAAGGAGAAATGGCCTTAAGTAGAAAGAGACAAAGTTTAGATTAGGTATTAGGAAAAAAGTCTTTAGTGTGAGGGTGGTGAGACACTGGCACAGGTTGCCCAAAGAATGCCCCATCCTTGAAAGTGTTCAAGGCAACCAGGGTGGATGGGGCTCTGAGCAACCCGGTCTAGTGGAAGGAGTCCCTGCCCATGGCAGGGGGGGTGGAACAAGATGATCTTTACCATTCCTTCCAACACAAAACGTCCTAGGATTCTATGAATTCTACGAAAACATAGTCAGGATATCTCTTTGGGAAGAACAGAAATATCTTTAAGTCCCTGGCTGACAAAAAAGTAAAATACTCCTCTGCCCTTCCCCAGGGCCTTCTTAGAATCAACAATGCAGAGCGAGCATCAGTGTCAGCTCTCTCACTCCCGGTCCACCACTCAAAGACACCTGCACAGGTTCTGGTTCATGCCAGCCTTAGCCTCTTGGTGAAGATTTCCTAAAAACATATCAATTATGAAAAAAATGCCAAGATGATAACACCACAAATTCTGTTCCCATTGCTGAAAATTTTTGTTCATTACCGTATGTGAATGCCTTAGAACTGAAAGCACTGCGTGCTTTCACCAGCCCACTCAGCAATCCAGCACGTGAGGGTTTTAATCCAGACACAGTTCACTATACATTAATCCTGTCTGAATTAATTAGACACACATAAATTCTAAATTAATTAGAAGCTTTCAGGAAAGAGACAGGAGCACTACTGTAAACAGATTGAATACAAAAGCTTCTGATCAACATGCAACTGCAAATAAAAAGGCAAACTGTGTAGGATTATGGGAGAAGGAGGGAAAACATGATTTCTTCAGATTCTTAGACTTTTTGTAATAGATTGATATAAAAAAATTAGCATGCCATCTTATTCTATTCATTAGTATGTCTTCAGCTGAAATAGTGCATTTGGTTCTGAGAATCTGACTTCCCTCTATTATCTTTGAAAATCAGTGCTTTAGCAAGGTGTCAACAAGAAGAGACATATGATGGACATACATAATCAATGGTATGGCCACAGTCAGCCAAGATTTGGTATACCATCACTCAGAGAAGTAGTGAAGGTAAAAGGCAGAAGTATTTTAAATACAAAAACTGTCAGTTAGCCCCTGAAATTCATCACCATCATCAGGCATTCAAAGCAAATCCTAAATGTTTATATAAACAGGATGAACACACAATTTTTAAAGCAGGAGTAAAAAAAACAAAATTCACTTCATGTTTTGGTAGATTTCTCACTGACAGCCATTACAAAAATGCCTCTCCCAGAGGAAGGTCACTGTGTGATTTTAGAAAAGGGTTTCTCAAATCTCACTGTGGAACAGGCCATTGTCACACCTGGGGTACAAGAGACACAGTATTTTGATATACATGGCAATTTTTGTGTTCATATACTTCATTGTTCACTAAAATGATAGTTCTAGGGAATTAGTTATCTTAAGCAACCTGGAAGAGATAAAACAAATATTAGAAATTTAATCTTTTTTTAACCATTGTCAACCAGTAAGAGGTGCAGAGCTAATTAAGGGGATTATATGTTCAAAGTGCCAGCAAGACCAGGATAGGATTCACTGATGAGGCAGGACCCTTCTGATCCTAAATTACTAAATACATATTGCACCTGAAAAGCAAAGTGTTTTGGGATTTTTACATTAGGGCCACAATCTCCATTCAAGAAAGGCAACATCAGTTATGCTTGAATATCCATCTGTTTGATTGTGCATGCAAGGCACATACACAGGAAGAGCTCTACACCTTCGTGTCTGAGCCCACAAAAAGTGATACAGTGATGCTTGAAAGCGCCTGAGCCACTGGCAAGACATCTGTGCTTATTAAAAGCAAGAAAATAATAAATTCATATTAATTTTTTTGTTTGATCCAAATTTGAATTTCATATTAGTTATGTTTGTTCAGATTTAGAAGCATCTGTCATCCAAAACCACCAATCAGTATTTTATTCATCACAAACCATTTAAATCCATTGTGAAACAACCTGAAGTAACAGCACAGAATTTAAATGCTACAACTAAAAACACAGCTCAGCACTTTCAGTCCAAATTAATGGTCTTCTGAGGGCTTTTGTTGTTTCTTCATTGTTGTTCATATCCAAAGGTGAGCTGCTTTTGTTGGCTCAATTTCCTTATGGTGGTCAGTTTCTTTTTTTGTACTTATAGTTAAGAATACAGAGAAGGTGTTACCAGGAATGAGAAGAAAGAAATACCAAAAAAAGCAAGAGACCATCCATAGTCACAGATGGTTAACCACCATGTAACTGGACACGACCTGCAGAGGATGGGATTTCCTGCAGAGTAACCTAGCATTTCAATACAGGGAAAAACATTTCAATTCACCTTTAACTGCTGAGTAAGCTTGTGCCACTAAGGAATTACATAATTGTCAGGCTCCTGCCACTGAATCTTTCTTCTATTTTCCATCTTGTCACAGGAATTTCTATCTTTGAATAGTGAGACTGTCAGAAAAGTAAAGAAAGCTATGCTGTTGCCTTTGAAGTACTGACAATTTGCAGCTATGCTGATTGCCACAGATTTTAATGATAATTTGAGTTACCATGTAGAAAACCTCAAATTACTTTTGTTTTGCAATGGTATTCTTTACTTAGTTAATTTTCATTGTTAGCACACATTGTAATTTTCTCTTAACTGACAAAAATAAATTAAGAACTTATTTGAGTAATACACAATTGTTTGGACTCTTCAGGGTCTTAGAGTCAGACTCCTGTGAATAGCATCTGTCTTGTTTGTTAAATGTCTGCTTCTTTGTAACTTCTGTCAAAATGAATTAGGAATTTAAATTCTGATTCATCCCAAATGCATTACAGAGCATTTGAAGCTATTTAATGAAAAGTAAAAATCTTCAGTCTGCGATACACCTGAAGAAAAATGTCAACTCATATTTTCTCTGCAAAACTTCCTAATTGACAAGGAAGGCTTTCCTAATCTAAAATTAGCAAACTAATCTGATTTTCTCTTATTACTGTTGTAACCAAGTGTTTAATTAGTAGATCTGATCATTCTATCAACAGTATGAGAGAAAACCAACTTTTTTGGCTCTTTCAGCACAGGTCAATTTCTCAGCTTGGCATTAAATAATTATTGAACTGAACTATTGGAAAAGTCAAAAATAAAGCAGCATTTTTTTGTATCTTCAGAAAAAAAAATAAACCTGTATTCCAGCCTCAGTAACCAATGGTTTAAAACACTTACTCAGTGACTGCAGTGAAAGTATTGAAATATTGAAACTGAAATTATTGAAATTATTTCATTATTGAAATAATGAAAATATTGACAAAATAATAAACCTCTATGGAATAAAAATAAATAAAAAGTAACTAGTATTTTTTACTAACATCATAACTTATATACTCATGTTTTAAATGTAGGGGGTTTTAAGATGTATTTTCAAAAGAAAATACTTTTAACTTAAATTTTTAAAATCATTTTAAATTAATTGGGTTTTATTCTACTTTATCATTACAAGCCAGCTTGATAAATAATTTATTAAAATTGATTTTTCATTATCACACAGGCCAAAAAAGAGGAAGAAAAACATTTTCACACAGTGTAATCTAATAAACATGACCATATTCCTGGGGCCTCAGCATGTACCTTGTTGGACCTTCTGGGAGTCTGAAGCAGCAAGACATGAGTGGACCAAAATAACAAGCTGGGAAAAAAAGAGAGATATGGTGCAAGGACCCAGTTTCAGCAAAAACAGACTGCAACACAAGAAAATGCTTATAAAGGAAAACAAAAGCAATATTGAAGAAGGGGTAGTCCCAGAAAAGAAAAAATTGAGCAAATTTCAAGGTGGTCAACAGCAGTCAAACATCAAGGCATGCTTGCCTCATGGGCCTTTATCACAGAATTGTCTGAGTTGGATGGGACCCACAAGGATCACTGAGTCCATCTCTTACGTGAAACCCACACAGGGATTGATCCCACAACATTCTTAGCACCATGCTCTGACCAGCTGAGCTAAAATCAGTTCAGTATGTGTAGGATATGGGAAGTGCTTTCTGGCTGCCACACAAAGTGCCAAATGTCCAGGAGCTTTTTCGTGGTGTGTATTTGATTCATACTGGAGACCTTCAAGGTGCTGAGGACAATTCATGGTTTCAGTCATCATTATTCAGGATTGGGGCATATTTGGTACATACCCACAGCAAATCTTCTGGTTTAGTTTCCTCTGAAAGCAATTTAGGTCATTCAAACTGCAACTGCTCTATGATGCAAAGAAATGCACAGTAAGTGTTGACAACTGGGAGATCTGCTTCAAAAATACTCTTGTGCTTCAAACTGGGCTGACAGTGAATCCACCACTGACACACTGGAGTCTGGATCTTCCTTCCACCCAGACCTTCAGGCTGGTCCTGCCACATGTAGGATGTCATGGCACAGGAAGAAGGGAAGGAACACTGCTTCATGTACAACACCACACAGAGCCTTAACTCCTCATTTCGACTGCTGTGAGATGGAAGCCCTTCACATCGAGGCTGTGTGTTCCTGTTTTGGAACAGGTAACTTTCATTCTAGCATTTCCTGAACTGATCTCTTGAAAGCCTTTCATAATATTTGTGTGTGTGATTAAAGACATTCGCACAGTTCCACAGGATCAAGGGATAGTAATCTAAAGAAAAAAATCCTCTTTTCTTACATATAGGTAGATGAGGGAATACACAGAAGCAATGAGACAAAATTGATCTGAACAACAAGCAGCATGCTGCAGGATGGAAACCAACCACACAAAATATGGGCTGCACTTACAATAAGGTTCCACTTACAAATATTTTTTAAAGGTTATATGAGTATAATGTTACAAAGATGATATAGGTTTCTATATATAAGATTTACATACTAAGGCTGACAATGTCATTAGAAGATTTAATCTCTAGTTAAAGGCAATGATCATAAACAATGCACTACACTGTAATTGCTGATTTGCCTTTTACTCTACTATCTATGAAGTCTTTTATTAACCCTCTGTATGATCCTGACTATAATTTATGATCACAACATGGATTTCTGTGGTTTTTTGCATCCTATCCACTTGACAATTTCCCTAGGCTAAAAAAAGACATTTTAGACAGTGCTTATAAGCAGGTGTTATCAATGCACTATGTTATGCTGTTGGAAGAAAACCAAAGTTTATTGCAGTTCTCTATATTAAGCACTTTGCCACTTGGGAAGACAACACTGCTTACAGAAAAAAAATGTTTCAAAGCCGTTTAAAATTAGTTCCTTCTTTCTGCTATTATAGTTTACTGGCACTCTTTCCTTTCTCTTTTCCTTTCTCTATGTTCCCTATGGGACAGATGGAGTGAGTAACAGTGAATAAAATGATACAATTAAATTAAATGCAGCAAGCTCCAGCAAGCACAGTTCCTGATCCTGCAAGATGCCAAGTACTCTCAAGTCAAGATAAGGTACTTAGAGCTCTACTCTGAATGAAACAAGCATAAAAGACTAAGTACGAATCTCATTAATATGGAACAGGCATCAGAGAAGGGCATCTCTTCCCTTACCTACAGGACTACTCCTGCATCACTTAAATGGTCAATTACCCAGGTCATCACTGCAATATCAATTTCCATTTTTGACTCCCATAATCCTATGAAAATCAATGACTACACCATTGGTGCATATTGGTTTTCATGCACTTTGATGCTCCCTTTTCCCAAACTGCTGAAGCCAAAAATTGATATTACAGTATATTCTTTACAGGATGCCTAATAATAAAATATGTTTTTAATGAGCACAGTCATACCCCATTGTTTTATTTATTTTTTCATAAAGCCAAGTAATGATAAGGGAGTGACTGAGGATAACTCCATGGGCCACATTCAAAGCAATGCCTGTTTTTTATGGCATTTACAAAGAACGGCTGTTCACTTTTACACCACAAATACCTCCCAGTTAATCAAACAATTAAAGGGAGACAGAGGAATCACAAACAGTGGAGTGGAACACAGCAGCTGGTTAGCAGCACAGAGCTACACTTTTCGATGTCAAAGCTTGGAACAGTACTCATGTCTAACTGTCTAATTTGGAATCAATTTAAAAGCCCCCAAACCCATAAAAATTCTTCATTCTTGTGACAAATTCCACTGAAATTAATTAGACCACTCGCAAAAAACAGGAGTAAGATGTTGTCCTTGTAGAGTGTGAGTATGTCAAGGACACTAAGGCTAGTATCTGTTCTCAAATCAAATTTTTTATCCATGCAAATTTCAATCAGCTGCAAGGACAGGCTTCTAGGTACCAGAATCATAAGCCTAAGGAAAAAATTTTATGCAGCCTTCTCTATGCTTCAAGTCAATCCATTAGCCCTACATAATTTAAAGAAAACAACCACATCCTTAAAAATACAGAAACTTTAAAGACTTACCTAAAAATCATCAGACCAAAGAAAATGTATTCAGGAATCAGAATTCTTCATACTGCAGTTAAATGGACCCATGACTCCAGCACACAGTTTGAGATCAGTATGGTTCTACTGGTTTTTCTAGCTCTTTTATCACTTTATCTCCCTCTCTTTTTCACATAAAAATATACTACTAGTAGAAGTCAACTGAATTTTACAGAATTATGTGCATAGGTACTTCCTTTTCAGCAAGCGAAACAATAAAGTCTATTATCACAAATATGTTTCAACAAAAAATTAGAGATGAGAGATTATGCTTTAGAATGGTCTCTTTCTACTTAGCTATTTGTCAGGTGTCACCAAGCACAACAGTTATCATAATCTGAAACAAAGTGAACCATCCAAAAAAAGCCTTAATCTAACAGGACTTTATATTTGATATAGACATCAGCTTACTGCTGGCCAATTATTAATCTGTTTTGTGTGCAGGATTACACCGTAAATCAGTTTTCCCAGGATTATCACAGATGAAGAATTTTCTGTCAGAAAATCTGCTATTGGAAGAGATCTTTCCTCACCCATGTATTTAGCCAAGATCCTCAAATTCTAGCCTATTCATTTCAGAAGGATTTTAGTTCCTCTTCTGAAGCTCCACTCTGATACTGACCATCATACAAACAGTGTTACTACAGACAGCAATGTGGCTGCACATAAAGGCAGAAGCTGCCTTGTGCAGTGTCTCTTCACAGACTTCAGGCATTGTTGCTGGCTCTCTTCCCTTGCACACACTTTAATCCAGTTTCCAAACAACAGAGCTGAGAACAGCAATGTTTGCACCAAACATGTGCTGCCCGGGTGAGCTCTAAATTTTGGGTTGAGACTTATAAAATCATTTAATAACTTTCACACAACAGTCCATTAAAAGTTCACCCTAAATACTGAGTCTCTGTTGCACTTGACAGGGCCCACTTACACACATAGGTACAGTGAGACACCAAAATCCAAGGACTTGCTGGAGGCCACAAAGATAGCAAAGCTGAAAAAACCCCTATCTCCTGTCATCAAGTCCCGTGATTTTCTGCAAGACCAACGTTACCTTTCTAGTTGCATATAATAACAAATCACTTATAGATCACATCCTGGAACTTCACAAGGAATAATGAGACAAGCGGGGACAGTAACAAAATAGAATTTAAAGCTTTCTGGGTTTCAACATACCTGTTGTATGTTCACAGGAGTTCTATCAGACCAAAACTGAGCAAAGGCTACTTTAATATAAACCTGAAAAGAACTTTTTTTTTTTTTAAGAAATCTCATCTCCAGAGTAATTTAAATCACACCATTATACTCTCAGTAGATAAGAATCCTTGTTGTTCTTGTTGTTGTTGTTGTTTTAATGAGAAGGGTGAATTCTGAAAAATAATTGCTGGGAACTAATATTTTTTAAAATTTCAGCCCATCCTGAGGTGTCTCAGATGTAGGCTTTCAGTTTGGGAAAGGTGAAGAAATCAGCAAACACAGTTCACACTGCCGTTACCCAGTGGGCAGAAATTGCTGTGGCAGATATTTTGTGTAGGACCAAAGAGAGGCTCTTCAGGCATTTAATGCTGCTGAAGCACCACATCATGTCCTGATGCATGTCCACAGCTGCACAGACCAGGAGAAAGTAGTGACAGTGCTCTTCCACGAGTGAGCTCATCTGCCCCTGCCCATGAAGTGGTTGCTCTGCTATAGCCTCGTGGGTGGCAACACAACTAGAACTATTCACTGGTTTGTGAACTCTTCGTTTCAACAGTTGTTCCAGCTGCCTTTGTGAGAAGCTGCAGGGAAACGGCATGATCAGCCATTTCCTTGTTTTGGTAAAGGAAACAAAGGAAGCTGCAGTACTTTGCCAGAAACACTTCCCAGTGGCAGCAAAGTTGGCTACAAAAGAATCTCAACAGACTATGGCAGCAGTCCACATCAGTTATTTTTCTTAATTATGGCCCATAAATCCTGTGACCACTTTACATCAACATTAATTGGAAATCAAGGGTTCACAGTACCCTCCAGGAATTAACACTACAGAAGCCACAGAAAGTCTTCCACCAAGTAACATAAGGATTTTGGTCTCAAATAAAGCCCTGTGGTTTTATTTTTATTTTGGGAGGACGGAAGGGAAGGGAGCCAAGATACAAGCAGAGTCTTACGAGCAAATACAGATTCTTCTCCCGTCTTGCCCAATTAACTGTAACAAGGCTCTTCAGCCTCTCTCCTCCACATTACTCTAATTCAATCCCTGTTTCAAGTCACCATTGCTAGCGCTTCCATTTATAATACAACTTAATTTAAGTCTCTCTCTGGGAGCAGTACAACACTGAGGACTTTCATTTTCTCTCAGTGTTAAACAACCAATGTAGTCAGACAGAAATTCCAGCTATAACATTTTGCATTTTTACAGTATTGTTCACTTTCAGATGCTATTTTACTTAGAGGCTTACCCAATATGAGGCCCTGGTGTGCTGTATGCTAAACAGCTAGTTAAAATTCACTTCCTGAGCCAAAAGATTTGCAGTCTAAACAGGGAAAGAATGGCAGAGGAAAACAAACCAGTGACTTATACATTATCAAGGCAGCAGTATAGTCAAGTCCAGAAGCCAGCTCAGACTTCCACATGGGACCATGCTGTTATTCAGGCACTACCTGAGCTCTGTGGCACTTCCAAGAATAGATACACCCATGGAAATCAGGAAGAGAGACAACTCAAGGACTAACCTAAGATCTAAAACATCTTCTGTGAAAGTGCACAGAACAACTTCCAAACCTCACATTTCTTAACCATCTCCATTTTACACCTCTCCTACATTTCAGAAGGATGTCATGTCCAGAGGTAAAGACTTGTTATAGAATGGGTTAATTATGGAATAGTCAGTTTGAAAAAGACCTCTTATGATCAACCTCCTCCTCAAAACATGGTGATTTCCAAAGTGAAACTGGGTTTCCCAAGGACTTAAAAAATTACAGTATCTGCTGGATGGAGACTCCACAACCTCTCAAGATAATCTATTCCAGTACTTAAGTACCCTCCCCTCCCTGTAAAATAAAACTACATCATATCTAAAAAATTTCACTAATGCCTTTGAATTCCTACGCAGAAACTTGTATCCATTACATCTGGCCCTTCTTCTGTGCATTTCTAATTCCATTCTCTATCTCTTCCAGAGGTAGGGGCAGACTGCAGTTAGGTCCTCCCTTAGCCTTAATTTGTCCAGCATAAACAACCACAGTGCTCTCAACTTTTGCTTGCACTGCCTCAATTTTCCTATGCTGCAGTTCTCTAACCATCCCTGCTGGACTGCTCCAGTTTATTTCTCTTTCTCTTGCACAGCAAGTCTAAATTGAACATAGTTCTCTACATGGGGTCTTATAAGCAATGAGCAGAGGGGAATAACCACTTGACCTGCTGGCTACAGACTTGACAAGGTTGCCCAGTATGCAACTGGCTTTCATTGCTCTGAGCATGTTCCTGCTGACTCATGATCACCTTGCTGCCCACTAGGACACCAGGACACCCCAGGTCTCTCTGCAGCATCACTTTTTAGACAGTTGCCCCCAGATTGCACTAATTTGTCTTGGCAGGACACTGCCTTTGTGTTGTGAACATTATGAGAGCTCTACCAGCCCACTCCTCCCATTTGTTGAGGTCCCTCTGTATTGAAGCTCTGCCACAGTCTAGAATATCAATAGCTCTCATTCCACACACACAGTTTTGCATTATTCATGAACTTGTTGAGGGTGCATGTTGCCCCTTTAGGCTGATGTATTGGAACAGGCTGCCCTGGGGAAGGGTTAAGTCACCATCCCTAGAGGTATTTAAAGACATCTAGAAGTGGTGCTTAGGAAAATGGTTTAGTGCTGGACTTGGCAGTGCTGGTTTAACTGTGGGATAAGATGATCTTAAAGGTCTTTCCCAAACTAAATGATTCTATCATTCTATAAACCTATGAAGATGTTGAACAGTATCAGCCCCAATACTGATTGCTGAGGAAGATCACTTGTAGATACCTGCCAGTTTTCTTCCAAACCATACAGGAGTCTCTTTGAGCAAACAGTCCAGTTTTTCAAAACTACCCAGTTCATGTCTCACCAATTTAGCTACAAAGATGGTGTGGGAGATCACGTCAGAAGCCTTGTCAAGGTAAATAACATTCACGGCTATTCCTTTACAACAAAGCATTCATTTCATTCTAGAAAGCAATGAATTGATCAGGCATCATTTATCCTGGTAAATCAGGGCTGTTCTCAGTTATCTTCTTGCTCTTCAAATGGCTGAGAAGTAGCTTCCAGCATGACTTCTTCCATGATCTTTTCAAGGACTGAGAGATGCTACCAAGCCTGCACTTCACATAGTCCCCCTTCTTGCATTTTTGTAGAACCTCATTAATTTAATAAACCTGTGGAACTATTGACTGGATGCAAAATAGAAGTAATTGGAATGAAAAACAGCCCAGTAGAACATGAAACTACAAAATCCTTACAATGTTTCTTATGTCTGATGCAGCAGCAGAGGAAGGAAAAATTCTGAATTTCCTGAGCTGACACCTGCTGTGTGGGTTTTCCACGTGGAATGCTATCTGAAGCCAAAGCACACAATTACCAAAACAGAGCTATTAAGCTGACAGATCTTTTCCATGGTGTCACATAGGAGGACACGACAATCAAGCATTTATCTGTCTAGAACAGAAACAAGACATTTCTGCTTATTCAGCTTCTCTTGTAGACTCAAAGATGCTTCTCTAAAATCTCTCTCATGTTCATAAAAGAAGTCAGGAAATATATTCAAAATTGCAGAAAGGAAACTGGATACTCATCTCAGAGGACGATTTTTTTTTCTTTCGTAAGTCCAGTTCCTATTAAACTACAGAATACTTCCTACTGCTTTCAGTATGTGTTAGACTAAGCCATTGATTGCACTGAGTACATGACTAACATGAAGGAAGAGTAGAGACCAGCATATATTCAACCTGAAGTTGTTCTGAGAGAGCCAGAAAAAGCAACTTTCCTCTAGAAAACAATCTGGAATTCAAAGTTAACAACTATTTGACGATCACAACCATCTGTATCATGTGGAGGACACTTAAGCACAGTTTAGAGACAGAAATAACTGGAAAACACTATAATTTTCACCTCAATAAATTAAAGATGTTTATTTTAGCATACACACAACTTCAGTGAAATATTTTCTGGAAAATCTGAAGTACATGCAAAACCCTCTTTCAGACCCAAACTACACTTGAGAGCTGCAAGTGTGTCTGCTTCTACACATAACACTTCTGCCTCAGAATTCACACAGCATTTGACACCTTTGGTTTCTTTGCTACAGATCTTTACTAGGCATTTCAGTCACCTTTAGTATATGAACCACTTTTTCTCTTAGACCCTTTGCAGGGCTATCAATACTAAAGAATCAAAAAATCAGAAACGGATGGCCAGGGAGTGACTGTTCCTTTCACAGGCTAATTCACATTAGTCTAATCTAGATAATTTCAAAAAAAAGAAAAGAATCAGTAACATGTACAAAAGAAGTCACAATTTAGTACAGAGTATGACATTTAAAATAACATGGGTCACCCAGGAGCCAAATACTATTGACTTCCCATGACATTTATTCTTTTCAATGCCCAAGTTGATTTAGACAGTGGGGCCTAATCTTTGTAATGTAGTACCTTTTCTTCCCCACAAATCTCTTTGTGACTTGATGGCATTAATGAATGCTACTTTGAAGTATTATGCATAAATATTATGGCATTCTTGTGCTACATCTAATCTGGTTAACACCTGTGTAGTTTACATCTGCTTCTTTGAGCTTCTGAAAGTTTACATGTATATTTTTATGGTACAAAACTAACAAATGAAAACTAGATTTTTAGCAGCTGTCTGGAGCAGTTACTGCCCTAGCACTGCCTAAGGCAGTGTCACTGCCCTAGAGCTGCATGTTGCCATTGCTTGGCTGGAATTACTCCCTTCCCATTAGAGCCAAGGAGTGAGAATATGTGAGTCCTCATTTCCACAGGACAAGGTCAAAGCTCACCTTAAACCACGCTTGTCTTGGCTGGGGCTACAGGGCTGATTTTGCACCACACTGCACACTTAGCAATCTGATGCTCTGCATGAGCCGTGCCAACCCCCAGCTGAAGAGTGTGTCTGTCCCTTTACCCACCTTCTGGATAGCAGCTCTACCCACACTTCATCAGCATCTCAGCACAGAATCAAACAGGAGTTCAACTGTGCCCTTTTAGCTCAAAACAAAATTGCAGATTTTGGTAGAAAACTTAATGCTAAAATTTTTAAAAAAAAGCAGGTAGAGCAGTTCTTATGCAGAAACAACCATTTCAAAAAGCAGAATGATAATTACTTGTAAATACTGCCTTAAAAACAAACAAAATTATGTCTGCTATAGAAAAGCAGGCTGTGTACATACCATACACCGTTACAATTTTTACATGTTAGTTATCATTTAGTTAGCACAAGTCCTTTTCCCTACTGTGGAAAGATCCCAAAGCCCTATAGATCATAACTCTGCATAATTTTCAGCTATTTAAAACAAGGCAGAAGTGTTCAGTGTTACTAATCCATAGGAAAAGTGCTTTTCATTTCCATTACACTGGTGTAGGCAACCTGCATCACAAGCCATGCTGCAAAGTTGCAGAACAAAAGGAGCATATCTGTAATACTGGAAGTTGTTCTTCTACTTCAAAATAAGACCTGAAGTATCTTCATTTCACTGAACAAGTGAAATGGAAGTTGAGGTAATGGTTCACATTCATGGTTGCAGGAAGAATGTCTCAGTTATCAATTATTTACAGAAGCTTGTTCCTATCCCTTGACACAGGCCGCTGTCCCCAAATCTTTGCAAGTTGAAGAAACACGCAAATGTTCCTCCTTTCCTTCAATGCAAAGCTGGATGTCTCAGCTGACTTTTCCAGGAGATGCTTTGAGAATACCTGCACAATGCAGAGCATTGGACACAGTGCTGCCATTACCAAGGGCTGTAGGGATGATTTTAATTAATAGAAACATAGAATATGCTGAGTTGGAAGGGGTTGACAGGGATCATTGAGTCCAACTCCTGGCCCCACACAGGCCATCCCCAGGAGTCACACCATGTCCCTGAGAGCATTGTCCAAAAGCTTCTTGAGCTCTGTCAGGCTGATGCTGTGACCTCTTCCCTTGGGAGCCTGTTCCAGTGCCCAACCACCCTCTGGGGGAAAAATGTTTTCCTGCTATCAAACCTAGACCTCCCCTGACACAACTTCAGGCTGTTTCCTTGAGTTCTGTCCCTGTTCATGAAAGCGAAGAGATTGGTACCTGCCCCTGCTCTTCCCCTCCCGAGGAAGTTACAGACTGCAGTGAGGTCTCCCCTCATCCTCCTCTCCCCCAGGCTGAACAGACCAAGTGCCCTCAGCCACTCCTCACACACCTTCCCCCCAAGGCCCTTCACCATCCTCATGGTCCTCTTTTGCTCACTACCTAATAGCTCCATGCCTTTTTTATATGGTGGTGCCCAAAATTGCAGCTTGACCCAAATTACCGTGCCCAGATAGCCACAGCACTATTTTCTTGTCTATGCTACGTCTGACCTGAGAATAAACACACCATTTTGGCTTCAAGGTTGCCAACTTTTATAAATACAAATTTCATTACGGAAAGATTCCTAAATTAAATATGACAACTAAAATTTTGTGGAGAAAGAAAGCCCACAAAACATTTTAAAAAGAAACAAAACTTTTAAAGCAATTTCACATTAAAATTCAAGTTAAGTTAAAGAAAAATAAGTTGACTAAGCCATACACTCCTCTGTAATGGCTGAATTGCTTTCAAGTGAACTCTTCCTGACAGCATTTGACATAACTAGGAAGTTCTGCATTTTAATTCGATATTCGGGACTTGAATAAATATCAAAAAGTGTCTATCTATTTATTTTATATAATTGCTAAAATTTATATGAAAGAGGTAGAATATTAATTTAGGTTCCAGCTTGCTTGCTGTAAAAATGCTGAGAGACTCTGCTGCCATTTAACAATCAAGAAGTAATTCCACACAGAGATACTGACAGTGAGCACAACCATGTTTCTGGATTTGTTGTTGTTGGTCCATAATACAGAAAGAGTCCTCCAATTTTATTAAACAAGTTGAAAACTTTGCTCACTGATATTTTTCCATTGCATTTCCAAAATGGAATAAGTACTGTCTAATTTATATATAAAAAATAAGCATTGTCACTAGACCTCATAAATGTTATGCTGCTTTATAATTTCTTTATTTAAGAAATAGGACAGGGAGAGAAATTTGACAGTGAGTGACCTCAACCTTTGCCTAATGATTTTAACTAATATTAATTTTAACTATAATTAATGATTTTAGAGCTTAGTATTTCAGGTGTCTTCCATGGACTGCAAAGAACACAACACTATTGGGTCACATGTAACATTCTTCTGTTGTAAGATATTGCTGGAACCATTAACAAAATCAATTAACACAAAGCCAGATCAGAACCTTGTGAAAAACTGAGTGTGGGTCTGCTACAAGGCAAATAAATCACTCAGAACATAGTTTTTGTGGACATTGAATGTTTTCGCTTCTTATCCAATACATTCCACAGAAATAAAAGAAACTTAGTGGTTTTGTGAAATGTTTTGAGACAACCAGTGTCACATAGGCAAAACAAACTTTAGTTCTAGATATACAGTAAGTCAGAACACCAAGAGAACACCAAGAGAAAGACTGCACTTTTGGGAGCCACCTCAAAGGCACAGGACACTAATAGCAAATGTTACTTTTCAATAGGTTACAATATGGCAAAAACTAAGTGGTTTTTCCTGAGATCAGCAGAAAAGAAGGCTTCTTGCCTTAGAAATTACTACTGAAGAGTGGGAAGGAGAGAAGCACACAGGACAGTGAACAAAGAAAGGACGGAGAAGAGAGATGCACCAAAATCAGCTTTCCAAAGTTCTGTTCCTGTGAATGGGTTATATGATTTCAGTCTACAAGGAATCTGAAAGGAACTATGCTTTATAACATCTCAGGTAAAAGAGACACTGAACTACCTAAACTGTTTATCAATACTTGAAAAAAAAAAAAAAATCCCCAACATGATTCAAATCAATTAATTAGCACTCTGAAAGTCAAATCTAATGCTGAAATCAATAAGATATTCTGTATGGCAACATTTGTCACACATTTGGAGTCCTTATAATAGAGTCCAAGGTGAAATGAAATTGAAAGTGCTTTTACTTTCACAAAACAACGTAGTGAGTAAGTTCTATTTCCTTCCAATATAATGAACCTAATTCCTTTAAACAGAAAGGATCAGAAACTTTTCCTTGGAAGTATGAAGCTTTACTGGTCTTTTGTCATTCTGCTAGCAGCACTGCTCTACAAAGGGTGAATAGAGCTGTTAAATCCGTGTATATACACATGTGACCTTCAGTAAGGAGTGTTTTTTCCAGCAACCATGAAGTGTCTACAGTAGTGACAAGTTATTTTCTGAGTAATCTTGTGTGTACATATATATCACAGGATGATATAAGATTTCATGTAGTAATCTTACTCTGCTCAGTGGAGTTAGGGTGACATATGCTGCTTTGTGATACAGAACGGAGTAAAATTGAGTTTTCTAATATAAGTCTTGACAAAAATAGGAAGTGAAATACCAGTAGTGCCAAAGATGGGGGCAAACAGAGCCACTATTATGGGCTTTGTAATATCTCAGACACAGTCCTTGATTTTTGGAATTAATTTCACTGGGAAATGGAATGTCTGACAAGACGGAGGTGATTTTTAAGAGGGCCATTGACAGAAGCGACCTCAATTTAACATATCAGCTGAAAGATAGCACCTCTTATCATGTAGCTGCTTCTAAAATCACTCTTCAGTGACAGCATCAAATACGAGTCAAAGTCCCAAGACAATACAACAACCACCTTGTAACTTTCTGCTCCAAAAGCACATGTACAGTGAAAAATTAACACTGCCACTTGAAAATTAATGGATGAATAGAAAATCATCAGGAACCACAGGTTATGCAAAAAAAGCCATTGGACAAAACTACCTCCTATTCAAAAATACTTCCACTTCCTTATCTTCCAAGGCAGAAAGCAGCATTGCACTCATTTCACAATGGATGAAGGACATGAGTTTAAGAGATAGTCTATGTCTAGAAAAGTGAATTTTCAAGAAATGTCCTAGCAAATAGCTCCCATTGAGCCAAGTGAAATTTGGGTAA
This sequence comes from Sinosuthora webbiana, assembly GCA_013397395.1. Classification (NCBI taxonomy): domain Eukaryota; kingdom Metazoa; phylum Chordata; class Aves; order Passeriformes; family Sylviidae; genus Sinosuthora; species Sinosuthora webbiana. Next base: position 60,712 of record VXBN01003819.1, on the reverse strand, counting down.
CAAGGAGTGTTCAAAAATATGCCTAAAATTACTTCATTAGAGCAGCAAGTTGGATATAACATCATAAATGAAACTGCAGGGAGCCAGCCCTGTGCCCATCCCTGCATTGAAGCTGCTCACATCACTTCACACTCCTCTTTTTTTCCTACTGGATTCAGCTCAGCCACTTGGTCACACTCTGATGGAAAGAACTGACAGCAAAAGGTCCAAAAATGTAAGGAAGGGATTTAAAACTTGAACCTTGGTTCCATGTCATCTCTAGTAATAACATTCAGCAGCTTATGTCTGATCTTCTATTGTCTTTGCTTCACAGTCCAAATATCCTACATTTCTGTGCCCTTAGGCTGCTCTACTATCACTAAAGAACCTCCCTCCCGAGATACGTTGCTTTTCACATTTTTAACTCCATACATAATTTCTGTCACCTCAGGAACAGGAAAATCTCCAAAGCAGTGTTAACATCTCAGTTACCAGCTACTCATGTTTTAAATTAATATTTACAATGTTAATAAAAAATTCATTGTTTACCATGGGAACCTGTATCATACACAGGCTCCTGATGAGAGTGAGAGAAACCATTAAAAATAAATAAAAATAAGCACAGAAATGAACCACACACATTTCTGGAAACATGATACTTCCGAAGAAGGTGAAAAAAATTAACCAGCTCCACTAAAAATCCGGATTTTCAAATCAATGCAAGGGAGACTGGAACATGAAATGTTGGGAGTGAATTATGAATATTCAGTTTGTGAGGAATTTTCCCAATTTGGGTCTGTACAGTTCTAACAGGGAGAAAATGAATAATATCAAAATAGAATTTGGATGTCAAAATCTCAGTTTAATCCTTCTTTTGTCTAAACTTTATATTCCTCTATTTCTTTCTGACATACTTATTTTATTAAAATAGAAGCTGTGGAAGAACTNTTTTTTTTTTTTTTTTTTTTTGTCCCACCTGTTGGTTTGGTTTTGTTGTTTTGGGGTTTTTTTACTAAAAAATATTAAATACATAAAATATTCTGCTACAACACGAGAAGCTTATTTTAAAAACCACAGCCTTCCCCACCTTGATTTCAGGAAAACTCTCCAGAAAATATCAAGCCTGCACATCTCATAAGTACTAACCCCAGTTTTTTTTTCTGAAGAAGGCTCCTGCCTAACCATGTCTGTAGTAAAGCTTTTCAGATGAAGCACGTGACAAGGAGCAGCATCCTTCCCCTGAAACAAAAGGAGCTCATGTCCTGCACCTGAAAGGCACAGATTCAAGTCCCTGTGCTCTCCTGGCTGTGCTGGCTACAATCATACAAGCAGTTGTACAGCTAAGCACAATTCACCTGTACATGTGTATTCAACCGGAGAGAAGAAACTCTGCTGGAGTGTGGCCCCTCCTAGAACAGTAACACAATCAGAGCAGGTCACTCTCCTGCCTAGCAGAAATAACTCCGCTGATTTCAGAAAAATTACAGCAAGGATAAATTTAGCTCTGCACAATAAAAATGAGAACTTTACTGCAGCTGAACAATTGTCTGTATCCTATCTTTTCTGAGTAGACATAAAACATCAGGGGAAAAATACTCAGTATGGTTTATTATTTTTGTTGTTTCTCTTGATGCCAGTTACTGTCAAAAAATAGAAATATTTTCAGAGCAACAACAAGAAATACTCCTGTACTTCCTACTCTTCTTTAACTATGGGAAAAAGATATTAAAACATCATGAATTACTATTTTTAATATAAGATTTTTATGTGCAATGACTTTTTTCCAAACATTAATAAATCAGGAGGAAAGGCTTGGTCTCTTTGCAAAACACAGAATACATTAGGTACAATTTGTTTTTATTGATTTTCAGGGTCATTTACAGAACACAAAGTGTAGTATAAAAAGAATATATTGCTTAAATATATTCACAGGCATGTTCTTTTCATTTCAGAACTTCAGAAAAATAATAGAAGGTCTTTCCATTCTGCTGTAAGCTGGCTGCCACTTCTCTGTGGCACCTGGGGCAGCATTTTTTGTGAAATGCAATGGGGTTTATTTTCAATATGGTCCAAGCACCAAATGTTACATGAAGGGGTGAGTTTCCCAAAGCTACAGGAGGATCTTAAGGAGCATCCAATGCCTTCTTAGGCCAATGGTTTGGTTTAAAAGTCCATGTTCTGATGTTGTCTTGGAGTTCAAAGCAAGAAGAACATGCTGGTAAGTATTTAGGAATTCAACATAAGGATGCACTCAGATGACTCAAATCCAGGTTATGGTGACCCTCACATTTCTGGCAACTCACAAGACAGAGCACAAAATGGAAGAGTCAAGACTCGAAACACCTCCTGAAATAGCTGGGTATACCACTGACAAGAGTCAGAGTCACAAGAAATGCTGTGAAGCAGATGAGAGCAGAGCCAGGAAAAACAGACTGAAGACCAGAAGACTGAGCCAAAGACCTCAGGATCATTCTGAAAGGCAGACTGGAAAGGGCATAAATAATTTTGCCAAAAGCCAAGCAGACACACAAACACAGGGGATGCACAGGCAGAAAAATCCAAATTAAGCAAAGCTGCAAGCTGACTGCAAGACAGAGAGCAACTTGCTGGGTCTTAAATATCTTTGAGAGGCCTTTCTTTTGACATGCACAGAGGAGCCTGGACAGCAGCTCCCATGATATGGCTGATATAGGACCTGTAGAACTGTGGCTTACAGGATTTGTGAAGACTTACCTGCTAGAACCAATGTTTGAAAAGTGTTTTGGGTGCCTAAAAACAGATGTGTAAAGATATTAGTATGGGATTGGTGGAAATAGAAGAGGACTTACTAAGACTTGTGCACTTCTGGAACAGTGGCTAGAGGCCAGGCGGGGAGTGAGCTGTCTACAACAGGACTGCACAGGTTTAGCGCCTGCAACACTTACTTTGTAACTGACCTGGTAGAAAAGACAAAAAACTCAGTCAGCACAAATGAAAGATACAGAAGTTCCACAGTGGTCTCACGGGACAAACAAAATGAAACTTGATGCCCCCTTATCCTTTTAGCATTTGCATGTCAAAACACTGCTTGGTTTTGAAAATATTATTGTTTCCAGCCTAATAGCACCTCTATCTCACATTATATGTCATCTCAGCTTCTGTGCTTCAAGTAGTCTTCCTTTCCAGAAATAAATGTAACAAATTTCACATAAAAACATAAGTCCAAGTAAAGTAGGAGTGCTTACAGGTCACATGGAGGATTGCTATAAATTACATTCCAGAAAGTCCCTAAACAAGGTGATATTTCACCATAGGGGAGCACAGGCTTTTCTAGAAGAAAACCAAGACAGTTACAGGAATAAGTTTCTCTAAACCAGAGGTTTATATTTATCTAGGTTACAGATTTAACTAGAATTTCACCTAAATATACAATGAAAAAGATGTCATGAAAAGCAAACAAAAACTAATGAATACACAACCACTGTAAAATAAAGCCTAATAAAAATTTCATGGAACTACAAGTGAAGAAGATGTCTGAACACCAAAATATTTATGTGCACAGAGATCAGATTTTCAACTATTTGAAAATTTTGCTTATAGCCTTTATAAAATCTATTAGAAGTTTAAATACTGGTATTTCTTTATGACAACTGGATACATGTCATTAACATGGACTAAAGAAAATTTTTAAAAGAAGACAAAAATAGAATCAGGTCATATTTAGGGTTAGCAGGGTGTTAATCTCATTCAAGACCAGGCTTACCTATTATTTTATGTACTGGCTCTGGCTGGGATGGAGTTAATTTTCTTCACAGCAACTTGCAAGATGCTGTGTCTTAGATTCATGGTTAAAACAGTGTTAATAACACATTGATTTTTAGCTAAGGCTGAGCACTGCTTACAGTGTGCCAAGGCTACTTCTGGTTTTCCCTCTATCCCAAAGCAAACTGCCTGGGGTCAGACAGGAGGCTGGGAGGAGACATGGCTGGGACAGCTGAGCCAAGTTATCCAAAAGGTTATTCCATGCCATCTGCCTTGCTCAGCAATAAAACTCAGGAGGGAATCTTTCCAAAGCACTCATGGCTCAGACACTGCCTAGTGGCATGCCTGTAGGTGAGCAGTGGTGATTGCCTTTTTCATCTTTTTCTTCATTTACTAAACTGTCTTTTTCTTGAGCCACAAGTTTTTCTTGCTTTTGCCCTTCCAGTTGTCTCCCCTGTCCCTGCTGTGGGAGGATGTAAGAGAGGGGCTGGTGGGTGCTTTGCTGCTGGCCGGGGTCAACCCATCCCATTGTGTCACCAGAGGAAGACAAATGTATCCTGTCTCTTCCATTTACTGGCTCTGCTGAGAAGCTGAGACCGACTTTAAGTCACCACTTGACTTTTATCAGCATTTTTACACACACTTCATGATCTGCAGAGCCCTTACAAAGGCAGGTAATATCTGAAAAGTAAAAAGCTGGGTAATTCTGCCTTGGAACTGCCCCCAGCTGGGAAATTATTCCGTACAAACCATAAGCTGTAACAACGAAATTGCCATTAATGCATAAATGTTTCCTGTGCTATGCTCTTGCCTGACCTTGCTTGTAGCTGTGCTGGCCAACTGCTAACACGATCTACAGAGTTTAGCTGGAGTTTATGGAGAACTTGGCTCTGAAACACAGTTATTTGCAATGCAGAGGACCATGAGAACACATCCTCTGAGTTTGTCGTGCTGTCTTCTGGCAGAAAAGCACAGCATCTACTTTATAGCTCTCAGAATTATCTCTGAATCCTCAGCTTGTTTATCCATATTCTATTCACTTGGGTTTGTACCAAAGTATTAATAATAGTTATTGAAAAACAACCAACAGTCCCAAACAGCTCCTTCTGTCCTAAATAACAGAAAACCTGTCAGATCAATGTGTAGACAATTACTAATTTATCTGCAGAGCAGTGTAGAGCTGCATGAGATAGAAGTTGCCTCAGGTACTCCAGCTTTCCAAAAGCACAACCAGCTCAGAGTTAATTAGCATGACAATGTACCAGGACACTTAGCTGGCACAGAATACCTCGGTACTTCTTGACTTCTGTCAGCTTTCAATTTATACCAAGTTAGTCTGGGTGGATCTGTCCTGCAGAGCCAACAACAGTGTAAAAAAAGTACAAATACACCATTCAGTGTATGGGCTTAATGCAGAATGAGGAAGACCAATGCTTCAACAGCTCATAACTGCAAGATTATATTACAAATATTTTCCCTATGTATTCCTATTTTACTTGAAGCATTCTATGATTATATGACTCTTACTTTCCTCAGCATCTTCAAACATGTATGTCCCATTCCAAGGAGGGAGCAGATTTTTATAGGTGTAACATGACAGTAATTTTATTCATTAAGACTTTTCCAGCCAAAGCACTTGGGGAACCATAAAAAAAGTGAAAAATGAAAAAAGACACAATAGAAATACATCCTTTTTTCAAAAGTGTCAAGATACAAGTTAAACAAGCAAAGAAAGGTAGTCTAATAAAAATACAGACATCACTAGTTGTAAGAAAAGCTATTTCTTTGAAATGGAAGAGCCTGCTTTATTCAGTAATTATGATGAACTAAAAGAGAAGCCATGGTGGGGCAGGGATTCTCCACCTCGATGCTTTCCCACAGCACAGGCATAATTCCCACCCAACACCAATATCATGGAGCAGAGCAGGAGGTGCTGGTCACACCATCTCCAGGGATGAACACAGCGCTCTTGAAGCAGCGGTAAGAATCAAAAAGATGCAGTTGCTCTTGGTCACAGTGAGATCTAAAGGGAGGATGGCTTCAGCAAAACTTGGGAATGAGTAATCAGAGATGGAAGCAGTGTGTTAAAGAGATTCTTCCACTCTAAATACAGAGGATGTGGCGATGGAAAGTGAAGAGCACAAGTTAAAAGAGGAAGAAGGAGAAAGAAGAACATAAGGACAAAAGCCAAGGACCAGTGATGTGCTGCACAGTCAATGAGAATCAGCTCATCCGATCAGATCAGAGAACAGTGCAGAGAGCAGGAGCTGGTAATGGAGTCAGAAGGGAAGACTGCATGGTTTCAGCTACAGCAGAATTCTTATTTAACACCAATCATTAGAGTACAGATTCCCTTCTTGGTCTTGTCTTTTCTTTTCTCTTCTCTTTTCTCTTCTCTTCTCTTTTCTCTTCTTTTCTTCGTTTTCATTTGATTTGATTTACATCTAGCACAAGAGCATTCACAATGCTGAGCCAGTAATTTTCATCCAGTTTCTGATGATTAATAACACATTAACCCGAGGTGATTCATGAATCTGAGGTGACCTTTAAAAGAGCAGTGGAAGTACTTTGGGTGACAACTGTTAAAAACTTAAAGCAGCCATGTTCTTGCTTTCTGAACAAGGTGCAAACACTGTGGATGTAATTAAGTCTTTCCTTCAGTTCTGTCTGTACCTGCCTGGCACAAGATTTACATTCAAATTTTATATGCACAACATGGAGATATACCATAGTAACAGAACCCAAATGATTTTGAGGGAAATCCGACAAAAACACACACTTGTCTTAAATGTCATTGGCCTAGCTTTAAAGATGATATGAGCTCCTATAACGTGGTTGAAGTTGTACCTCAGAGATGCTTGTGGAAAGCAAACAAAGTGTGAAGCATTCATTTTAGGGACAGGTTCAAATCCAGCTTCAGAGACTGTGATCTTCACATAAAGCACCAAAAATGTGTTAGGCAGATTTTTTTCATATGGCAAAATTTTGAAAGCTTTTTATTCCCTCCCACTATAGCTATTTTTAGCTGAACTCCTTGTTCCCATTCTGGTCAGACTGAACTAGCCAGATTAGGATTAAATGGAGCACAGTAGTGGTCCCACAGGAGTGTTCACCCCCTCATTAATTAGGCATAGAAATACAATGAAAAGCTCTTGCTGCTTTCTAGATTTGAATAAAGCAGAAGATAGTATTTTTAAATTTTTGCTTTACCTTCTTTCATTCATAGCTTTTCAAAACCATTGCACAATGTCAGCAGAATGAGCATTCCCCCTTTGCCAGCCAGCTGGGAGCTCAGAGACCAGCCTACGGGACTGCACTGGGATTCTGAAACCTAAAACACTGTGACAAAACAGAGCTCCGTGCACCGGCCCAACCAACCCTGCCGTTCAACATCCTGCCAGTCATCACAAAAAATATCTCACAAGCAAAGGAGAAAGTCACACCTGAGTGTCCTTCTGATCTTTTTCAGCCTTCTGATGTTTATATTTTTGTACTAGAGTTTTTCAGGGATTGTAACATAAACAAAGGGATTGTTCGCGCATTTTTCTCTGTGATTGACTTCTAGTTTAACCAATGGGGTCAGAGAGGTGTCAACCTCATTGCCCAATCGCTGGTCAAACTCCAAAAACTATATAAACCCAAAGAAAAAATAAACGTTCTTCTTTTTTGCCCTGACCCTGACTCTGTGAGTGTCCTTCTTTTCGTGTCTGTCGAGCGACACCTGAGCAATAAACAGCCACCTCAAGCTTTTATGGCGCTACCAGCAGCCTATTTGCCAGCATCTGGCCTGGCAATCCTTCACTGTACAGCTCTCCCTTTGACTAATACAAATCACAAGGGCAGCAGAAACAAGCCCACAGCAACTAATTCATCAAACCTTAAAGAAAAATTAAGAGAGGGAAATGCAGATCTGAATGTCAAGGTACCATTCCATTGTTAGCCTACGTGCAGAAATAGAAACCAACAACTGCTGTCTTCTTGCCAAATCTGAATGTGGCCAGAGAGCTGATCTCCCTTTCTGTCCAGTTGTCTGGGAAGCTGAGAGGCAACAATTGATTTTCATGAAAAAAATCTTAAGAAAATCCATGACACCACATTCAGAGAATCACAACGTATTTGACAACTCTCAATGCTCAATAATTTCGTCTCAAGGTGGAAAGCCACATCAGCATGACAATAAGTTGTTTCTGAGCATTTGAACAGCTTGGTTCTGACTGGTAAATAAATAAAGATAGGCAATGCCTGATTGATAGAGTTTTTCCATTTTTACAGCTCCAGAAATGCTACAAGGCATACCCGAGTGTCCCCATTAACATGAGGGCTAAGAGAACTGTAATAGATAGCCAGATGTGTAAATCCTTGGGATACCAGATGACTTTTGCATTATATTACAATAAATTGCCTCTGAAATTGTGGCATGCTGCTTTGGGGAAGGAACACTTCATTGTCCTCCCAGGAACAGAACTTTTGTTATTCTAAATTGCTCCAATTAGCGCTCTTCAAAGCCCTGTGGCTATAGCGATTAGCTTTCCAACACAGCGACAACATTCTCCAGGCAACAAGATGGTTACAAAATACACTCTTCAAACCAGTTAGCAAAAGGCTATGGGAACTCCGAAGTACTCTTTATAATCAGAGCAAGATGTATGGTTCTGTATTTTCAGCCTAAGGAGAAACCAGGCAGAATGTAAGTATTACACATTCACTCGTGGGAGAGTTTTCTTAAACTGTTTACATTAAAAATGATAAAGTCTGAATGTACAGATTAACTGTTTCAGTCCTGCTCTAATTAAAAGCAAATAAGGTTGTCTCCCTACACACATAGACACATCAACCTGCATTTCAGGATTAAAAGTTTCTGAATTCAAGTACTGATTTAATCTTTATTGTCCTCCACCTGAAATGGACCCATGGAGCATCTGATTCTCAGTCTTGATAAACCTTACAGAAGAAAAATTCCTATTATTTTATACACGAGGATCAGCCCCTTAATTTGCCACCAGGCACCTTCCCAGAGCAGACTTTGGAATACTGTGGCTATGTGGTCTGATCTGTGATCTTTTCTAAAGGGCAGAGGTGCTAATGTTTGTCTTCACTGCTATATAGTGCAGTATCAGTCTTACAGCTACATTAATATTTTTTAATTTGATTTAGGTGTGTCCTGGTTACTGGCCTGAAAGGTCACTGCTAGAATATTTACAGAGATATTTTTGGTGGTTCCTCCTCACCCCAAGCTCGCTCCCACCAGAGCTCAATATTTGGTTCTGGCTGGGATATAAAATTTGATTGGAGAAGATATGATAGCCTTTTCCTTTAACCTCAAAACATTAATAATAAAGTTCATATCTGAAACACAAATATAATGACATTCTGTTTGCTGCTTGAATATCAATAAACTACATTTTTGGGTTTTTTTTTTAGAGAAATAGAAATGACTTTATTTTTCATTTAAGTTTTCAATCACAAATCTTACATTTGTGGCATTGTTAATCTTGAAGGATTATGGGGGGGGGGGTTTACTGCAAGTACAGTATTAATAATGAAAGAGAGACTTATTCAGTTGATATTTTGAATTTTCAAAATATCATAGAAATTCTCTCGTGCTCACTTACACAACTTTCTTGTAAGGTACTGAAAGATTACTGCCCTCAATTGTGGTTGTAGAAATGTAGAAATGAGGTTAAGTAACTGCACAAGACCACAAAGTTAATCACTAGAGGAAGTGGGAATGCTATCCTGACTATTTGATTCTATCGCTAGCTCACAGAAATTAGAGGTTAGAGTCACTTTCAAACCACAAGTTGAAAAGTAGCAGCTGGTTCATAGAATCACAGAATGTTCTGAGTTGGAAGGGACCCACCAGAATCACTGAGTCCAACTCTTAAGTGAATGGCCTATACAGGGATGATGGTTGACTGTTTAGAATTCAGAATAAGCATTACTTATCCTCAATTCAAAACCCAGTATTTATGTGAAGAACTAAAGACGGCTTGATACGGAGAAAACTGGATGAGAAAAAACTGTGCTTGTTGCTGAACACTATGACAGCCAACCAGGTCCAGCAACAGATGCTGAATGCTCAGTAGCTGAGTTTAAAAATACCCAACTCATGAGCTGACACTGCAATAAAACCAGAACAGCCTGCAATAGCCTGACTCAAAACAAGACATGAAAAAGTCTTGAGTGGGATAATACTTACAGCCAACATCAGCCATGACGCAAACAAGCTCCAGTAAACTTGCATATTCTTCTTCTGAAGCTGCAGATGTTGTTTAGTCTTGACCCATCAGCATCTAAGCCAGCTGCAGGTTTTTCATGTCAGCTGTTCAACTGGCATGACTCACAACAAAATGCATTTTCACTGTGCATTATCTTGAAAGATTACCTGCAGAAGGCCAGTGGCATGTCATTTGGGGTAAATGGCTTCTAATGCAAGAAGGATATTGTTTCAGACATATAAAATCTAATACACATCCTCAGTTATTGAGACATGTTGGCAGTGGGTTCTTCTCAACCTTTTGTTATCAATTCTGTGATTTTGTGATCAATCATTAATCAAGCACAACTTCCAAAGATGGTGGGCAGCAAAGAAATGGAGACAAGCTGAAATAGGAATCTGCAACCAAAGATGTGAGGAAAAACAATAGACAAGAAAGATAAGACAGACAGACAGTTTGTCTAGGTTTTGTAAGGAATAATCTTTTCAGGCAACATTTTAAAAACATCACACCTAAAGGTCCAATTACCTTTTCTGTCTCATTTCTTCATGGTCTTCTGTGGGTATCATCTTTTATGGCTGTTACTTTATCCTCCTTGTTCTCTCTAATTCTTTCTCAGCATTATCTTAACAAATTTCCTCAATTATTTCTTTCAGTATTTCTGAGGATGACGCTTGAAATTTGTGGCTCATCAACTTTCTGGAGAGCAGATACCTGACCACCACTCCATGTGGACAGGATATGGCATACAACCTTCCTCTTTGCTGTGCTCTGCACAGGCAAGCCTTGGGACTGTACCATTGTCACATCACAGAACAGCTATGGGCAAAATAAGACTCCATGGGATCTAAACTTGCCATGGCATGAGGCCACTGACCTCATGTACCATTTATCCTGCTTTGTGCACAGCCCATCCCAGGCAAACCAACCTGCGGAATGAAGGCCGTGCTGGAGCCTGGCTGTGCTCTGGCACAGCTCCACTGCACTGAGCAAGGCCCCACAGGATTCTCACACAGCAAGCCAAAAATGTCTTCTACACTTTCTTTTTCAGATCATTATTCCCTTGAATATAAAATCTACTAGGTTTGCATTATAGCATTTGCATCTTTATCCCTCAGATTTCATTTGGAGAGTGAACAAAGGCATGCAGGAATCAGGCTAACAGCTGGTGTTCTGTGCGTAATCTAGCGCTCAGCTTCACAGCTGTACAATAAATATGTGACCCTGATTTTTCTTTTTTCCTCCCTCCTCTTTAACAAGATATTGACAAAGTAACTGATAAACTGTCCGAGTTCAGCTATCCCAGTATCACGGAGCAAGGTTCCTACAGCCTCCAGTTACACAGGACACTTGCACAAACAGCTTGTGCAAGCAGGTGGCCAAATCTGGAACTAGTGGATTTGCAACATTATCCCATTTAATGAAAGCTCAAGATTTCATTAAATGAAATGATTGTCCAGCAAGAGCGTACACAGCAGTTACAGCGAGCGTGTGGACGGAAACCTCTTTGTGGAGGTCTGCAGATTGCTGGCGGGTGCTACAAGGTGTTATTAGTAACGGAGTTATCCGGCGCGTAAAATGAGCTAAAATCATCAAACTTTTCCAGTCACAGCTGGCACGGGAACGACGCAGACCACGCCAGCGGCACCAAGAGGACAGCGCACCTCCCCCCGCCCGTCACCAGACAAAATGGCCGCCCGGCACGCGCCCCGCCCGCGGCCCCGCCCGCCGCGCGTCACCGTGGGGCGAGGCGCGCGCGCCCCTCTGGGCGCTCCGCCGCGCCCNCAGGCCCGCCCGCTCGCTGATTGGCGGAGCCCGGGGGGCGGGACGAGGCGGCCGGCGGGCAGGAAGGCGCCATGGCGGCCGTGGCCCAGTGCGTGCGGGGTGCGCTGCGCCCGCGCCTCCCGCTACTGAGCGTCGCGCTGAGGTGAGGGGGTCGCGCCGGGCCTCTCGCCCGACACCGGGCATTCGGGCCGGGGCCGCGCTCACCGCCGGGCTGGGAGGAGAGCGAAGCTCGATCCCGCTGTGCTGGCGTCCCAAACCCTGGGGAGCCCCGTCCGACAGCCGGGATGGGCCGCGGCCGCCCCCCGTCCCCCGCCGCTCTTCGCTGCTCTCCCTTGTCCTTCTCCGGGAGAGCGGCCCGGCTCGGCTCGGCCCGGCACTGCGGGGAGCCGGCAGGGCTCCGGGCCCGGAGTGTCCATGCGGCGGGCGGGGATACGAGCCCTTGTGTGAGCGCGGCGCTGATCCCGCAGCCTCGTCCTTGGGTGGCTGAGCTCGCTCGGCCTTGGGAACGGCACGAAGGGCTGAAGAGTCATTATCGATGCGGGCAGGCCCGTGCTTGCCGCGGAGCTCGCTGTACAGTGGGGGCAGCCGGCGCGGGGGTGCCGCTCCAGCGGCCAAGCCCTGTGGTGCTCGTGTTTTCAGGGAGGCTTTTGCCGGCGGTTGCATCACGGATTTTGTTTCCTCATAGAGCACAGTACTGAGAACGCGTACTCCACTTAAAAGTTCTGTGACTGTAAACTGAATGTAGTGGACACTTACAAGCGGATACCTGGCAGCAGTTATTTTCTGCTACAGTTTAAATGGCCGGAGATCTGCTGCTTCTGACGGAGGGTTCTCCACGCAGTATTCACGGGCCTAGAATTGTATGAATTCGTGCTTTGACGTGAGAATTTTGTGGACATTATGTGTTAAAGTGTCTTGTACGTCTAGAAAACGCTGATATCTTACAAAATAAGCAACAGAATAATAACTTCCATCTTTTTGCCTTAGAACATCTCCGCGACTGCTTTGTGCAGCAACACAGCAGAAAAATACTGGCCAGAACTTGGAAGAGGACCAGAGTCAGAGCCAAAATGAGCAGAAGGTGGAACCCAGCTCTGCTGAGAAACTGCTAGCTGAAGAAAAGGCCAAACTGGAAGAACAACTAAAAGAAGTTACTGTAAGTGTCTCTGGGTTTATTAGGATGCACACATTACAAATTGTGTGCCCAAGAGCCTGCACTGTGGGTTCTCAGTGCACAGTCTGGATACAGTTATGTGACTCCTGTTCAGTTGTATAAAATCCACAATTTGGTAATTCCTTTAAACTTAAGAGCACATGTACTACAAGATCTGGGATGCATCCATGGTCCAAAATTAAGATATTGGATAATTTCTTTCCAATTTCTGGATGAAATTTGACCTCTTCCAGCCCAAAAATTTGTTACTGATTTTCACCTGGGTTTTGCTCGGTGAAGAAGTAATTTCTGGGAGCCATGAAAGGGTGTGAGTGTGTCTCTGGTGCCATTTGTGTGTGTTAGGAATCGACTTTATGGAAACAGCTGCTGACTTTCCAAAGGTCAGAGTTAATGATGCTTAGCTTTTATACAATAGTGTAGTTAGGCTGTAGTTAGGAAGTTTCAAACCTTGTCTCTTGGAGAGCCCTTCAGACTCGAGGCTGAAGTGTCACATCCCTTCTGTGTGGCCTCGTGTATATTGCATTCTCTCCTGTGCACAACTCCAGCAGCTGAAGGATGCCGTGAGAGGTGGGCATTAAGCAAAGACATTAATTAATGAGTGCTTTATATAAAGTGTCTTTCTGGAGCATTTGAAACCTCAAGAGGTAGCCCAGAACCTGCTATAGAACAGCACCTGTGGATCATACAGGGATTGAGTTGCTTTCTGTTGTTCTTCCCAAAGCTCCACAGGAAAAATTTAAGATGCCATTTAATGTCTTTGTTTGCTGTTGGTTGCCTAATGCAGTTCTTCAGGCAGCTTGGTGACTGTTTTTATTCTGTTTTGAGATTCTTCACTGGCATACAAAGCTCTAGCATATTCAGGGTTAGTTGGTGAAGCACTCAGCGTGATTTTTTATTTCATTAATTTCATTGTATTTCACATCTTAGTACATCTGCTGGTAAAGGCCATATTTCTAGGAACAGACCAAAACTTGTTATAAGCAACAGAGGAGTTAGGCTTCATAGTGTGTAAAGGCTGAGAAAACTGGAAGGCATTCTCTGGAATGGAGAGGGAAGAGATTGAAAGTCATGGCTGGGTTGAATCTGATTTGCTGTAGTGTCAATGTACCTCGTGACTGATGATTTCTGGGAGCACACAGCAGAAATACTGGCTTCATAGAACTTTATATATCTGTAGAGTGAATTTTTTTTTCCAGCTAATCGGTTGACTAAGAGTCTTAGTTTTCTAAGGGTTTGGAAAATCATCTGATTTCCTTTCCCTCATTTCTGGCCTTGTGAAGTGAAGCAAACTTTTGTCTTGGTAGGAGTGATGGTGTGATAATTGGCATGTTGTTTCAGATTACCCTAAATGGTGAATTTAGGCTATGAAACCATTTAAAATGCTGTTTTATGCTGAATATGCTGGTGTGAGTTATTGTCAGCTGCCTGACTAAGAGGAATAACTTCTGTTACTGGTTTTTCTTCTTTAGGAGAAGTACAAGCGTGCCCTGGCAGATGCAGAAAATGTGAGGCAAAGAAGCCAGAAACTGGTAGAAGAGGCAAAGTTATACGGTCAGTGGAGGCTCCTCTGGTGTTTGCTCAGTAAGACCTGGGAAATGCAAAGCCCGGAAGAATTAAGCTGACTGGCCTTGCAGTATTAACAAGCTGTACTTCCCAGTGATTCTGACTGCTTGCTTAAAAAATGCATTTGAAGCAGAGAGGTTTGAACAGTTCCTCATCTTGAATCAGAATTGTGACCGTCTCCCCAGCCAAGGGCAAGACTTAAACTGCTGAAGTCAACAGCTCACCTTTTCTTAAAATTTGGTATCTGGTTTCCTACAATGTGTACTGCATTAGTAGATTTTTTAGTAAGTTTTGCAGCCTGAAGTTTGCTTTTTTCAGGTATTTTGGTCTCAGATCTGACCAAGAGCATGGAATATTAGTTTGCCTTCTGATTTGTGGTTTTGGTTGGTTTTGGGGGGAGGGGCGGTATATTGGTTGATTGGGGGTGTTTTTNCAATGTGTACTGCATTAGTAGATTCTTTAGTAAGTTTTGCAGCCAGAAGTTTGCTTTTTTCATGTATTTTGGTCTCAGATCTGATCAAGAGCATGGAATATTGGTTTGCCTTCTAATTTGTGGTTTTGGTTGGTTTTTTTTGGGGGGGAGGGGTGGTATATTGGTTGATTGGGGGTGTTTTTTGTGGGTTGGTTTGGTTGGTTGGGGGTTGGTTAGGTTTTTGTTGTTGTTTTGTTTTGTTCTTGGTTTTTATTTTAAATTTATTTCTTTTTTGATTTTGGGATATTTTTGTGGGTTTTTTTGTTCTTTAGCTTTTTATACTTGAATAACTGTTCTGTTGAAGGCAGTAGCTTCCAAATAGAAGTAGTACCTCTAAATGAAGGGATTCTTTTCAGTGCTAGGAATGCACAATCACTGGCTCTGAGGAGTGCTAGAAGCACGTCTTCCTTCAAGAGCCAGGCTAGTAACATCTGACTTAGCTTTCTGACATTTCCAACACAAATCTGTGAAACAGAAATTGTGTGCAAATGCTGCAGCAGCAGAGTGCTGGCCTGTCCTAGTGTTTGACTGCCACTCTGCCTCAAAAATGAGTTGCTCTTTTTTACCATGCACCATACACAGCTGTATAGTTTAATTCTCAGCACTCAGGCTCTAATTTCTGAATACAGGGTCTTCAGTTCATGTGTACTGTAAGAAAAAGTACATAGTACTCTTGCATTCTTTTTCATGGATGTTTGAGTGCCTCATCCTGAGGCTGGTTTGCAATAAGCATTGTTTCAGTAAGTTCTGCTTACTGCAAAGGAGTAGAGCTCAGAGGTGCTACAGTAGAAATGAATTTATCTTGAAAACTAGATTACATAGAATCTGTAAGTTTCATTGCTCGTGCATTACTGCTTGTTCTGTAGAAAAAAGAGAAACTTATTTCTTGCGTAAATTCTGCCTTGTAGTCAAAGATATTTGCAAATACAACCTAAGCAATAAAGAACTGAACCAAACCACCTTCTGGAGAGTTTGGTTATTTGGTTTGATTCAGATAACTAGACAACTGGTTTATCTATATTTGGTACAGTTCAGCCCCAACCACAGCTCTAGTTTTTAGTTTAACACCATGACAGGTTTTTTTCAGATTTTTGGAACCAGTTGGACATTGGTAGTTACTCTTTTGTAAAGAGCTTGAGTTTCTACTGAGTTGTGCAGTTGTTAGAGAGACCCTTCGCTGAGAACCAGCTGATCCCCACAGGTCTTGCAAGGTGCTTCCCTGACTGTGGGGGCTTTTTGTTTAAACCAAAGACTTGGCCTCTGGTAATGGTCATATCACTTCTTGGTAAGGAAAAAAAAACCCATCCAAAATGTGAGCTAGAATTAAAAAGGCTGACTCTGGCTTAAAAAAGACAAACCAAAAACTAAACCAAAACCCAGTGCTGTTTGTCCTTTGCCTGCTTCTATGTAGAAATGTGTTATTTTATTGAACTGTTTTGATTTTTTCTTGATTCTAATGCCTTAAGTGAGATTAGTCCAGATTCTCTTTAGTGTGAGCCAGAGAACAGCTTCAGGACAAGGACTGTGATTAACTTGGAATTTGCTCAGTATTTGCAAGGCACAGCTGCTGACTCTGTAAAAGAGGTTTGTAGTGCAAGGGAGAGGGTGCAAGTTCTTTTCATTCAAGGAAGAGTTGAGTCCTTGTTCTTCTCTTGAAATCCTCATCAGTCTGATTTGATCACGCTTTGTCTTCTGCAGATGTTTTTATGACATCAGATTAAAGGGTGGGAATAGGGCAACATAATGCTTTGAACATTCGGTGATGAGAAAGGCATGAGGAAATTACATGAAGTCATCTGAAGGTTTTGGTAACTGTGGTAAAGAATTTTAACTGTTATAGATAGGTCATAAGCATAACTTAACTCTTTTGAGTTGAAATCACATTTTTTTTCCATAGAAGTAGAGGAGATGGTGTGGATTTCAAGGTATTTGTAATAGTTCTTTATTATCATCCAAAACTGGAAAGGATATTTTACCCTGAATGATTACAGTATCACATATACGAGTGCAGATTATTGCTGTAGCTTTTGGGGTTGTGAGGTTGGGGGTTTTTAACACTTGTTTCCCTCAGTGGACTAATCCCATTTTATCCTCTTTTATACATTTTCAGGGATCCAGAGCTTCTGTAAGGACTTACTAGAAGTCGCAGACATTTTGGAGAAAGCAACAGAAAGCGTTCCCAAAGAAGAAATCAAGGATGAAAATCCTCACTTGAAGAGCTTATACGAAGGTCTTGTCATGACAGAAATACAGATTCAGAAAGTGTTTAAAAAGCACGGCCTGCTGAGACTGAACCCTGTGGGAGCCAAGTTCGATCCCTACGAGCACGAGGCGCTGTTCCACACGCCCGTGGAGGGGCAGGAGCCCGGCACCATCGCGCTGGTTTCCAAGATCGGCTATAAGCTGCACGGGCGCACGCTGCGGCCCGCCCTGGTGGGTGTTGTCAAAGACGCTTAGCTGCTCAAGCTGAGAGTTCCAAATGCCATACAACTATTAAACAGACGGATGGTTTTTCCCTCACACCACGCTTCCCTCGTTCCTATGCTCCCTGAGAGGTTTAAATGAGTTGGTTGAGGTCTCCCAGTGAAAATGAAGTAACCGGTGAAATTCTCCT
Organism: Sinosuthora webbiana; assembly: GCA_013397395.1. NCBI lineage: Eukaryota > Metazoa > Chordata > Aves > Passeriformes > Sylviidae > Sinosuthora > Sinosuthora webbiana. The sequence continues at coordinate 43,166 of VXBN01003819.1, read as the reverse complement.
GCTTAGTGGCCTTCAACATCACTGTTCCATAAGCTCTTTGGTGTGAACTACAAGAGCCATTAAGCCCTCTAATGCTTTAGATTAGATAATGTTTTTTACAACTATTGCTCCTGAAAAGGTGAATTAAATTGGAAAGAATGAAACGCTCACAAGAATGTTGCAATTTCAAGTTTATCATTGTGTGTAGATTGAAAACACAGATAGTGGTTCAAACACTTCCTTTGGTTTTGCAGAATCTCACATTGCAGAAGTGGGTTATGTAGTACAAATAACCTGCTTTCTGCAAGTACCCATCAGCTTTTACACACTGAGGTGATAAATGCCCTGTTTTGTCTATTCAAAAATAATCTCTCAATAACTGAAACCTGTGTGAATTCTGAACTGTAAATAAATGGCAATGGAGATTAGATATATTTTGTAATTGTTCAACCTTTTTGTCCTGTACTAACATCGAATCAAGAAAACCATCTAATACTTGTATGGCATTGAAGAATCAATAGAATTTATCCTATCTCTGGATTTTTAATTTAATGTTGTATAAATTGGTTTAAACAATTTTTATAGTCTTGTAATTTCCAGCTTTGCACTCAGTTTGTTACGCAAACTGTAGTTACAGTCCTGGTGAGAGCCAGAACACCCAAAGAAGTGAGTTGCTGAGAGTTTGGTACATTTCTTTTAGACTTACATAAATAATTGCATGTAAGTGGCTCAAACAAAAGTGTGAACTTAGTTTCATTTTCATTACTTCTTACATTTACTCAGCTTGGATCTTAGGTGGCACCAGAACTTTACCCCGTGCAGCTCTTGCCGTGTCTAACTCCACCTGCTGCTCCCAGTCCTGCAGAATCAGGCTAATACACAACACGATCACCTGAAGGACATTGGCGTGGTCACCTGGATAGGAGTGAGTGGAACCTGGCAAATTACACAACTGACAAATGATCCATTCTCTTGTATCCTGAACACCCACACTATTAACACACAGAACAGAGTCCTCAAACTTAGGGAAGTTATTAGGCCCTGTAAAAAGTAAGTACTTCTAAATTTTTTACCATGTTTCTGGTTATTGTGGATTAAGGAGCTTCTTACCTTAAAGTCAGGTATTGATTATATTTTTTGTGGTTCAGATGCAGAGTTGCCAAGAGCTTATTGAACACTGGACCTGCTCATGGTGAGAAGTGATTACTTATTCCTTAAGAGATTTTTCCTGGTGCTGGTTTCCCTCATGGGAATTAAACAGTTAACCAGGAACAGCCTAAGTGCATAAAACTGTTTGGAGGTCAGTCATGTTAGTAATATTTTAAGGAGTTGTTCTTTCTCAACTCTAAGAAAGAATGCTTCAACTGGGCAGAGGAAGGAGAGGCATTTTTTGATGTGTGAAGACAACTACAATGTTAATTTTTTTAAACTAATCAAGTACAGGGAAAAAAAAAAGGCAAATATTGAGTTTTAAAATACAGGCAAAAAAAAGGGATTCCATGTACTGAAGTTGAATTTGGAAGTATCTTCCCTCCATCTGGGTTGTGTAAAGTAGGATTGAAGAAATGATTTTGTTGCACTTTGATTGGGACCTGTTCTCACAACTGGTGTCAAAAAGGGACCAGGTTCAATTTTATATACCTTTTAAGAACTGTTATGTGTTGTTTTATCCCCTCCCCATTCCTCTGGATCTAAACTAAATGTAGTAATAACATCCCTAGTACAGAAGTTTTTCCAACAGGGAGTTAAAGGGATTTGTTCCCTAGCAGATGAAGACTTCATTAATGAGCTTCCTGGTGCTTCACACAAACTGTCATTTTTGGATTACATCAATTCATTTGGGGTGTTCTTAAACACAAGGTCCTATTAAATCTTCACCACAAGGTTCATCTTTAAAGCTGGTAACTGAGTCTCACATTTAAGTGGTTCCCGTTCCCTGGCCTGCCCTCAGAGAGGCTTTGGCATGGAGTGGGTCAGTCTGTGAAGAGCTCCAACCACCTGTGCACTCTGCTACACCCCAGGAAGGAGCACTGAAGAAATCAACAGAGGAAAATGGTTCTGAAATTTAAGCACCCAACAAAGCTACCACCAGTACTAACTATCTCAAAGACAACATTTCCACCCATCACATTTAGCTACAATGCATCTCCACTTGTTACTGCAAAGACTTAAGCCATTTTCCTCATTGCCCAAGCAACATTATTGTTAAAGCAATCATGGAAAGAAACTTTAATATAGGTTTATTTACCAATACACAATGCAAAAATCTAGTAAAAAGCTGTGTGCACAACATCAGTTAGGCTTTGTGTGATTTCAGCACAGGCGTTCGGGTGTCTGGCACAGCTACAAATGTAAACTTCACATGAATGCAACATTCCCTTTAAGGAAGAAAGAAGCTGATGAGCTGAACGTGCTCATGGGGGTATCTTGCTTCCCAGTCTTTAATGTGTCATCACTTAGGAGTGACTGGGGCACACACAAGAACATTTTGTGAGAAGAGTAACCCAGAAGGCTCATGAAGCCGGTTCCAGCTGCAAAGGAATCAAATGCAGAGGCTGCCCAAGAGAAGAACGGCAGAGTGCTCAGTGGGGTGATGGCCAAGGCAGTTCACGGTCACAGACTCGGGCAAACCTACAAACGCTGCTCTCTGCGTGCTGGGCCTGCCATCAGCAGGGGGCAGGACGGGCTGTAGGCAGAACACTCGGCAGCACCCGAGCCCCGCGCTGGCCAGTGCACACCGAGTGAGGTGCAGGCTCCCTCCAGCCCAGCGCTGGGCTGGGACACGCAGCATAGCCCAACCCAGAGCACAGCAGCGGGGTTTGGAACAGCTTAGAGAGTGTTGCTTTTTCATAGGCTTACATCAATGCTGTTAAGACAGATACTATCATTAGTAATAACTTTAATTTGAAAAGTCAAGAGCATTAAGCATATAAAACACCTTGCATTAGCAACATGAAGGCTGGGTTATTTGTACAGTACAGGAAGAACTTCCAGATCAACACAAAATACAAGCTGAAAGAGCTCTTTGCCATCTCAGCCCCTTCACCACAGAAGAGAAGCAGCATAGCTGTAGTAAATTGCTGGATTAACATTAACTGCATCTCAACTTCTAAGCAATCAAGCAGAAAACCAGCAGCTCATAGCAAAGGAATGCTTAGACTAAACCAGTTCCATGTGAAATATGGAACAGCAGCATCCTCTAGTGCAAGTCACCTTTAAAATTAAAAGCATAGCTGACAATGAGACAGTGCTTCTAGGGAAGCCCTTTCCAAGGGACTAGTATTTGCTAAAGCAAACATTCACCACCTTGAGTTAACTTGCAAGTACAAAATAAATATTGATATCCATATTGCATACATTAAAAATACTTTATTTTACATTCATTTTGATGTTCAATAAGTTACATCTAGCACCAAAGAAACATTTTGGAGGGGTTGAGGAATTAAGAAACTACAAAGTGTAAATGCAGAATTCACTTCAACATTTAAATGACTCATTGGTGCCTAGATTTTTTCCTGTTATTGTTCAGATGGGCTTTACGCTATTGCTTCAGTTTAACTCAGATATGCCAAAACAGTGTTGAAATATGAAAATCAGATTTGAGGGAAAAGAAAAAAAACCCAGAAGAAACAAAACCAAAACAAGTCTCTTAAACTCCCAGCTACATGCAGAATTGAGGCTTCATAACAGCATGTTATGGCAGTTAGGTAACAAGTTACATGAAGAACCAAATTGCAGAACTAGAATGCTGAAAAGAAAGACTGAGCTTCCTTCCCAAAGGAATAGGACAGAGAAAATAATCAAGGGTTTATACCATATGAACTTGTGTGCTGCTTGTACATGCATATAGGGTAGAAGTGGTCATTAAAGCTACTCAGCACATTGCAGTTAGCTCTACTGCTGCCAAGAGACAGTTTTGTCTTGAGTATGCCACAACAAACCACTTACAGATAAGCCAAAGTATTACATCCCAGAGGACATAGCCCTTACCTTTTTGAAAGGACATAACATCATAAGCTCAAAAGAAAAAGGCACTAGAGTTTTGGTTTTTTTCCTTAGAAATGCTGGCTTTGTAATTGTACCCCTTTCATTCTAAACTCACTGGTAACACTAGTTTGGTAATGCTGGATATATTAAATGAAACCCAGTTCTGATCAGAACACCTCTGCCGAACTGCAGAATTAATACTGTTTTAAGATTTTGTGGTATCCTCACTGACTACAGCCCAAAGCATCAAACCAAGGTGACATTTCCAGATCTTGCACTCGTAGTGAAGCCAGTCAAGTTCCAAATTTTGGTACACTTGTGCTCTAGAAGACCTGCCCAGCCTGCCTCCAGTCACAGCTTCCTGCTCCAGACAAGACCAGCAGAGGGGTTTAGGCACAAGTAACTCTGCCATCTTCCATGTGACAACCACAATTTTTTATTCATTTTGCTAAATACCAGCATGGGAATTGAAGGATGAAATGGGCATAAGAATCTTTTCCTAATCCTCCATCAACATCTTTCCCTTAATCAATAGATCTTACTAGAATGGTACTGTGGGTCTGGCATTTGTGTTTCCCGCTGTATTACATCCCAGCTGGTGGCTGGCTCCAGCAGCGCTCCAGGCTACAGCTGTCACAAGTGGAGGAGATCCCTCCCAAGGTGCACTGTTCTTCCACCTGTCAGTAAATTCAGTTTCAAAGTGCCTGGGCCGGTATGTTTCAAGGTATGTGCAATTAGAACCCTACAGTGGCTGGATTAAGCACTCCAAATCTAGGAACACCTTGTGCATTTTGACCAAATCTGCATCAATTGTTATTTTTGTTTTAAAAAACCAAGCTCAGCAATCACTCCCCATTTGAGAATCTTACTCCCTTTCCCTGACTTCCCAGCAAAGCTCAGGAGGCAGCTACACCTCCTCAGCCTGTATGAGTTCAGCAGTTAAGATCCTGAAGAAGGAGAAGCAGGCTCCCCCAACAAGGAAAAACAGTGATTTTGCTGCCTGAGGCTCTCAACTTCTGCCAAACACCTCACTGCCTCTTTTCCCAGACCCCCTTTCTGGCCCAAATCAGGTACCTCCTCTGGAGCAGAGCACCACAGCTGCTGGGGATTCCTGACACTCCAGTACCAAGCAGCAGGAAACATCAAAGCTTCAGAGGGGTCTGTTTCAGGAAACTCTGGTCAGAGCAATGCCCAGATCAGCTGGGAGCTCCTCAAGAACCCCCCTCCACAGCACAAGTCCCTGGAGGCATCTCACCCACCACATTTCCTTTCTTCCTTCCTTCCACTCCCTGCCACGGCTCACTCCTGCTGTATTCCTGACAGGAACTCTCATCCCGGTGTCCCCATGCCTTGGCTGTAGTTACTAAGGACAATATTCCGAAAGCTTAGCAATGGTCACAAAAGTCCTCGCTCACCTGCTCCTGAGCACAGGACTTTTGTAAGCTTCACTTTGCTGCCAGCATTATGCCAAAAAAAAACAAAGGGTAAAGAAAGTTTCCAGCAAATGAAACTATCTCCTACCTTCAAAGAAAAGCAAGGATTACACTGATATTCATTTATCCAATAATACGGACTAAAGCAACTACTCTGGGACTACCGGACTTGAGTAAGTTCACATGAAAAAATCTGTTCTAATAATGTACCAAAAGCAGTGAAATCCAATGTAGAAGTTTCACAAGTATTTTCCATGATCCAAAGCAAAAGTCTATTTGAACCACCATGGATCATGATGACTGGGGGGGGGGTTATGTATTTGCTCTTTTGTGTTTTTAAGCAACATGGTTTCTGTATCTTTGGGGAGGGAAGGAAAGAATAACAGAGTCCTTGAGGCTCTAATGGGCCTCTGCTGTGTTTTTTCAGATCAGCTGAATTTCATGAAGCATCCCTGGATATCCAACCACTTTCTGTCAGAAAGTTTAAAATCCTTTTCTTCAGTACCTTATCTAAATAACTGGGAAGGCGACTCTTTGAAGGAATTCCTTGTCTTTTTTGGAGATGGTCTTTAATGATGATAGTTTTTACAGTCACATAACGTGCAGGACTCAAGTTCAGAGAGCTGCAGAGCACCTTTTCCCTGTCCGATAAGAGTTCAAAGCCAGGCAGGTTTTCAATGGCAGCAAATTCACCTTCTTTACCCTCTTCCTTCCCTCTCTTGGAACTAGCTATGTTCTTGTTCTCCTTCCTCTTTTCCCGTTTGTGCCTGGCCGCCTCATACTCTGCCGACTCCTCCATTTTGGTGATCCCATTTCGCCGATACCGCTGCAGCTCCCGAATCTTCGCTCGGAGTATCCTCTCCTTGTGCATGTTCTCAAAGAAGTCTTCAAACTCCTTACAAGACATGAACTGGTACAAAGGCCTCAGTTTCAGCCTCAGCTCCTTCTCTTCTTTTGTGATCTTTCGTTTGGGAGCTTTCTCCTTGTCTTTTTTATCCTTCCCCAGGAAGGCCGGTACCAAATTATAATCTCGCGCGATGTTCTTGCGCCGCTGCCTCTCCTTGAGTTTCCTCACGTACATGTCCACGTGAGCTCTCTTCAGCTCGATCTCCACGTCGTCGTCGTCGTAGTTCACCGAGAGGCCGCTGATGAGCGTCTCGGCGTCCTGGTCGTACTCGATCTCGTAGTCGTCGCGGAGCGGCATGTACCCCAGCTGCTGCTGCTCCGCCACCGAGATGTCCAGCGGCGGCAGCGGCGTCGTCAGGCTGGGGGACAGCGGGCCGCCGCTGGGACACGTGTGGTCCGTCACCCTGTTGGGAATAGTGTCAGGGATGCAGGCTTTGCCCAGGTTGCCGTGGATATACATGCTCACGTAGTGTTCCATCACCTCCTGAGGTGTTCGGGATGCTCCCACGTGAGCAGCCATGTCCTCCTAAACAGAAAAAAAGGAGGAGTGATAAAAGGATTCCCATTACATCTTCACCATAATGAGCACTCAGGAAAGAGCATGACCTTTTCCTTGCTGCTCAAAAGCCAACTCCCAGCAGCTAAACTTCTCTAGCAACACTGGCCCTATTTCTATCAGATCCGCGATTTCAGCTCTGCGTGAGTGTTCACAGTGCATAGAGGCAGGTAAGCCACGAAAACAGCACCACATGGTGATTCCTGAGAACCCACAGCACTCCCACAAAGCCAGCTCACCACAACCAGGAAGCTTTCCAAGTCCCAAGCCAACACCAATAGTACAGCTTGGGTTTTGCTGGTTTTTATCACATTAACTGAGCAGCAACATGGAAATAAACGGTATTTACTGTATTTATTCTTTTCCAGTTGTTTAAAAACTAAGCAAGCTGCAATGATTGTACACTTTACGGTTTTGAAAAAGTCTTTATGAAGCAAAACACAAGTAGCAAGAAATCAAATCAATCAAAAATGAATCAAATGGTCCAGCGGAGGGCAGGGAGGATGACTGGGGGACTGGAGCGTCTCTCTTACAAGGACAGGCTGAGGGAGTTGGGCTTGTTCTGCCTCAAGAAGGGACAGTTGAGAGGGGACATCACCACTGTCCATCAGTATCTGAAGAGGATGGAGCCAGGCTCCGCTCTGTGGTGCCAAGCAATAGGACAAGAGGCAACAAGCAGAAACTGGTGCACAGTAAGTCCCACATGTACATAAGAACTTCACTGTGCAGGTGCCTGAGCACTGGGACAGACTGCCCAGAGAGGCTGTGGAGTCTCCCTCACTGGAAATAGTCAAGAACCGTCTGGATGCAATCCTGTGCAATGTGCTCTGCGATGACCCACTGCGGTCCTTTCCAACCTGACATTCTGTGATTGTGAGATGACGCTTTCTTACTGCTGCTTTTTAAAACCCAGTCTGGCTGTGCAGTGACACTGAAGGGAGCAGCCAGCCCGCAGCCGGGACATACTGAAGGCAAAGGCGGAGCACGGGTAAGAGGCAGCGGTAAGATCCGTGACACGGACGGGCTGACGGGAGGCAAAAGCAGAACTTCAAGTAGCGACAGGTCCGAGCTGCCGGGTGCACTCCCCGGACCAGCGGGGAGCCCGCCCGGGGAGACGGGGACAGCGCGGGGTCCGCAGCGCAGGGCGCGCCCCGGGGCTGCTGTCAGGGCCGCTGGTCCGAGGAGGAGGATCGCCCCCGCCCCTTGTCCCTCGCCCCTCGCCCCTTACCCAGTTGCCGAAGCCGAACTGCTCGATGGCGTCCAGTAGCAGCTGCTCCTCGCGGCTGCTCCAGCCGCCCTCGGCCTCGGCGCCCCAGAGGGTGAAGCGGCCGCCGTCCACCAGCTGGTAGCCGTGCCATCGGCGGTGCGGGCCGATCTCGGCGCCCGCCGAGAAGCACTCGGGGCAGAGCTCGATGTCGGCGCACTCGGTGCAGCGGAAGCGCAGCGGGCTCACCTCGGCCAGGCAGTACACGCAGTACTTCTTCCCCAGTTCCGCCATCTTCCCCCGCCCGCGCGCGCGCGCGGCCGCGCCCCCGGCGCCCGCGCCGCCAATGGCAGCGCGTTCGGGGGGCGGGGCCGCGGCGAGCATCGGCCAATGGGACCGGGGCTGGCGGGCGCGGGGGGTGTCAGCGCGAGGGGACGGCTCCGATTGGCCGAGCCGGACCCGTCTGCTCTTCCCGAGGCCAATGGGAGGAGCCGCTCCGAGCGGAGCCGCCGCGCAGGGGCCACCCTCAAGGGGCGGGGCCCTACACGGGCAGGGGGCGGGGCCGAGCGGGTGCCTGGCAACGGGGGAAGCGGGGCGGGGCCGCCGCCGGAGCCGCGGGAGGGGCAGCCTTGTCATTGCCCTGACATTCCGAACGGGAGCACCTCTGCCCCGGGCGGGTGGGGATTAAAGAAATAGAGCGAGTCTGCTTTTAGTTGTACTCCTCCCGGGCCGCGCAGAAAACATCAGGCTGAGGCGTGAAGTTCAAACGCTTGCGACCACCTTGACTGCTCGGAGAGAACTGGTCAACGCTCTATGGACTGTGGGCACGTGAAGAAAGAGCTCGACTATCTGTGATGAGATCCTGAAGCTCAAAAAGAAGGTATCGAATGCAGTCCATATCCTCAGCCACTTCATGGAAAAACTGCAAGCCAAGGCATTAAGGCTGAACTGATGGGCGTCGAAACGTGTCAGAGGAGAGCGATATCCTGACCGAAACAAAGCCGGCCAGAGGCGGCCTGTGGAGAAACCTGAAACTGCAGCAGAAATGTGGGGTGCTCGGAACTGAGATACCACCTCAGGACTCGGAGGAATAGTGGATACCGTAGAGCTGCTGAGTCAGCAGCTGGAAACGCAGAAATGTCACTGTGCTGGGCTGACCCCTACTTGTAGGGGAATTCAGATAAAAAACCAGAAAGCAAATTCCTCCTTACTTGCTGAGCGTGACTGAAGAAACTTGGAATTATTATACGGGAAAACAAGTAAAGAAAAGTAAATCTAGTTTTGAAGAAATGTGTGCAACTCCTGCAACAGATACAATATTAATCTCTTTCAGTACCAAATCGGTGTTAGAGAGAACAAATCTGATTTCACATTCTAATTCTGCACATCAGGAGATACTTCAGCGAAAGGGAGAGGGACAGATAAACCAGAACCACGGCAGCCAAGGCTTTGCCCAGGTGCTGCCTTCTCTCCCCTCTTTTATTTAGTCCTTCAACCTCTCTTCACTTTAGCAGCAGGAAGCTTCTCCACGGTAAGGTCTGAAGTTATGTCTATGTCACAAGTAAAACAACACTGCCTTGAGCACAAAAATTCTTTATGATTATGGAACTTGGAATAAGCTGATTTCTTCTTTTCAGACAAAGCCAGGATAAGGTATTTAAGCATTCCTGACTTCTGTGCACATCAAAAAGATGTATTTACAACTGTTTTTCATAATCCATTTATCAGACCTCAGGTCTCCTAGTCCAGAGAAAGACATATGAAAAGGGATAAAACCACAGGCACAGTGAGTATCAGATCTTCTGAATGTCTCAGGGAATTTAACAGGTATTTTAGCATGAGAACTTGGAAAGCATCAGCAAAAAGTCCTCTACTGTCAATACACAAATGGCCCAAAGTCCTCTTTTTGAACAGACAAAAACTCCCAAAGCCACCTGGGAAGAAAAAGACCAGTACCGGAATTTAAATACCTGAATTACACTGACAACAGTTGATTAGGATAACTTTACATGACTTTATTTAACAAAACCATATATTTACAGTTGAAAAAAGTTCCAGTTTGATACACATATCTAAACAAAACAAACGTGGTAACTACATAACCCAATTTAAACATGATGTACAGGAGATGTACCAACACTTCTCTATATACCATTCTTGGTTTAAAACATTCAAAAATAGGCTGTTACAAGGTACCTTTTTTCCCCAAATGAAATTGTTTACAAAACGAAATAACATTAATGATTGACTGCAGATTGAAGTTGCAAAACTGCTTTATTATAAAGTGCAGATTGTAAAGAATCCCAAAGCTGGTTGGAGTTTTCTGGTTTCTCTGATCTGCTGCATGTACAGTGGTACTTTTTATGTATTGCAGCAGTTTTATTTCTCTTTAAACCCATGAAGAAAAGAAAGTTTGCTTGATGGGGACAATTGCTTCATGAAAGAAAATCTCATGCATCTTGTTACAGATACTTTGAAGTACCTGAACAATAAAATTGTCGATTTTTTAATGCAATTCCCTGAATTTCTTAAATTTCTGTATTAGCTAATTAAGAGATTTGGTATACTGCAAGAAACTTGAAAAGCTCAGTGGCAAGAAATTCTATGCCATTACTACTCAGCTCTGTTTTTATCAAAATTCAAGCATTACCTTCAAATCAAGTTATTGAGAAGTTGAAATAATTGCATGTTTAGGCAGGTGAATTTTTTTCACATGTATTTTGTTTGAAAACAAACTGTGCAAAGCTCCTTATTGCATTGCTGTTTCTTCATTAAAGAACATACCTTATATACACAAAGAAATCATTTAGAAAATATATACAACTTCTAAGAACAGATCAAATCACAAACCAAGTAATTACATTTGCAAGTAACAAACAGTGCACAAGTGTTGCAGCAGGCCTTTTCCCCACAACTATGCCCACTGTCACTGTTACATTCAACATCTTATTGAGAAGAGAAAAAGAACAGGCTGTGATGGCTGCCAAGATACCTAGTAGCTAAAAAATGCATTTTTAACCAGACAAATGAGCCACACTTGTAGACTTGCTTTAAAAGAAAATACAAATGTAGTTGCAATGAAGACTTAAATCACAAAGCCAGTTACAGTACCACCTAAACATGTGTATTGAGGAAAAAGTGATCTCTGTGTTCAATAAACCTTTTAAAAGCATAGTGCAAATGTTTCAGATGGTAGGCCTCTCGTATTCTTCATGGAAAGGCATATTGTTGTAGTAATAGAAAAAGTAATGTTAAAAAACACTTACTGACCTTCCTGCTTTCTATTGCACTTCAAAGCAACGGAGCATACAAGTACCAGTCATTGGAGGACAAATTCTGTACAAATTCTCAGTGAATGAACATGTTTCCTACCACATCTTAAAGTCTATTTTCAGTAAGTGATGACCTAGGTGATGCCTTGTGGAGGAATTAAGATGACCAACAAAAAACCACATCCATTACATCAGCTACACAAAGTGGACAGGAGAAGAGGTCAATGAGGTATCAGACTTGCAGGCTGAATTTGCATTACACATCTTTCAAAGTCTCACCAGGGAATCTTGTTCTAACTCTTCTTAATATTACAATCAAATTCTCCCTCACAGAAATAATGTCTGTACCAAAGGACAGTGTTTTGATTATGTCCCACAGTCTTTATGTTGAGTTGAGCAGTGTGCAACTATTCTTCTTGGTTTTATTCAGACAATGCCACAATAATCAGCATAAACCAGCTGAAGAGCACTGGGAAACCACTGACCATACAGCTGGAGGATTTAGTAATGCCTGTTCACAGTTAACACAAATATTGCTTCAGTTACATTTCCCTTTTCCATGATCATCATTAGTATAAAATAGGTTTTACACTATATGCAATGAACACTCTTGTAAATCAGAGGCACTCACGATTTGCCCTTCAACATTCACCTGAATGCAGGGAAGATCCCAACGTATGAGGGATTTACGTGACAGCAGTTTGCTGCCGCTGTAACTCTCATGTGCTAGAGGTCGGATGGAACGCTCAGAAATGACAGCTTGTACTTATCCTGATGGTGTCTGGCACAATTCCCAATAAACTTTGTTCACTTGTCACTCTATGGATCAGCTCCACATAACTTTCCCACTGTGGCAGCAGCAGCTTCAGGAGACTCCACAAAACCTTTTTTTTTCAGCAGCAACACTGGAGAACATTAACTGCTCCCCTACCACCCTTCCTCCTTAGCTGTGCCAGTGAGCAAAGCTGGTTTAAAGTAGCCATCAAAATTGCTTTTAACCATTTCTCAGTTTATCTGCTAAGTCCAGTTGTATCTCCATGACTGGACAGATGGCACATGAGTAAGTAGCTGGTAGGTAAGAACATCCCAAAACAGCAGTGCCCCAGGAGAGGGACAGATGGAAACATGCATTTAGTAGTATGTGACCTTGGCTTTAAACAGAGGAAAGAGAGTACAAATGGGAAATAATGCCAACCTTAATGCTATGACCCTCTTGGTGAGTTTGGAATCTAGTCTGATGGGTGGAATTTCCTCCATATGCATCCAGATTGGAAAAATAAATTTCCAAGGCATCTTGAAGAATAATTAGTTTTGCACTGCTAGTTTAACTTCTCTTCCAAGCTTACTTTCTACTTAACTTTTTCTTATTAAAGAAAGGAATGTAGTTCTATGTCTACATGATTTCTTTGGTAAATGGGACCCACAGGCTATAAAATCAGAAGCATTTCTAAAGAAATGGTCCTTAGATCACTTAAAATTCCAGCACCAGCTATCTAAAATCCAGATCCAGCTACTTTTACAGGTATTGGAAATATAACCTGCCTAAGGATGAAACAGGAATAGCTGTCAAAGCAATCAACATTGCTGAATGTCCAGTCTTTTAAAACATCTAAGAAAAAATATTCAGAAAACCCCAAACCCTTGATATTATTTTGTTTCACTGCCCTCATCAGAAGTACAGAATGTGTAATGCTCTCCACAGCATATGCTCATACCACTAAAAGTTTAAGGCTAAGCCTAGGTTTAATTTATAAGGGGTTTATACCCTAATTTCCTTTCTGCTTTCTTATTTCTTCCACTCCTCCTCCTCATTTTTCTTCTCTCCCCCTTAAGGCTATTCTACTACTAAATATAACTGAACTAACACTTTGATTTGCAGGCTCATACATGTCAAACAGTAATCAATGCTTTTGCCACTTTAGCTCTTTTCCTGGGAGTCACTGGAGGCAAACCCAACGTTAACGTTTGAGTGAAGGACTTCCTTTTTCCATTTCCCGGTTATCTTTCTGCAGAGCAGCCAGTATCTAGACATTTCAAGAAATGTGAGAGAAGAAAAGTATTAGATTTAAAAAATTACTCAATAATTCATTCCAGAGTTTCCATGTGTCTGAGCAATATTATTTTAACTATCATATGTAATTAAATTTAGATAATCTCTCCATTGACAAGAGACCTCTCCCACAAGTCCTTGTGACATGGTGGATAGAAACAGATTTAACAAAGGTTTAAACTCCATCTCCCCCCAATACACACTTTTGAAGCCTGTTATTTGGGGTACTTGGCAGAACAGGACTCCTATCTCTCCTTCTCCAGGAGGGAAGCAGCAGCAGGCTAGGAATTTATTTAGAACGAAATCCTCATGCACACATGACATGTTCAAGGAAGGTGAGACAACTGAACAAGCTGTGCAGCCACTCCTGCTGTGAAGGTTAGAAATCCTCATCTCGAAAAGAAAGCTGGCAATCCCCAGCATGTACAGGCACTGCTACCCCAGGAAAGAACCAGGAACAGCTGCAGCTGAATTGCCCCAACCACTGCATTTAACAGCACCACGTCTAACATCACCTTTCACTTTCTCTGCAAAAAAGCAATTGGATAAAATGGGCAGAGCTCTATTACGGAATGACTCACAAAGTGGGCTGTATTGCTGCTTTGAACAAAGAAGAAAAAAAAAAAGAGGGAGTTTCCACTCTCCAACATGAATGGGTTCTACAGCCACTCAATGGTTTCCACATTCAGATGACACATCCCTTTTAAGATGGAATTTAGTTGAAATTACGATAAAACAATTTCTGAAATCACATGCTAAATCCCAATAAAGAAGTCAGAGATGCAATCACTTCTGTAGAGCCCAAAATCAGGCAGAGTAGAGATCTTCAAGATCAAAATGACTGTATGATGTGTGTCCTGACAAAGTGTCATCTTCTCCCAAAGAGTGGATTTCTGCTTTTAGGTATCAAGTTGTAATGTTGCCAGCAGCCTTTGTAATTAATACATTTTAAAAGCTGTGTAACTTTTTACTTCATAAATTTCACTCAATATTTCAATTTTGAATGTTGACTGAGTTCTCCCTTTCCAGAGATTAAGCTGAGGGAATCCACTCATCTCAATGTATGCTAAAAGCATGGAGTGAGCTACACAGTCCTAGCTACCCATAAAACCAAACACTAGCTCTGATAGAACATGCTTCCAGATGCTGCCAACCCCATTTTCACAAGTACAGTAAAATCATCAGTTACCAAAGACTGACATCCTCTTTACCTGAGCCCATTTCTTGTTTCTACTTTGCATCTGAATGGCAGCAATGGATGTGAAGAATTCCTCCGAAGGCAAGTCCTCTGGTAGCTTTGTTAAAAACTGAGCTATATGAATGAAGTCCATTTTGGTCAAAATATCCTCAAAAAGTTTTAGTATTCCCAGCGCTGTACGGAACAAGAACTCTTCTCCATCACGGCAGAACACATCCCAGACACGACAGGCCAAGTCCAGTGGCAAAGATTTGCTGTACAATGTGAATATCCTGAAAGACAGAACAAAATTTTCAGAGTTACTGGACAAGAAGTCTTGGATACTCATAGAAGTACACAGACATCAGTAAGTTTGATGCTTCTCAAATATTTGTAATTTAATATTCCTTTTTATATTTCAGAAGTACTTCTGTTAGTTGCAGCACACCAATCCATTAAACAATATAAAACTGTACAACCATTAAGGCATGGTCTCTAAGTTTGATTTTCTTGGATCATAACAGAAGAAACAATATAGATGGTTTTACAATGGGCATGTAATGACCACAGCTATAATCAAAGGCCTATTTAATCATCACTTCAGAGCTGAGAATTGATGCAGTTTTAGTTGCAAAAACTCAAAAAGGCAAAACCTTAAGACAAACTGCAGTGGGAATTTTGTGGTTCAGATAAAGGAGATGAGTAACATTAACTCTTGTGTTCCAGGCTTGATTGACTGGCAATAATAATAAGTCATAATAGCATGAGTTTTGGAGGAAGGATCAACTTGAACTCCCTTAAGTTGAGAGAAACAGGCAAGGCAGGATGTCCAGGTGTATGCAGGTGTAGACAGTGGTGATAAGTGGCTCAGTGTGCCTGTTGGGATGTTATCCCTGAAGAGCTTTCTCTCTTGGGGTAATACCAGAAGCAACAGTCTCCTCCCAGCTTCTAAAACTCTATTTTCATAAAATACCATGAGCACATTTCTTCCTTCACCAAAATGCTGACAGCCTTGCAGCCAGTAACAAAAACTTGCTGCCTCCTCTCTCCTTTATCCAACATCTTGCTGCACAGCAGAGCAAGAGCACTGCTGCCAACAACGACCTAACAGCAAGCAATGAGAATTAAGTTTCCTGGAATCGCGTTACAGGATTAAAGGGGAAAGAGTTACAGTGGCCTTTTCCTTCAGAATTCAGAAAGAACTTTTCCACAGATGCCCTGCACAAAAATCGCTGTAAAACTGCAAAGAATTCTCTCCCCGGCAGAGGTCAGCAAAGGCTCAAATTTCAATCAAACCTTCCCACAGCTTTTAACAAAAAACTCCTCTTCAAGTATGGTGAATTGAACAGTAGTTTTCATGTATTTAAAACTACCCTCTATCCCCTCCAATTTTTTATTTGGGAAATCTGGATTCACATTAAAAAGATAAAATGGAACAGATATATACACACACATATATATAGGTAGAGAATATGAAGTAATGTATTTTCACAGCAAAATCTAATAATCAAAAGTTTTCTGCATTATCTGCTTTTTACTAAAAAAAAAAAATTATTTGAATGATGTGTTGTTAAGTATATGGCTTCTGTGTGAATCACCACACTTTGGAAAAAAGGGAAAAGATATTAATTTTATTAATATCCTGATGAAACTAACATTTGCACAAATTCAGCTGACAAAATTTGACGAATTGCAGGTTTAGGATCCTTAGGATTTTACTGGTTTTCCTATTTTTACATCTCATTGCAACCTTCTTAAAATAAGTGGAAACAATCCTGTTCTCCAAAAAGCTAAGTCAGAATTATAAAAATAGATTAACAGAAAGTATAGGTCTGGGATGGAAAACTCACACATTTGTTCGTCACATATACACGAAAGTGTAAAAAGAGCATGATACAAACTCTTTCTCTGGGTTAGTGGCTGATCCTGCACTGCAGATTTCATTTACTTTATACACTCTTTCAATCTTTTTGTACAGTCACGCACCATATAAAACTGTACTGCCACAGAATACCTACATGGCAGAATTAAGACTTTTGTCTGTACACACACACACACAGGAAACAGCAAGAGGTTTTCAATTTAAAAGGAACAGTGTAATAGGAAGCAATTCAACTAAGTCCTTTCCTGGCCACCAAGTAGCAGGCAAACACCCAGCCAGAAACAAGTCCTGGTTAAAGATAAGTAACAATGCCAACTTTATGGACCTATTTTTATTCACAAAAGCCATTACTCTGCCATGATTCAGACCTCACCTGAACAACCCATTTGTGTTAAATCTCCAACTATGCAGAAAATTAACTGTCAAAAGAAAGAACTATTTAATCAGAACACTTCTTTTGTATGAAAGGATTTACTGGCATCAAAAAAACTGTCACATCAAGTCAGGTATTTGTCATTGAGCTCTTCATAGTTTGGAAGGAAGTCCCATTTGCAGGAACTTAACAAGGCAATTAACTTTCATTAATATTTGCATGGAATTGATGCATCAAGCCCTAACAGCAGAGACTGGGCCCCCTAGAATAAGCAGTGAAAGGTCAGTAGGAATCACTGCTTAGAACAGATAACAGCATTTCATCCCTTCAAACATTTCCTACTGAAAGACATTTTTATTAGACATTTGAGCTACTGGTCTGAAGCTCAGCTGCAATTTATTGGAGTAATAAAGCAGCTGCCAGACTGAGGCAGTTCCAGCATGTGTAGCAGTGTCTTCCAGCAGCACTGGCACACTCCTTGCACATGACCTGCTGTCTCTGTACCGTGGGGTGATTTCTGTCTGCAGCTCTCTTCCAACCCACTCTAAGTTGGAGATGAGACAACACAGCTAACTCACATAGAGATCTCCAATGTTAGAGCAATGCAGGTGCAGGCTCCTGGCCTCTCTCTGTTTGGAAGAGGAAGAAAAGAAGCACCAGATGCTGCTCTCCAGCCCTGTTTCTGATGAAAGTGTACTTTGAGGTAGATGCATGAGGTCCTGGCTGGTTTGCTGCTCACAGCGAAAGCATATGACCATAAAGTCATCAAGAAAGCAAAGCACTGCTACCATGATAATCATAAGCTCCATGCTTCTTTCCTTTGCTTTTTCTTCCCCCCTCTCCTTTTTCTCTTTTCTTTCTAATTAAAAAGACTTTGTAAGATATTAGCAAGAGCAGTGCAAACAGGTAGGTCAGATTTTGGACTGGCAACTCACACACAACACAGATGCAAATCAGATCTTACATGTTCTTGCACTACACATTCCTTTCCCACATCTAAATGTTAAAATCATTGCAGTCTAAAAAGAAGTCTCTGCAAGAGAGCATTTTCTGGGAGCATGGACTATGCTTTCCTCAAAGTAACAGAAAGCAAACTTATACATACTTTACTGGAAGTGCCCACAAAGTGGCTTGGACCTTTATCCTAACAAGCACATGGTGTCAATAGAAACTTCATGTTCATGGAGCACTATCACAGTCCATGTCATACTAAAGAACCACTGATCAATCCATCAGTACAAACACAGCCCTTGGCTATAATTATTGTCAAAATCATTTTCCTGAGTAGGGATAAAGAGGTGTTTGTATAGCAGCAGCAGGCCATAAATAGACAGCATGTGTCCTTGGCAAATCCACATTCTACTCTGCTCACAAGAGCCTGTGGAACATCAGCTGACAGAGTGAGAGGCCAAAACTGGGCTGGTCAGACACACTATTTCCCCTCTGTTCTTTGTGAACCTGACTGCACATTGCTCTTCATGTTTTTTTCACAATTGATCCCCTTTATACTCACCAAAAAATGTAAAACCCTGTATAGTTTTTCAATTCTTTCAACAAGATTTATCAGTTGGAGTTTAGGCTTAAAGCACATGGGTCCTTTTTCAATGAGATGCTTTACTTGTGGCAGGGATCCCCTGATAATCGTGTCACAGTACCTTTAATTAAACTATTCAGTCCTTGGAGTTTTCTCATCATAGAAGGCGGCAGTGGAACTGGGGGAGGGGGTCTCCTCCTTAAGTCCTCTGCCAGCTCCAAGAAAACCTGCACAGCTGGGCCCACCTACAGCATTTCTTTTTCTTGGAACATATCCCTTCAAAAATGATTTAAGCACACCAATTTTACTGCTGTTCCCTGCAGCACGGGTTACAGGAAGAAGCACAAAGCAGACTAGTTGTCTCCACTCTAATTGTGGCAGGAGCAGGAAGGTTTCCCAGCAACTGGTCTGTGCAGCACTGGCTACTGGAGCCTCCTAAAGGCTGGCACCAGCTGAGATTTACTGCAGACATGCCTGCACAGTAACCACACCAGCCACTGGAATAGCAGCAGGCATCCCTTTGGAGCTCAGAACAAGTGTTAATTTAAATAAAAGTAATGTTAGAGCAAGGCTGTTTCATAGAGATTTTTACCTACAAGCAACAAGTCTGCCTACTCAAAGTGATGCTGTACCCTGACTTTAAATACACTGCAGCCACACTCTTAGTGACAATTTAAAGAAAAAACATCTAAATCTGCTTCCTACAGGATCAAAGTATTTTGAAGTAGAAAGTATGTGTATGTGTGCGCACACACACATCTGAGTACATTTACATATATATTTAAGTAAAATATGTAAGTTTTACATAAATACAACCTGCACTGTCTAACAAAATTGAGGACAGAGCAGTAGGAGCTGTGCAGTTCAAGTCAAGCGTGAAAAAGTTTAATACAGTATTGGTCTGTCTCAAATAGCCTACATTCCTGTGCAGGACCAGTGTTGTAACTCTCTAGGGATGGGAAGGAACACAGTAAATTGTCCTTGGAATTAAAATAAACAGCTTGAATATGGATGCAGGTAGTCAGCAAGAAATGTTGTCAGTTCACTGATACAAAAACCTTGAGAAGCACCATCCACAGCCACTCCTCACTGAAGTCTCTTTCAAGTATTCTTAACATCCACAGAGGTAACAAAAGGGAGACCTGATAAGCCTCAAGAATTCAATAACACTTTGACACAGACTTCATAACTTCAGTTCTTCACTCACTTCATTCCATCATTTTTTCTTTTTGTTTTCTTTTGGGTTTGTGTTTGGTTTTTTTCCCTATATATGTTCTAAGAGAGAACAACTAACCACATGATACTTACTCAAGAAAATACAATAAAGAGTATTTTATTAAAGCAAAATTGCTGAAGGGAATGTAAACCTTCAACCTTGTGTCTAAACAGTCTTTTTTTCTAAATTTTCTAATATCTAATTTCTAGTATTGTTTCCCAGGATTTCTTCTTTACAATGTAAAGATAGCAAACAGCATAATATTAACAAACCTGTACCACAAGGATGCTCAATTTTAGTTTCTCCTACATAGCAATCACCTTATTCATGAAGCATCATATCCAACTAGTGATCCATAGTATCACAGAATACCCTGAGTTGGAAAGGACCCACAAAGATTACTGAGTCCAATTCCTGGTCTTGCACAGGAACCACCCTGAGAATCATATCATGTGCCTGAGAGCATTGTCTGAAAGCTTCTTGAACTCTGCCAGCCTTGGTGCTCTGACCACTGCCCTGGGGAGCCTGTTCCAGTGCCCAGCCACCCTCTGGGAAGAAGAATATTTTCCTAATATTTAACTTGAATCTCCCCTGACACAGCTTCATGCACTGTTACCACAGAGAAGATATCAGTGCCTGCCCCTCCTCCTCCCCTCACAGGGAAGCTGCAACTGCAATGAGGCTTCCCCTCAGTCTCCTCCAGGCTGAACAACCAAGGGACCACAGCTACTCCTCAAACAGCTTCCTTTTAAGGCCTATCACCATCTTTATTACTCTCCTTTGGACACTCTCTAACAGTTAACTATGTTTCTTATATTGTGGTGCCCAAAACTGCCCCCAGCACTGGAGGTGAGGCCTCCCCAGAGCAGAGCAGGACAATCCCCTCCCTGGCCTGGCTGGTGATGCTGTGCCTGATGCCCCCCAGGACAGGGCTGGCCCTCCTGGCTGCCAGGGCACTGCTGGCTCATGTTCAACTTGCCACTGACTGTCCAGGACCCCCAGGTTTCTTTCCATGATGTTGCTTTCCAGCATCTCATTCCCCAGTCTATCCATACATCCAGGATTTCCTCATGCCATCTGCAGAATCTGGATAGGTTACTGTGAGAGATGGTATCAAAATCTTTACTGAAGTCTAAAAATATCACACCTATCCAGCTAAGTGGGTAACCTTGTCATAAAAGGAAATTAAATTTGTGAAGCAGGACTTTCACCTCATGAACCTCTGCTGGCTGTGCTATCCTCCAGGTGTCTTTCAATATGTCCCAGAATAACCTTTTCCATAATTTTACCAGTCATTGCAGTGACTCTGACAGGCCTTTAGTTTCCAGAGACACTCTTCCTGAAAATCAGGACAATGTTTGCCAGCTTCCAGACACATGAAACCTCTCCAGATTCCCAAGACTGTTCAAAAATCATTGAGAGAGGTCTCATGATGATGTCAGCCAGCTCTTGGATGAATCCATCAGGCCCCATAGACCATCAGGCTGGAGCAGCAAATGTCACACAAGTTCAGGGTTGATGGAAGTTTATCATCCTCACAGCTGGTCTTCCTGCTCAGGGCTCTGGGAGCCCCAAAGCACATCATCACGGTTACAAACCAAAGTGAAGACAGCATTAAACATCTCTGCCTTGTCTGTGTCCCTGCTGCTAAGGTGACCATTCTCATCATCTGCCAGGCTGATGCAATTTCTGGACTGCTATTGACATTATTGTCCATTAAAAAATACAATAACCTGGTGATTTCAGTGTTGTCTACCCAGTTACTCTCCCACATGTTCACAGTCATCTCATTCTAATGTCCCTTTTATTCAGTTGCTTTCTCCACACACAGGCTTTCACAACACTGAGGCAATACAATTTCAACATCTTTCCTCTTACCACTGAACACACCAGCCTCTGCTCTCTATCTTCTCTTGTACCTTATCCTAGTGGTATTTCTCTTCTCTGTGCACGGATCTACTTCAATTTAATATTCTCAGGCTTCAGTCATAAAATCCTTCTCATGGGAAGAGACGACCCTATTCATTATAACCCCCAACAATTCCCCTACACATGATGCATTAAAATTTAATCCCAGTGTAACAGCCAAGTCACACAAAGTCCATGTTAACCACCCTCTGTGCAACAGGCATATACAAACCATGCAAATCAAGCAAAGGCAGCACGAGAAGTCCATTTGGAGCTGAACTGACCAATGGATGTTAAGGACAACAAGAAGGGCTTTCCTGCATCAGCGGGGAAAAAAAAAAGACTCAGGAAAACATTAGCCCACTGCTGAGCAGGGCAAGGTACCTGGTGAGAAAGAACAGGCACACAGCTGGGGTAGTCACTGCCACTTTCATCTCAGCCTTTACTGAGACTTGCCTTTAGGAATCTCAGGTCCTCCAGACCAGTGGAAAAGCCCAGTATAAGGAAACCCTGCCCTAGCTGGAGGAGGATCATATTAGGGAATATTTAAACAAATTGGGCATATACAAGTGTGTGGGGACACTGTCTAATGTTATTGTGAGGCCACTCTCAATTATCTTTGAATCATCCCCAGTGACAGGAGAAGTTCCTCAGGACCTGAAGGAAACAAATGTCATTCCTATCTTCAAGAGACAGGATCCAGGGAGCTACAGGGTGGGCAGCTTCATCTCCATCCCTGAGAAAGTAAGAAAAGGTCCTGGACATTATTTAACAGCATATTATGGGCAAAAAGGTGATTGCAAGAAGTCAGGATGGATTTATGGAAGCAAAATTATGCCCAACCAGACTTGATAACTTATCCAATAGGATGACTGGCTTGGTGGAAGAGGGGAGAATGGACATTGTGTATCTTGATGTTAGCAAGGCTTTCAGCACCGCATCCTATAAAATCCTTGTTGATGAACCAATGAAGTATGGAATAGATAGATAGTGAGGTGGACTGAAAACTGGCTGGAACTGTCATGCTCAGAAGGTTGTCATTTAGTGGCATGAAGTAATTGCTTCGAACCAATCCACTGGTAGTGTACTCCAGGGTTTGGTACACATCCAACACTTTTAAATGTCTTCATTAAGGATGTGGATGATGGATTTGACCGTGCCCACAGCATGTTTGCAGGTGATATGAAACTGAGAGAGGTGGCTGATACCACTCCACAGCGACCTTGAGACACCGGAGAAATGAGCCAAGAGGAGTCCCATGAAGCTCAGCAAAAGGGAAATGCCAAGTCCTGCACATGGGTAGGAAGTAAGCCCAGGTACAAGCTGGGAAGTCAACTGGCTGCCAAGCAGCTTTGCAGAAAAGAGCAGGGAGGTTCTGGTGGACACCAAGCTGAATGTAAGCCAGCAATATGCCTTTGTAGCAAAGATTGTTCACAAACTTCTGGGCTGCAGGAGAAACACCACTGCCAGCATGCCAAGGCAGGTCATCCTTCTACTCAGCACTGACAAGCCAGCTCTGGGCTTCCCAGCACAAGAGTCGTGGTTATACTGGAGCAAGTCCGGCTCACCATGAATGTGATGAAAGGCTTGGACATGTGACACAGAGGGAGAGGCTGAGCAGGCTGGTACTGTTTAGCTGGGAGAAGAGATGGCTTGGACCTAAATATCTAAAAACACTTGATAGGAGGATGAAAACAAGACAGAACCAGACTTCCCCTGGTTGTATCCAGTGAAAGGACAAGTGCCAACAAGCACAAAATGAAACACAGGAAATTCCATTTTAAACGTAAGAAAATAAAAATCTTGTTAACCAGAAGGGTGGTTAAACACTGGAACTGAGTTACATAAAGAGACTGTGAAGTGTTGTTCCTTGAAGATACTCAAAACCCAACTGGACGAGGTCCTGAGCAATCTGCTCTAATTGACTGTGCTTTGAGCAGTGGGTTTAGATAAGATGACCTCAGAGGACTGTTCCAATACCTCAGAAATTCAATGATCCTATGAAAATTAATGCATCCAAACTTCGAGCTTGTATTGGACTAATTTACTTTAAATGTGTTTTTGTCTAAGAGATCAGCAACATGTGGAGTGCTACCAATTAGACTAACTAGGTCTTCCAGATCAGGGTACTGCCAGAGATGTTCAGGTAAAATCACATTAACATTACAAATATTTTCCAAAAGAACAGCTCATTAATCTCAGGAAAAAAAATCCTGCTGTTACCACCAGACATTTATTCTTTTACCTAAGGTATCCATCAGATACCTGAGAAGAGAAGAAATTGTCAACAATGTAAGGACAAACCAATTTTTCATAAAAAAATCTTTCATGTCATCCCAAAACTAGTAACAAAGTCTTGCTGAAAAGAGACTTCTTAACTGCCCCAAACCAAGGTCTGATAGGCACAAATGCAAACACTCAATTTGGAGTGTATAATACCTCACTGAAATTTGGCAGAAGTGCAAATAAGATCATTGTCTTTTTTTCCTCTCTAAGGAAAATGTTCTGATTATACTAGAACTTAAAGGGAAGACAGTTTAATCTAATAAAAATACTCTAATTGCTCATCTGCTGAGTGTAATAGCTTTTCTGTAGCTTTGAGTTTTATGTTGTACAAATGTTTTAATTATGCTTTTCCTGATCTGTGAAGGATAAAGTACACATTTCAGATGCAAGACCGGGAATATTTTCTGAGCAGACAACCCTGGTACACACCTGCACATGCAACAGACAAATTTTCTCAGAAAATCAATCCAAACAGGCACTAAATACAGACAAACAGTGCTATCCAACAGTATTTCAAAATAAACTTCCAACTTAACACAAGTACAATAATGAAGGTTAGGCAAATGTTAAACTTCATAGAAGTACATGGGAATGATTTGGATTGACAGCTCAAGTACTGAACAAAAAATAAAGCCTTTATCTTAAGAAGGATATTAAACCAGGTAAGAACATTCCAGTTTCTGTCATGAATACTGACACGCAGCTGTATGTCACACAAACTAGCAATTACACTTTCAATGTCTTACCAGTCAATTAGATAGATGTCTGGAGTTAAGTTATTTTTTTTGAAGTGGGCAAATAACTTTGGCAGATTTTCTTCAAAGAATACCTCAAATGCAGCAAAGTAAGTCAACATCTGGGAAAATATAACAGGGAGAAAACAAGCAGTTAGCTGTGTTATTAACAAGCTTAAATGCATTATCTGTTGAAGGATTAACACTCTTCAAAAATAGGATCAGTGAATTACATGATACTATAAAAAGCTAAGCATTTACATAAAAGCATCATCTGCAGGCACTAAGAGTTTAAGACCCACTCTATACAGGATTCTCATACTAAACAATGTAACATTTGCTTTGGGCCTTGGCCAGCTTCCTTTGGAAAGAAAAATACCAGCAGGAGAGAAGTTTTTTTGCTGATTTCTCAAAATAATTATAACAGAATGGTGTTTTATGCTTGTGGCAGTAATTTAATACTATACTGAATAAAATCCAAGACCCAATGGAACATAATGAAATACAAAATTAAAATAATGTTAATACTCCACAGCAACAGTGAAGAGTCCAGTATAGTCCAGTCATAAGTCACATTCTAATATCAAAGCTATTCTAAGAGTCTAATACCAACATAATACCATACATTCTACATTTAGATAATAGGCATTTCTTTTGCAAAAAGGAAGACACAAGTTTGACACAAAAAATTCAAAGACTGGGACAAAACATCTATGCAAGAGAAACAGTTTGTCACTCTCTGACATCATAACCCCTGAATTTCATTGCTTTTAACATAAAGACTTTTATGCTATTTTAGACTTCGAATATTTAGTCCAATTTCATAACAGAGAGCATGTTAAAAATAAATCTTCCAATTCAAGTAAGAGTTAAAAACAAAAGGTTATTCAATCACCCTCCCTAATACTATAGGGAGAAAAGTTAAGCAAAGTCCTCTAATGATTCAGTAATACAAATCCCAATAAAAGCAATAAAGAAAGGCTGTGATTTCTTCAAAGTATGAGTTGCAACAGCATACTTTTCTCTTTACTGTTGGGATGTTTTAGAGAGAAGGGATCCTTTTGGAGACCTCTGTGTGGAATCCTTTCAAAGGATAAAAGTTTATTTCCAAGGTTTTTTTTTTAATATCCCTAAAGAATTATTTCCCATGTCCTCCGAATGAAGTGACAGATGGTGGACTACTTTCATTAACAGTGACAAATAAACACCTGATCCTGGTAGCCAGTATAAGGCTTTAAGTCAGAGATGGGTGTATGACAGAAAAATAACTGAAGTTACTGAAATCTCCGAACCTGAGAAACAGGTTCATGTCAAACATGACACCAGAAATCCAGGAACCCACTTTAGAGAACTGTACCCCTGAAACAGCCTCCCAGTGTGGATTTTTAAATGCATGAAATCCCAGCACCTATGAGACCTGTGAGTATGAAGAAGGAAGCAGGTAATGCATCAGACAGTCCTACTTTCAAAATAATCTGGTGGCAGCACTGTAAGACAGTTCTACTGAAGTTCCTACTTTGAAAAGTACTGCAGAGGCAGGATCTTACACATAACTGCTACAGTCATTTATATTGACAGCAATGTGGGCAGCAGTACAAGTAGCTATTTTGATGAAATCTTCAACAAGACATTTCCTTAGTGACAATGAAAAAATCAGTATCATTTAATAAAATCAACTAACAAAACAAGTCAAGATAAACCTGTATAAATTACTATTATTCACACAACTAACTTACGCTGGTATTATTTTTTAAATAATTTACTATACAACAAATCAGCATTTGCTTATTAAGCTGGCACAAAAAGATGAGGGTAGATTGCAGATTAGTATGTTCACCACAGAAAGCAAAAACTGTCTCACTCAAGTGTCACTAGTCCCTTTGAAATATTAGATGACATTTTCCTTGTAATGTTAAATCATGGGTTTGCTTGCATGACATTAGTATTTCATGTATCACCATCTCTGCCCTCTGTAAGCACACATTTATCTCATAGTCCCTATTTGGCCAGGCAAACAAAACTGAACAGCACTATCTGAAAGAACTGCAAACCCCACTAGCTCATCTAAAAAAATATTTATCTTATTCTATCCAATTCAATTCCAAAACCATCTTCACAAAAACCATATTTACACACTGAATGCATGAGCATGTCCTCTTTTTCCAAGTACTGTTATGGAGATAGCTGATACTGCTCCTAGCAATGCCCTGTGGCACATTCTCCCATGGTATTTACAACTGATGAAATTCAGGGACTGAACAAGGAATACTTTTCCAGCACGAATACTGATAGTGTATCTAGAGTCTACTTTTCAAGTAACAACAGTGACTGTTGTCATCACCCATTCCATGGCATTATTTCCTGCATTTGAACTCTTAAGAGATAGATCCTATTTTCATAGTTCTAAGAGGTAAGTGAGAAAGAAATACAGAATCCTATATATTTCACACAAAAATACATTTGAAGTAAATTAAAACCACATTTGAGGAGATGTGTCTTATTCTGCTGGTGTACCTGCTGACATGGAATTTTAGAGACTCTAGGGAAAATCAGGCAATTGGCTCCCAGTAAAAACTTGAGGGGTCAGAGGTTTCTTTCTCTGAAAAGAAGCCTCTAGGATTCAACCACAGCTGCTACAGGAAGATATGGAAAACCTGGTTCTCCCTGCAACAGTCTGTTTTTAGCAACCTATTAGCCTATGATTAAAAGAACTTTCAAGACACTTATATTAAGGTGTTTTCAGCTTTCAAGTGCAGCGCTGTTGAAAACCACCTACAGTAATTCTCATAATTATTCTGTGAGCATCACAGAATAGCTACTCAACAATTTCATTCACATGTCTTGTTCAAAAAGGTTGATGGGGTGATCTTTGGTTGGGTTTGACTTTTTTGAGGGATTCTGCATATGTGTGTTGGGGTGGGGTTTTTTTGTTTATAAAAGTGTGTTGGTTTAAAATAAATTCTGATTTCTTTTCCAAGCTGCTGAAATAATCAATTTTAATTTTTTAAAACTTTTTCTACACATTATCCACAGCATGTTGATTACAGGTTTTTTGCATACTTACAAGGCCATGGTCCACACGGAAAAACGCCATCTGACAGGGCTTATTTAAAAGGTTAGAAAAAGCAATGAAGGCATCTGCAGTATCCAAGTTCAAGATCAGTACAGCTGCTATAAATGACATGCCCTGCACCTGAAGAAAGGAGAAGTGTTACCCTTTAGCAATAACTGTATTATATTAGCTCATTTTGTCCTTGTGTTCACTAGTGTTTGATTTACTCACTGAGCTGCTGCATCTTGAGAAATGTTCAGAAAAGTAGGATTTTTTAACCCATGTGCCCCTTGATATCACATGTTCAGTGCATGGAAGCTAACAATTCCCATGTTGCCTTCTTTCAAAGACTCCAAGTTGAACTCCTAAGACAGGGTAGGTTGACAACACTTTCAAATATACAGAATAAAGATTTTTTTTGAAGAATAAGGTGTTTTGAAGTAATCCCTTTTCTCCTAGGGATGGGTCATCTAGATCCTTATTTGTGGAAAGCTGGACTTTAAATCCTAGAGACAAAGCCTGTACTTTTGTTTTTCAATAAATTACCAGTAGTTAAAGACAACTGCACTGATTCATTTGATAAACAAAACCATTTTAAGATTATACTCTTGTTTCATTTACCATAAGCTCATGATACTGTTTCCCTTTCTCTACAAGGTCTGTTGTGGAATCCAGGCAAACCTCTCTCACCCTGAGGGTGCAGTGCTGCCACTGCGAGTCACATGGAGCAAGGTGTGACTGCCATTCCTGCAAACCTGAGGAACGAGCTCCTTCCCAACACAACAGGTTGTTGCTGTGCCACATAAAGCACAGCAGCTGATCTGCCCTTTGCCTCATTTCCCAGCAGTCATGTTCAGCAGCTCTTGCCAAGCATTATGTGCTACCTGTGAAGTAGGAACGTCCCCTCTCTACAGCTCCCTTGTCTACAACTGCTCCTGAATAAAGAATAAGCCTCTCTGTATAATGCATACGGAGACTGAATGAAATCTACTCAGTCCTCTCATAATCACTACTTCAAACACTATGGCTGAGCTTGTGTAGCTTCAATGGGCATTGCTTCAGAGACTGGTCCAGAAACTCACAGTGCTAAGGCACAGAAATGCCAATCATTTCAATTCAACAGCAGCCTCAGTAAGACTGACACTAACAATAAGGACATAACTACACCTTGTCTTTGAGTCCAATTTTCAAATTATGTACTTTGCAGTACAAATATGAGTTTTCCAATTACTTAACCAATAAAAAGCTTAAATCTAGCAAAATAAATGTTATACACACTTCTCAAGCATGCACTGGAATAGAAAAAAAGCACACACAACTCTTTAATACTGGTCTAAAAGTGACTGATTAATAAAATCCTTCCTCCCCCTAAAATATATCTCCCTCCCCACCCCTGAAAAAATAAATTCTTCACTTACATAGCCTACATCAGGTCTGTAACAAGTATAGGCTCCTAAAATACTGTGCAACGTGTCATGGTAAGGACCACCCTATAATTAAACAAAAACAGCACAATACATCTGATTATAACAAGCATGTTAAAAAACTTTCAAGTGCTACAGATCATGTCTATTACTACTGAAAAAGGACACACTCTTCCCCAAAGTAGCTTAGAACAGCTGAACTATTCCAAATAATTTTAGCTTTAACAGAATGAAACAACTCTCCAAACCCTATTTATTATAAATACATACAGTTCATCTAATACACTGATTACATATTAAATACTTATACAATAGGAATAAAAGCCTAAGAGATTCCTTATAGCTCAGCAGCCCTCTGGCCATAGTGCCAAGGAAGTAGAACAATAATGCAAACCACATAATTGTCTCTGAGACTGAAGGCAAAAGTCAACCATGAAGAAAACAGTCAAAACAACAATATATCGTAACACAGAAAGAGCATATTGAGAAGGACATGTACAGCTAAAAAGAATTTCACATGCTATTAACAGCTGCCATATCTTGCACTGAGTACTGTAACTGACTGAGAATTTCCAAAGGGAAAAGTTTTTTGCCTAAAAATGTTGATTTATCACTTTTATCTAAACCTTTTACAGGGCTGCTGAAATCTGTGCACAGAAGGACAAAATCTGATTAAACTGAGTCACTAAAGCACACCAAAACCATCCAAGTTAAATCAGTTTTGCATCAAACCAAAAAAAAGGCCAACTTTGTTTGAGATGTTCACTCTCACTGTGTATTTATAACCAGCAGTGTTGATTCACTGACTTTGGAACACTCACCTGCATCACTTCATCAGACAGAAATCAGCATGAACTAGGTTAGATAAATCACATTGATTACCAAGCAGTTTGGGGTTTTGTATGCACCTTGATGCTTACTCTCCTTTAGATTATTTCTAGTTTTCCAAAATCTCTAGGAATTTTATCCTCTCAAGATGTGTGCTCCTTCAGAACTCAACGGCCTGTTCCAACCAAGGGGCAGGCCAGATTATGCAAATTTCATTTCCCCGAGATGTCAAGACAAAAGTTAACATTGCTTACTTGTTGGAATATACAGAGACTAGGAAAAGTTCTTGAGATATCCAGTTTTATCAACTCCAAGCTTGCTTCTCTGTCAGCTGCAGAAAACCCAGCATCTGCAAAAGCCAAAGTTACTACATTTATTACAAAGGTCAGTGTACACTCGCTCTTGTTTTTATTTTCCAGTAAGGTTTACATTTTGCACAGTTCATCTATTTGATGTGAATGCTAAGGAATAAGGCTGCAGAGAGAACAATTCCCCAGATTCAGCAGACACACTAAGCAGAAAGTAAGTCCTGACCAAGAGCAACCCCACAGTGCCCAGTGACCCTCAGTATGTTTTGAAGCAAAGTGGGGAAAGATGCAGGGCAAGGCAGGTCAGGCACTCTTCCTGTATCTGCTGACAAATCACTGAACAGATACAAGCCTGTTAACTTGTGACCCCCTCACCTCCAACAAGGCTTCCCAGTGGATCCTGAAGTAGCTGCCTTTGTGGAAAAGCCATGGTGGAAGAGGGAAGTCCTAAAGTGGCAGCCTGTGATGGATTGCAGCTATCTCTACCACTGTGAAAGCTCTCCTTTCAGATTCATGTTTATTTAGTCTTTGTAGATCTTGTTCCTGACACTATAATACACTCTCCATAACTGAAACAGATCTCATCCCAATATATTTCTATAACATTAGTCTTTTTTCTGGTATCAAGGTGTCTTATTGGCATTCTGTCTGTTCTGCATACTTGGGAATTACCTACTGCTGTTTACTGAGCAAGCTGTCACTAGACAATGCTTGCATCAATCACACGAGCATCTACACTCCAGAAAATAAAGTGCAAGAGGAAGCTGGAAACATATTAAGATACTACTAACATACAAAAAAGATGTTATCTTATTTAAGATATAAACAATCTTAAGGGAACAAAGTGGGAATTTCCAATCAAAAATATTTTTCTGCTTATAAATGCCAGTATGTATGTTCTCCTTTCTTTTTCTCTGTTCAGCATAATCACTTACTGAAGGCAAGTTCAATCATTTGCATGTAGTTTCATAATCTCTCAAAACCAGTCAACTCTTCCAATTAGTTAGTAAATCTCAAACACTTTGTCTGCAACAACAAAAACTGCTGCTCTCTGAAACACACCAATGATTTTAGCTCAAAGCTGCAATGAAGGACTAAAATGTAATTTTCTGCTCTAACCTGAGTTGCAATCCCAAAGCTATAGATGCAGAAAAGTATTTTAGTTGCAATTCAAATGATAATCCCCAAACTAGTATTTGTTGTTTTCCTACAAATTTGCATCAAAATAAGAACTGTACCCAGAGACTGTTTATAAAAAAACCCCAATCAAGTGTGTTTTGTACAACAGCAGAATTTAATTTAGAAAAATACAGCTATTCCTTGCTTTCGAAAAAAGACATTCTCTTTTTACCAGAACACAACTTTATAGCTCATTTTTTCGTTGTTGTTGTTTAAAATATGTGATTTCGTTTTAAGGAACTAGTTTACAAAATGTCTTATTCTGTGACACAGCATAAATCATTTACAAAAAGCATACCTTCACATTCTACTTCAGCCCCTCCTGTACTAAGTGATCGCCACTTCTCTTTGGCACGAGCCAGGCAAATATCATACAGCTCTGGAAAAAGAAAAACACAAAACCAAGTCCACTATTTGTACATGCTCAGGTCCACTAACCACCCACCACACAGCCAATGCTGCCCTAGGCATTAACAGCAGCAGACCTTCTAATTTGTTTACAGTTTTGAAGTACATGTTCCACTCAGCTGTAATTTCATATTAAGCAAAAAGGAAAGGCAATCCAAGTTGAATTTTACATTCAAATATTTGCTTTTTCTTGCAGAACACTGATGTTCAAAATTACAGTCCAAATGGATAATTAGCAAAGTCTAGCAAAATTACATGTAAGAACTACACCCAAGGTAACTAAGCAAAGCACAGAAAAGCAGCACAATACAGCAGGAGTGGAGGCAGTCAACCACATTTCACGTTGGAATTACCTACGTTAGTCTTTCAGAGCGGGATTTTTCTGTCCTCAGAAGTAATAGATTATTTTTATTTTCACAAATAGAAGTACCAATTTTGCCAGGAGTCTTTTAATCTCTTACAAACCTCTTGTCTTGCTTGAAATCAAAGGAAGGACACTATACACATACTCATAGGCATTTCAAAATTAACAACAACTTTATGTTTCGAAAAAAAACCCCAAAAAACCAAAATTCTGACCACCTCCATCCAACATCAAAGCAAGACACAATGACAGCAATACTCAGAAACAATTTACAGCAGCAGTCCTAGAACAGCTCCAAGATTAAAAGAAGCTGTATTTTTGAACAAAACACATCAAAGCAGCATCAAAAAGTATAACTAGATAACATTTCCTCACACCCGCACCACAACAGATACAAGAATGTGCCCTTGCTCTTTCACTTTGTAAAAACTTGTTGACAAAACAGCAGCCTCACCATGGGTGATGTTTAACTCGTTTCCAATTGCCAAGCTCCAGACTTTGCCTCTCACACTCGGTGGGATGCCCTGCCACCACAGCTCTCGGACTTTACGGGAACAACACCTGTTTAAAGTAAAACACGTTATTCTAAGAAATATCTCATTGCCAGCTGAATTGCAAATATATCACCCTACCACTGCTGATGGGATTCAAACCAAAATGAACATCAACAGCCCAAGAAATCAAATACAATTTGCATACACTCATTCTTTAGTACTATTTTGCTTTGAACTGCAAAAGGAAATCTTTCTTCCTTCCAATGTAATGGCTTTATATTGACAGAAGCACGTCAATCACAGTACACATAATCTGCAGCCACACTTGATTAGTAAAAATCATAGAGAAAAAGTAAACAAATGGAAAGGAAGTCCACAGCTATACCACTGCCTATGCTAAAGACTGGACAGCTCCATACAAGACTAAATACAAGAACAAGTTGTGGAAGTCCACCCCCTGCCCTCTGTCATCACCCTGCTGTGCAAACAGACGTACAGCTTCCCACCTATCTCTGCACTTCCGTGCCTCTGGAAAAATGCATGAAGATGTGACAAGGACCAACTTTTTTAAGTGGGAGCTTGAAAGACATTTTAACAGAAAACAGGCTTTGAAATGGATGCAGCTGATGTTCAGCAATCTGAGAGCCCAGGAGGAGGAACATAATAGCACCTAAGCCCCAATGAAAAGTGGCAAACCCAAAACAATCTGTTTATCTTTCAGCAGATTCTGAAAACTAAAATGTAAAACAGTGAATACATTGGGGAACTTCTGAATTCATAAACCAATAAAGTAAAAGGTGACCTAATTTTTACAGCAACCATAACAGACGCATCTTCAAATACTGAAGATACTGTAAATCTACAACTTGTTTAGACTTAGTTTATTTTACTTTGATTCTCCAGAAACATATTATCCAACAAATTCTGTCCGTGTTTTTAATATACATTCTCAGGATAAGTGAATTTCATTGCTAAGCAAATTGCAATTCTGAGTGCTGTTGGTTTATAGTTTATGTTGTCATAGTGGTTGTATTTGGAGCACTGGGGGCTGGTTTTTATAAGATGACTAGCAAAGACCACCGAGGTACTTTATCAACTGCCTGTGCCATGTCTTTGGAGGAAATCTTCTAGCACTTAATATAAATAATTTTTTCTCTATTTCTCTTTTCCATCATTTGATTATCCCAGCACGTATACCATTCTGGAAGTAAAGAGGCTTCATAAACCATTCACATACTTCAATCGACATTAATATTACGTTAACAGCTCAAACAGTCAAGGAAAGCTCATTTCTGATAAATGAATGATGTTCAGGTACTATGCCTTATGCTTGTACATTTTCTACCACAGATCACTCCTGAGTGCTTCACAGTTTCTGAGTATCTTGAGCCTTCATTAAAGACAAGTAATAAGACTCAGCACCGCATCACTTCCAACCACCTTGCAGAAATAAAGATGTTGCTTATTTCTTTTGTAGCTGTCCAAGAATGATTTTCTAACAAAAGCTTCCAAGACCATTTAAAAATCATGCTTCCTAAATCTGCAACTTCTCTCCAGGATATAGACTGCAATTTTTAATTAAAACTCAATATAACATACTGTCTTACATAGTTTCCCAGTTGGGTAAGATTTCATTGTTCCAAGTTAAAACAGCATTGCCAATGCTGTCTTCCAGTTTACAGCGTTCTTCCAGTTGTTTCTTTCTCTTCTGAGCTTCTTTAAGCTCTGCAAAAAAGGAATTTCCTTTTTAAGTTATTAAAACCAGAAACTAAATATTCAGTTAGTCATGGCAACGCAACCATGTAAAGCACACTGTGTTCACCCTCAAGTACAGTGGACTGGTCAAATTCTGAAAATTTCCCAAGCTCATAGCAAGCTGAGCAGTGATTGCAAATGTGAGTAAAGAATAAAATGGAACTATAAGTTTCATTTTCAACAGAAGGGACAAAAGGAATTAGATTGAAGAGTCAAAGAAATCATACACAAATCTAACCACACTATTGACTTTGAATTGGCACCTCAGACAACCAACAGCCTCACCTAGTAGAACAGGTCAGAGCATTTCCTAAGAAAGCCCCACCCCTCTTATGGCAGGCTCAAACTACAGGCCAAATGAATACAAATTTTTATTTTGTTCTCTTTCTTCTTTTACTGTCAAGAAATCACAAGAATCACATTTTTGATGCTACTTTGCATATGGTTAATCTAAAGGTTACACATCCCAAATGGAAACCATCAGTTCATTAACAAGAAAACATATTTAATGTCTAGTTTAGATGTCTTTTGCAGTTCTGAATTATCATGCAGGGTTCTTTCCTGCATTATCAACTACTGCTCTTTCCACTGGCAAATTTGTTAGACAAATGCAGGCAGTCTCTACAGCAGGACATGGGTGTGTATTACTCACATGCTGCCTACAGTATGAGGAGGTGCTCCCCTGGCAAGCAGAACTCACTGAAGAACAGCAGTACCATGAACAAGGTCTTTGCAATAGACACTTTTTATCTGATGGGTCCACTTTAAAGCCCCACAGAAGCTGTGTCTGAGCAGAACCATAGCAACTGCCTCATAATGTTTTCAGCCTTGATACAATACAAGCTCTGCAAGCGTGCTGAAACGCAGGCTTTCAATTTTTCTCTAACCAACAAGAGGGTGTTTACAGTCTTTGATCTCCTGACCTCTAGACAATGTATGGCTCGGCAAAGCTGTTCATCTGGAGTGGCTTTAGAGAAAATGGGTTTGTCATGGTATTTATCTGGACAGAATGACATACTCCAGTTCAATGACCTGGTCACATCAACCTGGTCCATTGCCTAGCAATCATCCCATTTTCCCAACTCACCCACCCTTCATGCAAAGAAAGAACAGGGAAACTCCTTTACACTACACATACAGTAGTAGATATATTGAACAGGAATCACATGAGGTTAGAACTTCACTGGTAGGTTTATGATATCACAAGAGGATATTTCTGTTAGTGTGTCAGCCACAGAATGCAAGTAAGTTCTGTGTTCATCCACCCTTTTCACTGTTTCATACGGTTCAAGGGTCGGCCAGCTGGAAAAAAATATTTCCAGCAGCTCCCACTGGATGCAAAACCCAAGTCTGAATCTCCTATTATTTCAATGCTTGTTTTTAATTAGAAAACCCAGATGGTCAAAAATATCAGCCAAAAGAAACCACTACCATCACCTCTACCTCGTGTTCATGGTACAGTGTCACTAAGATTCCTCTGTGAAAAATATCAGGCAAGAAATTATGAGCAAATCCTTGAGAAAGCTGTAAATTTTCAGTGAGAGATTATCAAATGAACATAACTGCATACATTTTCCTATGTGGAAAATCATGTGCTTATGAACTACAGCCTGAACAGGCTGCTTCCACCATAAAACTGACAAATATTCTGCAGTTTTAAGTGCAGTACTCACTAATTTTACCAACAATCTACTTCAATATATTACCAGGTTTTTAAACCCACAAATAGGTGCCACTCATTTAAGAGTTATGGATTAAAAAAATTATTTCCTGCTGGATCCTAGGACCATTTCTTTTCAGCTTGGGGCTGGGCTTTTCAACACAACTACTTTTGCTCCTCTCTCTTGAGAGTGATCCTTTTTTGAGAGGAGGCAGGGATCCCTCATATTACAGAGCAACAGATTGACAAGTGCATTCCAGGTCAAATACCCCTACACTTTTCTCCTCTGAAGACAAGAAATTCCATCACCTCTTTTTTTTGCTTGAACCACCATTTCTTCGTACTGTTGCCTGTGTTTCTGAGCTTCTTCTGCTGGTTTTGCAGGAAGGTTCCTAAAAAAATAATATTTACAGTTGGCATAACTGTCTAAATATAATTCTAGACACTCATACATGAAAAGCACACTCTGCTTTTTGTCAAAATATCCAGTCAAAGAGCAGAACAACAGATCCTTGGAAATAATCTTCTTTTTTTTGCCAGAGTCAGCAGAAGGAAAGAACACTGACCAGCTATGACTACATTTATACACAAAATACGCTGAGTAATTTCCTTACATTTGGTAATTTCAGCATTTTTATTATTAAACCAACTGAACCCACAGGCTGATCTTCATAAAGAGAATATACTGGTATATTCAAAGCTGGCCGTTTTTGATTTGAACTGGTAGGATACAGGACTGTATTCTTTCTTACTGTTCACCTTGTCTAAGAGTTACATTCACAACTTTCTCTACCCACACATAAGGACTCCCTAACCAAGCCTTTTCCCCACTGCTCTCTGAAACCCCATCTCTGTTTTAAAGACTTAACTCCTTCCCCTCTCTTCTAGAGCAACAAGTGGCACTGGAGTCATCCTCATATTCTCCACTTATTAATACTAACAAAACACTTTGATTTGTGATTAAGGCTCTGCCATACAAATGCATGTATTCCTGTGCTGGAACATACGACCTTTCAGCTAATCATATTTGCAATTAATGTAACCACACATATCTCTTAAAACTACAGGATCTGCAAAACATGAAAACAGGAAATGACTATTTTGTTCGTCTGTATTGTACAACACTGTATTTTATTCCTAGAACAGTTTGTATCTTCAGTTAATAGAAAAGCTATGCAAAAATTCACTTTCCTGTTCCTGTAAGGTGTCACTCATCAGGCAGCTGACAGCCCCCAACACCATTAACAGTTACCATGCATTACTATTTATGTAATCACACTGCCTGTAATGTACACGTAACCATCTGATCCTGGCCTATGAGTATTTTCCAAATCAAGATTTTTACTAGAAAAACAAAAGTAAATTTCGACATTGGTGAAATTTTGGTTTGTTAACCACAGAGACCAATCTACTCTTTTTCCAGTTTCGCTTGCATCTTTTTTTTTAATCCAAGTCTTTAGAAATTTTTTAAATTAGGAGAAGTTTGGAAAGGAAAGCCAGATGAAGTAAGTCAAGTTTTGCTAACTTAAACTCTACCACTCAAACTATTTGTCTTATGTCTTAACATTGGCAACAAACATGTGAGATGATGTTTAGTATCTATAAAAATTCAACTAATACTTTTTCCAGTTGAAGCCAGAGGCACTATGGCATATTTATTGATTTTTTACTATGAAGTTTTACCTAAGCCCTACAAATGAATGTGAAATCAAGAGCAGGTATTTTGGAAAAAAAAAATCTCACTCCAATTTTCTGTCTAAAGTCTTAAAAAAGAAACTACTCAAAGCCTAATAGGTAAACAATAAAAAATAATATGCAAACTATAGGTAAACAATTAAAAAAGATTTCTTAGTAAGAGGCAGATGACAGCACTGCTGTCCAGAGCAGTTTTCCCACTAGACAAAAGAAGTGATGCTTCAATTGTCTTCAATTTTAAAAATACCTTTCTGCTAGGAGTTCCTCCTTCTATCAACAGTAGGAAAGAAAGCAAAATCTGAACATTCTCCTGTAATGTAACCTCAATTCCATCTTTCTGAACACTGTACTATTCTGTTTATGCCACAAAAAAGAGATTTTTAACAGACAGGTTTTAAACAGATAAGCTAGTATGTATTTTTCCAGTTGTACACAATAAAGCCTGCTATAACAAATAATCACTCTTCCATTTTTCTGCATCTCCCAATGTCTTGCCAAACAGTCCATCAGCCAAGCCAGAAAGTTACTTAAGTAACCCTACAATCAGACTACTTTGATATGAGCTTTTTTCATACAGGTTTGTTGATGAAAACACAGATCATTGTTATGCCAGTTCTTCACACCAATGTGCAGCTATACTAAAAATGCAGATGTCATGCCCATAAAGCCAGATCACATTTATGATCACAAATTGACTAAGCATGACTGAGTTTGTGTAATTCAGGAGAAAAACACGGTAAAGCAGCTGCCGGTAAGTCACTTTGGAGTCAGTCTGCATATGCAAAAATCTCCTTGCAGTAAAAGGTATGAAACAGCTCATCAAGTGCTTGGCAACCCTTAAAATGTGATGCTGAACTCACTGCAGAGCAATCACCATACTGTTTCATTATTTATGGAGGCGTGGTCTTTCTCTGTGTAAACAGGACACTATATTCTTGCTTCTCAATTTCTTCAGCATATACCAGCTTTGTTTCTATGCTTAGATTCTCTCATGGAAAATAAAAATCCCTTAGTCATGTTTAAGAGGTAAAATTACTCAAAACTAAGGCTCTACTATCCTAATTAACTCCCTTCACAAAAAGCCATTGCTCTTATTATAAAGTTCCTTCTGTCTGAATAATTTTTCTCATAATCAACTCAATTTCATATTCACTAGTCTGAAAAAAAAATCTACCTTAGATTTTAAATAATCTGTTGAAGTTAGAGTAAGCA
Source organism: Sinosuthora webbiana (assembly GCA_013397395.1). NCBI lineage: Eukaryota > Metazoa > Chordata > Aves > Passeriformes > Sylviidae > Sinosuthora > Sinosuthora webbiana. The sequence goes on along the minus strand of VXBN01003819.1, from coordinate 4,290 downwards.
AATACACTGAGTTAGAAAATCTTTGCTAGGTTAATTTTAAAGAGACCCCCACTGTGGCATTTCCAAAACTTACGCTGGTCGGTCCTCTAAAATAAGTGCTGTAGTGGAGAGTGGTTCAAAATCAAGATTCTTCCTCACATTCTGTTTAGGAGAGAGTGGTCTCTGAGCTCGTCCAGTTTTTTCTTCATATTCCTAGAGAAGAAAAAGACAGGGAAACTTACAGGAGTGGAGAGCACCAAGATGATGCACTTGAGAATTTAAAAAGGGATCTACAAGTCTTCAAGATAATGCTTTCACATCTCAGCCCCGCTGCAGTCACTTTGAAGCTTTTCAACTAGAGCAACCTCAACTGAAAACAATGACAAAATTTATGTTCAAGAGTGAGTCTTGATGCTTTTTTCCATTCTTCCTATTTGTAAAAACATCTGAAGCTCCTCTGGCTGACAGCCTGCTTTTACAAACCATTACTAAGAAGGACTTTACAAACAGCAGATACTATCTGAGGTACAAAAATAAGCCTTTTGAATTTTTTTTTCATTTACACGGTTTTGAAAATAAAGTCAAAAATGACCACGAGCTCCATGTCTTAAAATCTCATTGTAAGATTTTTTTTTTTTTATGCAAGCTGTTTTCATACACAACAGCTCAACAATGGGGAGAGAAAAAAAGGTTAAAATCAGTGTTAGACAGAAAGTCCACACTTGTTACAACACCTTGCATGATCTTAAATTACAATAGAGCATAACATGTTAACCTGTGTCTGCAATCAGACACTGATATGCTGGAGCAAGACAAGCACAGAGATGTCAGAGTGTGCAGCAAGTGCCACATGAAGAGAGGCCAAGAGAACCAGGCTTGCTCAGCCTCCAAAGGAAAAAGGAGCACCAGGACAAGTTGTCTGATATGTGACACAACTCCCGAGCTTGAAAGCATTCAAAGCTCAGGTGGATGAACCCTGAGAAGCTGGTTTAAGTAGACTCTGTCCTGAGAGGAGAGTTATCCCCTCAGAGGTCCTTCTACCCTTAATCACTGCATCACCTTGATCTATAGGAGAGGACTTGGCATTCAGGTAGCATTTTATTTTTACTTTTCCTACAAACACTGTATTAAAAAGAAGTATACTGAAACTGTGACCTAATGGGATAAAACAACCTTTACACAACTTCCATCTACTTCAGTGCTTGAAGTATTACAGCAAACATTAAGTATGCAAAGTATCAGTGATACACAACAAACATGGTCCAACAATCCTATGGAAAAATTGTATCCACATTATAGTTACTTCTACATTCAATTTTATAATGATTCTTGCTACTTCCAAAACTCAAAGGCTTTCATGCACAGCTTTTTTATACTGTTTCTATTACAATAAAATTTAGAAAAACACAAATGTACACTATCAATGAGCACCATGAAGAGTGTTCCAGCCATGGACCTTCTCCTGCTAGCACAAAGAGCTCTGCAGATGGTACTGCTTTCTTTCTCTCAGCCTAACCTCTCCATTTCATCAAAACTTCCTTGGGCAATAGACAGAACGTTTCCAACACAATGAGGTTCATTCAGCAACTAAAATGGGATCCATTCCTTCCAGAAATGCTGTCGCCAATCACACCTTAAGAAGGGGATAGATGAAAACAAGACAGGACACAGTGAATGTGGACCAACACAGCCTTGGATTGAACAGTTCAATCCTAGCTCAAACTACTTCCGTGGGAGTCATGAGTGCATGTCTGTGCAGCCCTCAGGACACAGAAAACCCCTATTTTTCCCTGTCTATTAACTGGGCACTGCCTCAACAATCAATCCTATGATGACTACATTGCTGTAATGGGAAACATGGTCACGAATTTGGAATGTCTGGCTCATTAATACCAGCTAATACTGCTATGCATGACATCAGTTTGAAAACAAGGAAAAGAACTAAGGAAAATGCATTTAAACTACAGACTAGTGCTTAGCTTTGTCAAGTAAAGGGACAGTGCTGATGCTGACAAAGCCATTCACTAAAAAAACCTCCAGATAGAAAATAAGCAAAAAAATACTGTAAAAAAGGTATTGAGATAGAGAGCATATTCAGAAAGCACAGGCAGTAACCTTACACTGGTCACTTCCACAAACAAACAACTGAGAGTGACCAGTGTGTAAGTGCACCATCATAATGGGCTTCCGCTGCACCAGCTGCGGAGTAAATCCACTGTGCTCCCAGGAATGAAGCAAATGGCTTTTCTTTCTCACAGTTTCTATTAGCAGACTGATTTTTAATGAGTTCTTTTTCACAAATTAACATAGTCAAATATTAACCTCTCCTATTCCCTAAAGCATCTCAGAATTTGACATTAAAACACATGCACCCAATGTTTATTACAGTAGAAGTTCTAGAAAAACTGCTTAATTTTGACTTATGAAAATTATATTCAGGGTCTTCTTTCACTGAAAGCCAACTGGAGAGCAAAATTGCTTTTGGAAAGTAAGAAAAAAATGTCCACACTGGGCTGCAATTTTATTCTATACACCCAAACTGATTTGGAAATCTCTTTCAGCTAAGCACAAAGTTCCCCAGACCACCACTATGCACGTCCTTACAAGAATTTCTTGATTAAGAAAACGTTTTATTTCTAAATATGGACGGCTAGTTACAGTATCAGCACATCAGTACAATTACGCAAACCTCTCAAAAGAGCCAAAGCCCACCCTGCATTTCAGCAAGTATTCACTGGTGTTCTACTCAGCACTACCCTACAGTAAAAAAGCCAGACCAGCACAAAAATGGGAGTGGCACATTTGATCAGATTACAAGTATGATTCCTTTGTAGCAATTTCATCCTTTTCAGTGGTAGCCAAAAAAGAATAAAAATGGCCCTTGGTGATTTTATCTACAAGACTGTTTTTTATTTAGGGAAAATTAAAAAATCCCAACCAAACGAAACCTCCCACTCCAGTTCCCACCCCCCCCGACAAAAAAACAAAAAACCCAAACACTCCAAGATTTACAGGAAACAAAAGCTCATGAAAATTATCTTTTACTCCAGTGAGAAGAGAACGCAATTTCAGAGCACAATGTATTATACAGCAATGAAGCACACTGAAGCCTCCACAAACTCATATTAAGAGTATCTGCTGACTGAGCAAGTACAAGTATTTGCACATACAGGCACACTGCAATAGGCTGAGCTACACAATAGCTCATTTTAAGCTTTCTTCTTTTAAGCCAGACTCAGATCTCTTGCAGGTACAAATAATTCAGGATCTGTTTAAATGCTATGCTGTAATTAGGGGTTACTAACCTGACATGGTTGCAAGTTAATTTTAGGATCAACTTAGGATGAGCTGACTGTTTACGATTTAAAATAGTCTTATCACTGGAATCATTTAGGCTTTCTTCCAGGTTTCACCTTTAGCTGTTCGCAAGAGCTGAACTAGGGTTTTAAAATGTTCTATAAGAGCGCACTGTAGATTAAAGCACTGATTTAAATAATCCAAACCAAACAAAGAAAACCCACAGAAACACGCCTCCCAAAACCAAGTTTAATTCTGGGTGGAACCTGCCAGCTTTGCAGTTTAAGATGCAAGAAGCTCTAAATGTGCTGATCCTCTGCGATTCTTCAAGAAAGACAAGCCAACCTACAAAGGGCTCCTCAACAATCTCTACCGCGAGACACAAATAACCCTGTAGAACACGGCAAGCGCTGAAAGACCAACTGCTCGACCCGGGAGAACGCTGTGTGACTTCCCACACGCCCCGAGCCTCCCCAAGCACCAGCAGCACGGCAGAACTGAACATACAATAACACAAACTGCTCTATCAAGGTCATCTAGTTTTGGCCCTGCGTGTTTAAAGGCAGCCACTTTCCGACGAAGCCGAATATGAAATATTCATGTTGGGCGCCGGAGCGGCAGAGGCCAGGGCTGCGGGACTCTGGCTGCACGGGGGGCACTGCAGGGCAGGAGGGACGGCGGGCACAGCCGGGGTTCCAGCCTGCAGCCCCCACGCCCCGGCACCCCCAACACCCGGCAGGGCTGTGCCGCCGCCTTCCATCCCGGCGGAGTCTCTCCTCGCACAAAGAGAATCCCCTTTCCTGTCAGCTGGTTCTCCGCCGGACTCGGTGAGGCGACTGAGAAGCGGACGAGGCCGGCTTCACCGACACGCCTTCAAGTCCCGGTCCGCCCGGACCCCCGCGCCCCGCAGCTGCCCGCGCCGCCCCGCTCACCATGAACGCTGCGGTCCCTCACGGGCGGCGGTGCCGGAGCCCCATTGCCCGCCCCGCACCGCGGGCCTGGCTCCCGCCGCCC
>VXBN01003818.1:0-20542 GCA_013397395.1 Sinosuthora webbiana | reverse complement strand
TGGGAGGCCAGAGAGAAACAAAAGAACACCAAAGGGGGATCCTCTGCCCCTGCTGCCTCAGTTGTCTCCCTACGAGAATGAAAGGGAAGGTGCAAGAGCCAAGAAACAAGAGACCTTTGCCTGAGAGACCTCAACTTTTAAAAGCCCAGGCACCCTCTGGCCTTCTCGTTTGGTTTCTGGCCAGCAGGTATTAAAGAGACAGTAACAATTTTGGGCACAGATAGATATGGAATGCAATAATATTTTGGGTTACCCAGGACACCTAGAGAAAAGAAAACTTGGGGAGGGTTCTTACCAGTGTGTACAAATATGTGAAAGGACTCCTCTTGTGTTACCTGTTCCTGCTTACATCTTCACTTTGCTTCCATTTTGTGTTTGAGTTTGGCTAGTAACTCTTTGTTCATCCATGCAGTCTTCCTGGTATCTTTTTCTGACTTCCTATTCTTTGGGATGAATTTGCTGAGCAGTTTGACACATAATTTGGCTCATGTGCTTCATTTCCTATCCATGTTAGTCACATGTCCCTGGAATACTTGCCAATGCTTACAGGTCTGAAAGCAGTATTTCTAAAATGCCCCACACCAAACTTAGTGCATCTTCACAGCAAACCCATCACATCCCAGAGATATCAGAACTGTGCATGTGCAGAAGGGCTCTGAACATGCAACAGACCCTACATAGGATATGGCCCAACAGTTGCACACCCCCAGTGTTATGCAAGAGCACTTCTTTAGGACTACTGACCAAAGAAGTAGATGACAGATTACTATTTAGCATAATATTTTGACATTAAAAGGAAAAGAGTTGCAAACATGTCATTGTAGGGGATGAAAAATGCAACATCTACAGACACAGGGACTATATGAGTCATTATGATAGATGAAGAAGGAAACAAAAATAATGTTCCTTAAACTTTTTTCCACATCATGGGGAAAATGAGAAAAAAAGGGAAAAAAGGGAAAAAAAGTCACAATGTGTCAAGAGCCCAGTACTCCCTGACAGGATTCATTTAGATTTTCAACACAAGGAGGCTTATTGGTTAATGCCAAATTTAGTTATTTGTAGATATTTGATGTTACATAGGATTTTGATTTATCAGTGATATAGCAACATACTGAAATCACAAGACAAATATAGTTAGTACAATACAGCAATTGCAACATACAGTTGGATCACAGTGCAAACATAATTTCCATTACTGGTGTCTCTATGCACTATGTCACAGTGATGGGCATCCCTACTTGCAGGGAAGGAATATGTTGAAGTCAGCTCAAGAGCATTGCTCTCTTCAAAGTTTGTTGTGTTGGTTGTTCAGATTTTATACAGTGTTGGCCTGAGCCACATATACACTTCCCCCATGCTAGTCTCTGGCTCAGGAAGACATTCAAACTCTTTTGATCAACTTAGGGAAAACCATTTAAACATTCAGTTGACCCACTCAAATGATACAGCCCTTTATCTAAAATAAAGCTGTGATGGGTTGATCCTGGATGAACACCAGGTGCCTTCCAAAGCTGCTTTATCACACCCCCTCCTCATCTGGACAGAAGAGACAAAATATAACAAAAGGTTCCTGGGTCAAAATAAGTACAGGGAGGGGTCATTCACCAATTATCACCAAGGGCAAAACAGACTCAACCTGGGGAAATTAGTTTAATTTATCACCAATCAAATCAGAGTAGAATAATGAGAAATAAACCTAAATCTTAAAAACACCTTCCCCTCACCCCTCCCTTCTTCCTGGGCTAAACTTCACTCCCCAATTCACCTGCCAGTGGCAGGTCCATCTTGGAACCAGATGGCATTGGCTCTATTGGACACAGGGGAAGCTTTGGCAGCTTCTTACAGAAGCCACCCCTGTAGCCTACCCACTACCAAAACCTTGCCATGCAAACCTATCACAAAAGCCCACCATCCAGTCCCCTTTGTGTTGAGATAAGATCAGTTTGCAAGTCAGTCACTTCCAACATTCTTCTCTGAGCTTCATGAGCATATTCCCTGTCTGTATTTTTACTGAGTTGCCTTCTCTGAGACTTCTTCCATTGTAGGGCTGTTGCCCTGATCTTTTTCAGCCTTCTGATGTTTACATTTGTGTACTGGAGTTTCTCAGGGATTGTAACATAAACAAAGTGGATATTTTCGCATTCCTCTCTGAGGAAGGACAATTGATGGACATCTAGTTTGACCAGTGTGGTTGCAGAGGTGTCAACCTCATCCTCCAATCTCTGGTCATTTTCTGGGATCTATATAAATCGAGGTCAAGGAATAAACGTCTCTCTTTCTGCTCTGACAGCCTGACGGTGTGAGTGTGGTTCTTTCGTGTCTGTCTAGCAACATAGGGCTTTGTTGATCTGTTATACAGTGCCGTTGTAAGGACCATGCAAGTGAAGTCGAATTCATTTTTGCCTTTTTTGCTTTTATATATTCTCTATATTCTTTACACATATATTTGTAGCTCTGTAGTCTATTATTGTATTTGTAGCTAGCCCCAGTACTTTTCCCTATCCTGATAGGCAGAAAGACAAAACACATTCCGGAGGCTCCAAGCTGGAGGGTCCAAGGCTCCTATCCTATCCTGGTTCTTCCTGGCAGCCAAGGTTGAAACCAGCTCTTCAAGACACATTTTCATAAACAAAGTTTAGTTCCTATCTAAGGGGGGAGGATTTGGAAAAGGGTTGAACCAAAGGGGAATTACCTCACCACTTATACTTCTAATTGGTGATTTTTGTCAGTTATGCTAATTTGCTAAACTTATAAAACTGTATTCACCCCATGCAGGCGTGGGCATTTTTCCATATCTGCCCCTGGAGGCCTCTAATAAAGACCAGCCTTTATATTACCACCTATACTAATATTGTCTTGAAAGTGTGTTGTTTTATTTTTAGGTCCTTTAAGGCATCTCAAGTATCTACGCAACTGCTTTGGAGAAAGGGAGAACTTCCATTATCCTGGAGAGCAAACTCCAGGCTCCTGTGGGGACAGTGAGTAAACTGCTGAGCATCAGGTATTTCTTCAGTGCACAAAAGAAAATGTTCAGAATGTGGGACATTTTGTCAACTCCAAGGGTATAACAGTAATGACAAGGATAGGAAACAAGGATCTGTTACAGATTAACACTTTGAGAAAAAGCTATTCACACTTCTGCTAAGTTTATATCGGTGTAGTCTATCCAGCTATGCAACAAATGAATACACCAGGCTGCTATGTAAAAATGAATTACAGACAGGCATAATTCAAATGTAGAAATTACTTCTCCTCTCTGCTGTCTGTCATTGGACCTTCTTTCCTCCCTGCTCTGTAATTTCCCCACATACTTTGTCACAGTCCAAACCAATTAATGCTATTGCCTTACTACCACCACCTCTGTGCTGAGATGTGGTAACGCAGCCCAGATACTGTACATGTGCACAACCCCAACAGTCACTTTGGCCCAAAGGGGCATGTACTTATGGTTACCAATAATCAGAAAAGGGCATTCTGATACTTGGTATATGCACTAGCTTATTTTTTCCCTCGTAGAAATTAGTTTCCTGAACTGGGATCAGAGGACAACAAATAAGTATAACAGAATAAAAGGGAACTTTTACCTATCTACCTGAAACTTTAACTGAGGCAGAAAACAGCAGGCAAGGGTATGTCCCCTTCCCTGCTGTAAGACTCTGGGAGTTCTGGTGGTACCTGGAAATTTACATAAATTTGGGCATAGCTTAAAAAGGAAATGAATTTGTGAATAATTTGCATAATTATTAACCTAAAGTGCTAGGGCAAACCATGCCTTTTCACATGCAAATGTTGGAAATTATATAACTTTCTTAACTAATTTTTAATTAGTTGTTTTAATTAATTATAAGCAGTGCCCACTTTTAGCCAGCACTAGTTAAGTTTCTTCACAGACTCTTATTGTTACTTTGATCATTAAATCACTGAAAACTTAAATTTGCTAAAACCAGCCCTGATAAGCTTCAATAAACAGAGCCAAAGAGAGGTGAAGATTGAACATCTGGGATCTTAAATTTATCACTCTTCAAAGATGTTGGAGTAACCAGAAGATACAGAGGAGATCCTGGAAAGTTGGAGGCTCTCTGAGAAAAAGATGATAAAAGGACTAAAGAATGTGGACCAAATTAGCATGAAGAGCAAGAAATCAATAACCAGTAGAGGACAGAATACTAATTAATGAAGATAACTATGTAACTTAGAACCAATGAACAATAATTTCTTTGTTTGCTACAAATGTATAAATAAGTGAAAAAGTTTTGTATCAGCATCTGTGTGGAGGCCGGAAATTTGTCAGCCACACATGTCTCTCTTGCCCAAGAATAAAGTAATGCCTTACTCACTATCATTAAAAAGACAGTGTATGGGAGTCTTGTTTATCCAAATGGTTTCGGAGGATTTCAGTAACACAAGCAGCCAGGTAATACAAAGTTTTGTGTACATGCAAATGCCCCCTTTTAAGAAGAGGATGTCACTTTCCCCTTTCCTATTCTTCCTTTTTATAACAAAAAATTAAGCCCTGATGCTTACACAAGTCTAGTTGCCTCAGTTCTTTGGCCATTTAATCCCTCATAACGTAGCAGTCTACTCTAAAAACTTTATTGAAAAATTAGACTATGACTTCTGGTTTTATGGGATAATTCCAGTAACAACCAGCTGGAGATATAACAAGGTCTGGGCAGGTGATAATCCCTTTCATTACTAGGTGTCAGAGACTGGATTAGATCAATGTGTCAAGCCAATGCCTGTGTGTGTGTATCTGGTGAGAGGTGGAGCAGGCCAGGCTTTGCTAGGTGAGGCAGTGCCCTGCCCTGCCCCCAGACCTCCCAAGCCCGGACAGAGCTGTCAATCATGGCACCTTGGGGGTGGTGCTAGCCCAGCCCCTGACTGGCTGAGCAACTGGAAGTCACACCTGGGGGAGTGGGCCCATGAGGGGTCAAGGGCTTAAAAAGGGCTGACCATAGGTGGCCAGCAGTCAGATCTTGCCAGCTTTTTCGAATTTTCTTCTCATCCACACTGTAATCCTAGGAGTTGGTAGCGATATGTGTGGTTTTCTATATATTTTCTGTCTTCCTCTTTCTTCTCCGAATTCTCTTTTCATAGAACTTCTTTTTGGTTAACACAACATTTCATAGGCTTAATGGTTTTCAAGGTTAAATGGGCTAAGTTTATGCTAAGTTAATACTAAATCATTGCTAAGTAATGCTATAAGAAGTAGTTTTATTTGAATTTGGAATTGAATTTACTCATTTGCCAAAGTTTCCTTAATTTTCTATATTTTTGCCAGTAAATTTTGTGTGATTTTTCACCTCTTGAGAATATTTGGTGGTGATTTCTCCTTTGCGCCAAAACTGAATAAAGTTACCTTGAGTTTAACCCCTGGATTTTAGGGTCCAGAGTGTAACACTAGGTAACATTATTTGTGTTTTCACACTGTCTTTTTGGAAAGTGTCCAAGATTAGAAGCAGAAATTCCAAAATTTAGAAAATTAAAAACTTCACAAAAGCTGTTTTGACATGCTTTCTGGGAAATCTACATATGGGGAGTGCCATAAGTCTCTCAAGAAAATTTCTTCTTAAAGTTTGATCTTTATGACTTCACAGACTACATATATTTCTGTTTAGTAGTGTTGTGGGTTGACCTGGTGTATTGGGTCTGGCTGAGCTGGAGTTCATTTCCACACAACACCCATCACAACACCCAACACAGTGCTGTGCTTTGCCAGTGCTGTTCAGCAGTAGCCAAAACACTGGTGTGTTCCCAACACCTTTCCAGCTCCCAATGCAAAGCACAGCACTGTGAGGGGTGCTGTGGGCAAATTAACTCCAGCTCACCTAGACCTGACTAACAACAGCAGAATTGCAAGTGTCATGGAGGTTTGTTTCTTATTTTTCCTAAAAAGGAAACATATTTCATAAATGAATGGTCATTTTACCAGACCTGCAGAACAGCTCTGTGTAAATTCAAAGTTCCTAGGTTGAACTGTTCCCAAAAATACCACCCCAAGCCCAAACCCAAACCCAAACTGTTATGCATTTTAAAAATAGGAAAAATACTTTTTGCCACATCCTTCTTTCATAAAAATGACAGACAAGTTCACTATTTTCAAGATCACTCAGTGTTTCCTTTTTTAATGGTCTAAGCTTTTCATAAAAATATTTTCCTCCTCTATAACTGACATTAGACTAAGCATGCAAAAAACTAAATTTATAAGTATTTATTCACTAATAGTAATATTTATTCATAGGAAATGGAAATTTCATGTATCTTCTGGAGGTTTAAAGCACTTTTTGGCCTCTTACCACTTACTAGTAATTTGTGTTGTTAACCCAGGGGAGACTGAGGAGTCAGGCTTTATGTTTGCATGCATGTATGCAATGGAAACTTTGCATTGTATGAAGTAAATGAAGATGCAGTAATGCAAAATGATTATTTGAAGTAAGAACTTTAGAGCAGTAAAAATCAAGAATGTTTATAAATAAACTGGGACAGCAAATCTTTTTGCCTCCACCATAACAGCATAACAGTAAACAGATTTCTGCAATGTTCAAGCAACAATTGTTCACACATGCATGCTGTGTACAATTAATTTATACCAAAACACTTTGGGTGGGGCCAAGTAATTATTGAAATTTCATGATGCTGCATAAATAATAAATCACATACTGTAATTGCTACAAAAATTGACAACATTTTGTCATGACATAAAAGGTTCACTGGCCTGTGGGTGTGTAGAGATCATGACTGTAGGTTCATAGAATTCTGTAATACACAAGGACATGGAGACTTTATCCTCTAAATTTTTCTACTTTTTTATAGATTGCCACAAACACCACAAAAATCAGCCCTACAAAGTATGCCTATGATTAATAAATATATAATATTTATGTATTGACTATATATATCAAGTTATTAGTAATATTATCAGCAATCAATAATATAGTATCAACAATAGCATGGCAGTGATCAATCATGTAGCAACAACCAATAATAGCAACAAACAAGTAGGTATATACTATTACAGGCTACTACAAACTTATAATTAGTGAAGCAGTTTATTAACAATATAACAGCAGATATGCTTATAGTTTATTTATATGGATATTTAATACTGGTATCAAGCAAATTAGACTTCAGGAGGGGCCAAACCATCACAAAGGGGAGAGGAGAATACAGTCCCAGAGGTGAACCTGACCATCCCCAGAAGAGGGGAGGACAAACTGAACCAACTCCAAAAGTGGGTCCAAAGGGAGATCAATAACAGTCTCACTTCAGAGATGATCCACATCATAGTCTGGTGTCAGCCAGGCGTCCCCAGTGAGAATTCAAGATCTCATAGAAAGTTTTCAACCTGTTTAGGAAAGGAAAAGTATTTGCAGCATGGGAGGTTCTCAGAGAAAGAGATTTCATTTTGGATAAAAATTAGGTCCTTCATATATTGTAAAGACATAAAAGGCTGTAAGGCCTACTACTTCAAGCAGCCAGTAGATGCTGTTACTTTCAATTTTTCTTCTGTAACAGCCACTAGATAACAATGCTCTCTGTTCTTTTGGACCCATTTTATTTTCCCAGACTTACCACTTCTCCAAACATTAAGTTGCCATTACAGTCCCTTGTTTTTATGTTTACCAGTGGTATCTCAGTATGTCTCTGGTTTTTAGGTACTTAAGTTATACTTTAAAGAGGATAGCTGCACTTTTCAAGCATGTTTCTGGTTCCAAGGCTCAGTTCCCAGGCTCACAGCTCCCAGGCTAGCAGGCAACTTTTCTGTCAGTATTTTTTCATAGGCATTTCTTCTGTTCAGTAATTTTTCCTTTCTAATCAGGTCACCATAATGGCTGCTCACATCACGTTTTTTATTATTGTGCTGGTACATACCAGAAATTTCCCAAATAAGGAGTATACTTAGAAGAAGACATTTGTGGAAACTGACAGTGCTCAGAACATGGATTCTTCGGCTCAAGGCAGAATCTTGAAGCCTGGGGGAAAGCCAAGTACAGAACTCTCTCAGTCTGGCCTGGGAAATCGTAAGGAGGAACCCAAAACAATCCTTGGAGATAGCCTCCTCCTGACACCTGGTGTTTTTCCAACTTGTTTACTGGTAGAGGTGCTTACAAAAAGGTGGTGCCCTAAAGGACCAATCCTATTCATTGTACCAAAACACTGTATAAAAAGAATTTGTCTTTCAATAAACTTCGCTATAAGCCCTCCGAAGAAACTGGAGTTCTATGTGTCGTTACATGAGCCATCCTGAATCGTAACAATAGACATTGAATTCTGTGTCCGGTCTACATTGTCCTACTATAACATTTCACTTGAGAAATGAAAATGTTTTTTAAAACTGAAAGTGGAGAAACACAGCAGCTACCTGGGAAGGGAATATTATAAGGCATTTACTGCTGTCAGCACCAAATCCATTTACATGGTTGTAGCACATGAGAAGCTTTTCTGCATTACTAATTGTAATGAATGGAGAGGAGAGCTTAAACAGGTTTTGCCTTTGACTCAGATTTCTGGCAGTAGCTCTGTTTGGGGCAGCCTGTCGTGGTCGGGGGAGAGAGAGAAACAACAAGACAGTCCAAGATTCGTGCAGCAGAAAGAGTTTATTGGTGTGCACTGCTCTTTATATAGGCTATTCAAAACACACTGCATTTGAACCTGATTCTCTATGATTTGGTTACCACCCAGCTCACTCACCAACAGCTGCCTGCTTACGTTTTTGTCAGGGATTTGCTCTCTGTAACCAAATCCCTCCTCCTTTCTGGCTCACAGACTAGCTGTTTTGCCATCATAGTTCCCCCTTTTCTGTTTTAAAATATAAAATCTGTGTTTATTATCCCTCTGCAGCGCCCCTTGTAGAAAGGACAAAAAACATGATACAAGGAGAATGAAATTCTTCACTAAACTTGACAAGACTAATATTTCTAGCTATTGGTGTAGCCCATCAAAAATTTTTTACTATTATGTCCAGGAGCTATTAAAGGTACAATGTTACTGGGTGGCATGCTGCAGGCTAATTACTTAAAACTCACAACTTAGAACTTGAACATTACAAACTAACTTAAAAACTATCAGAGGTAATATTTAGAACTATTAGAGGTAGTATATTCTTTGCTAGTCATTCCAAAGGTCTCAGATTTCCATCCAGCTGGTGCTGAGGGTTGTTACCCATTGAATATCGGTATCTGTGGAAATACATGTATACTCGCACCCCCAAGTGACAAGGTCCCATACCAATACCTTAGGTTTAGGTAACTGGACGTCACTAGAGGACTGTAATGACAAAAAATGAATATGAACAAAATTAGCATAAACATCAGTGAATGATGTGTCAGACAGTCATTTAAAGGGCTTCAATGCTCATGCAGGCGTTGACCTGGTGAACACTAGTCAATCAAATGCATATTTGTGGGAATTCTGAATTTGATTTTTTACATTTGCATCTCTGCCTTTAAACACTGAAACAAAAAATGCAGAAAGAGCATAGCACTGAGCAGCTAGGCTGATAATTTTCCAGTCTTTGATTCCCATTCCACTGTATAGTGACGAAGTCGCAGGGGAACCCCGATAATGAAAGGAAGTTGGCAAAGCAAACGCAGGTCAAATCAATATGATCACTGCTACGTTTCTCCTTTATTGTGTGAAAGATGGCAGATTTTATACACTCTATATAGTTTACACTTACAAGTGAATTCCCATTGGCACACGGAGCAGGAAAGAATGCAAACACTTATTGTTTACTAACCCTTTAAGGTAGCTACTGTGTTCACACCAATTACTATACTTGCTAACTACTATAAAACCTTCTGACCCTTGCTAACACCTTAAGCGATAATTCTAACTGCGACACACTCCTGGCACTGAATTTCTATCTGCGCCACAACCTCTCACAGGCCTCAGTGCCACGGCCTAGAGGCCTCAGCAATATGGCTCAGTCTGGATGATTCAATCACAGCTATATCTCCTACATAGTACTATTTAGATGCGTTTACATCAAGGCAAATAAGCTCTGTTTGCTCTGGTAGCTGAATAGGTTATCAGTACTCACCTCTGTTTTCATCCTCAACAACTATAACATGAACATAATTTAACCTGTTAAATTCAGAAAGGTGTTTAGCATAATATGCACTTACCTTATGAACAGTAAAACAATACATCCAACAAAACAATAAGCACCACTAACTAAAAATACTTACAGCTGCTTAAATGCTTACCATCTCCCAGGGTCTGCTATAGCTGGGGAGCCCCTTTTCTTAGCAAGGACTTGGAAAGCTTTTCCTGGGAAAGACTTCCAATTTTACCTTGAAAAAGGGGGTCCAGCTTTTGCAAAATCAAATTAGCAAGTCAAAATGACTTGATTACACTTTCAATGCAGAAACACCTGCGTCTGACAGTATAATTCCCAGTTAGCCAGGCCTAGGGCTTGGCCAGAGCCTTAAGCCTTGACTGAGAGGGTTTACTTAACATATCTTTAAAAACAAACTTTTAATAACATTTACTGAAAAAGTTCCCCAACATAAACAAGTTATGAATAAGCAAAGGTATGTACACAAGTAACATCAAATAATATCTTATAGCTGGACCCCTGTTTGGGCCAGGCATTGAGTTTAAAGCTTAGTAAAATAAACACTTAAGAGACAAGGTGACATTCAGATTTTGATTTCAGTTTTGTCAGATGTTACCAAATTTTTGCAAATGCATCATCAGTATACTTAACAACATCCCTCTCTGGAATCTGTAGCTGACATGATCTCACACCAATTCCAAAAAGGCACCCTTTAAAACCTTCAGCCTTATTTTATGTCGGTAAATACTAAAACTGAGCAGAATTAAACACCAGAAATTTTAGAAGGTTTTTTTGTGCATGGCTAAATGCTGCAAGATGATTTCACATTTTGTAAAGCAGAATTTCATTAGACTTGTGTAGGTCATAATTAAATTTAGGTATTTTTTTGTTAATTCAAAGTTCACAGCAATATCAAAGAAGACTTGGTAGATATCGGCTACCCTGCCCATGTTCCGCTTCCCATTCTTGGCGCAGGGGCAGCTGCTTGGGACCCCCCCAGGATGGTGGCTTTCGGTGCGGCCATGATTGATTCAGTGATTTTAGGGATAACACAGTGGTCTCGCTTAATCACAACAATTTATGGCTGAGTAAGTGATAGGTAATTTGACCTGTATAGTTTTGCAAAGCAGATTGTAGTGGTGTGCTGTTAGCAAAGCACCATTCAAAATATTCCTGTTGTACTGATATAACAATT
Organism: Sinosuthora webbiana; assembly: GCA_013397395.1. Classification (NCBI taxonomy): domain Eukaryota; kingdom Metazoa; phylum Chordata; class Aves; order Passeriformes; family Sylviidae; genus Sinosuthora; species Sinosuthora webbiana. Next base: position 9,284 of record VXBN01003818.1, on the reverse strand, counting down.
TTTGAGGGGTCTCTAGCATTTAGCTGCAAACACCTTAGATGGCATTTGATAATTAACTGTACAATTACTTCAAAAATAGTAGATGCTGTCTTTTTAGGCCGGTGGGGCAAAAAGATCCATTTTAAAATGTGTAGTGGGTCAGACCACTGTGTGTCCCATTGATCAATAATTCCTGTAGGATGTAAGTTAGCAATGACGATAAACACTGTAACACAAACTTCAGGATATATCCGGTAAACTTGTCTGTTCATTATGGCCCACTCTACTGTTTCAAGAGGGGTTTTGGTCTCTGGAGTTAATTCTCTCAGGTTAACTCAGGGTCACCTTTGAGAATATTGAACAGGGCTGATAACTGTGAAGTGGTTAACTCTTAATAGGGTCTTACCCAGTTCATGGGACCCAAAAGTTTTTGTGCATATTTATATAAGTTTGTGTGCGTATAAGTCCTTGGGGTCTTGTTTTATGCTTGTGTACCTTTGGGTTGGAACAGACATCTTTGCAATTTTCATCAGGGCTCATATTCTTAAGTCATCATATGTGGGGACGGTATCCAATAGGAGCGGTGATGGAGCCGGTACCGGCAGTGCAGAGATGGCTTCCTCTCGGGGGTTGACAGAAGGGCAGTGACTCAGGTTCCCTCAGTGGGGGTCTTGTGTTTTCCATCAGTGATACATCTTCCTTTGGCTGTTCAAGCCTTGATTGCAGATGCGGTGGAGCCTTGGCAGCGAGGAGAGCAAGCTCCGGCAGCACGCTGCTGGCACTTCCGGGTTTGGGAGCTGCTCGACTTCCGGCGCACTTCTAGGTTCTGGTGCACTTCCGGGTTCCAGCAGCCAAGGCAGAGGGAATCCTGGGCGCAGTGGTGGGGGTGACCCTGACTGCCAGGCAGGCACTTTTGATTCCGGTGGCTCAGCAGTTGCTGCACAGGCTGTGCAGATGCATCTGGTGCCAGCGGAGGCCCCAACTCTGGATCTACAGGCTTCTCTTATGGCTTCCAGTGCTGCAATGCGTCCGAGTTTCCTGGGGGTGTGGTGCCGTGTGAGTGCGTGTGTCAAGCGAAGGTTGGGCCATTGGCAGGGGTCCAGGACTGTACCAATCAGCTGCTGGCGGAGGTGGGCCAAGCACTTCCACAACAACACGGGACAAAATGGCAAATGAGTTTTTCAGGCACAACGGGGCCGAGTCTGGCCACTGCGTGGGCAGCTCTGGCTGCTGTGCAAGCACTGCAGGGGAATCTGATGCTCGTGGTGGGGCAGCTGCTGCACAGGCTGTGCAAAGGCATTTTGCGCCCGTGGTGGGGGGGTTCCGGTCCCAATAGCATGGCGCCCCGGCACTGAGGGCTGGGGAGCGTGGACAATAGCTGCTCCCCCTCCAGCTGCTCCCCCTGCATGTCTGGCACGTCGTTCCCTCCCTTGCAGTCTGTGCTCTGACATCTCAGGATGTTTCGGGGGGCTGCACGCTAGGCACGCGGGCTCCGCCATCTTGAGCGGCCAGCTGCTACACCATGTGGCGTCTGCCATCTTGGATGAATGACTCCCATGCCTCGTGGTGTCCGCCATCTTGGGCAAGTGACTCCTGTTCCACATGGTGCCCACCATCTTGGGGTTTTTCGTGCACTCACGCCATGTTCTCTCCGCCATTTTGAGTGACCAGCACAGGTGTCTTAGCAGCTGCTTTTGCGTTTCTCTCAGCTTTTATAAATTTTAAACTATTTATCAATGTCCTCCAGGTGGTTAAAACACTCATAGCAATTTTGTCGCCTCTAGAGGCAGAGTCAAAGATCAGTAGGCTGATTTGTTCCCAGATTCTAACATTAAAGGCAGCATTTGTGGTGATTTGTACACCTTGGCTCTTGCAAAACTGCAATAAAGTCTCTAGAGCATCTTCATTGTGCTCAACCCCTCTTTTACTTAAAATCAAAGTCCAAATATTCACTACAGCTTGATTTTCTGCAGAAATTGTACCACCCATGCCCCAGCAGTAGCTCACCCTTTTTATGTCCTATTCTAGATGATTACAGCTCCTCAACTGTTGGCAGGTCTCTGGCTGCGTTTCTCAACAGCTCTCCTGGCGGTTTTTCTCTTTCTCACACAGCGCTGGCTGTTTTCTTTTGCAGCTCTGGCTGTAACAGCTCTTTGGATGATTGGTAGCTCTCTGGCTATATTTTTCCTCACAGTTCTTGCTGCTTTCTTTTGCAGCTCTGACTGTATCTTCCTCACAGCTCCTAGCTGTTCCTCTCTGTTGCTCTGTCTCTTTTGTTTTCTCGTGGCGTAGTTATCACATCTCAGGGTCACCATATGTTGCAGTCAGGGAGGCAGAGACATGACACAACATCAGTTTCATGCATCAGAGAAAGCTTTAATGGCGTGCACTGGTCTTATATGGGCTATACAAAAGACAGCGTTTGAACCTGATTGGCTATGATTTGGTTACCATCCAGCTCACTGACCAATAGCTGCCTGCTTATGTTCATCATCAGCCATCGACTAGCATCTGCTCTGTAGTCAAACCCCTCCTCCACTTATGAGGCATACAGTCCAGCTGTATCGCCGTCATAGGAGACCACTCTGGTAGCCTTGCTGTAAGCTGCTGTCTTGGGTTTTGTAACCAAAAAAAAATGTTTATTCTATTCCATCTGTTGAAACTCGGTTGGGGAGATGGTTTTTTTCTTTCTTTATCTGTTGTAACTCCAGAAGGGAGGGGGTAACTGCCTTCTCTGATAACAAGCCAGCTGATAAAACTAGGTGGGGCATTGTTTCTTATCTCTGTTCAGCCTTCCACTACCCCCATGGGGATATCTTCAGTTAATGGGCCACTAAAGCTCACCAATGACATGACATATTACATCATCCCATTGTGAGATGCTCTACCCAGGGAGGAAGAGCCAAACCATTTCCACCTAGATAAATAGGAGCNACAGGGTGTCAGGTTGCATTTCTGACTCTGTCAGGGTTTTTTCTCGGATTTCTTGTTTGTTTATTTGCTTGCTTATTCTTCTGTACTACAACATTTGTATTTTTTATATCCCTAGTAAAGAGCTGCTATACCTATTCCCAAATTCTTTGCTATACTGTCTTGGTTTGGGAAGACAGGTATCTGCCAGATAAAAGCTGGAGTTTCCTTTGAAATGGAGAGTGTAAGCTATGCCTCCTCCTTTTTTTCTAATTATAAATTTACAATCAGAGGCTCTTAGGCAAAGATTTTTGGGGATAGGAAATAGCAGTTGTTTACTAGTATGTATTACAAAGCAAACAGACAAAAAAAAAACCCCAAACGACTACAACATTAATAACAAAAGACAACAGTACCAAGAAATTTGAGGGCTTTGCTTCACAAAACTCAGGGCAGTTTGGTCTCGGTGTCCCTGCAGGATCCTCAGGGCACCAAGCTGGAACAGTGGAAGGTCCCGGGCTGGTAGCTGGGATGGCAGAATGTCCTGGCAGGCAGGGGGCAGGGTGTCCCGGCAGCACAGGGGGTGCAGGGTCACACTGTAGCAAAGAGGAGCAGCGCTGAAGAAGCCGAAGGTCAGGCAGGGCTGGCCCAGCTCCCACGGGTGGCGGAGAAAGCTCAGGATTCAGGCCGAACTGGTGATAGTAGATTTCCCAGGACTGGATCCCTTTGGCCACAGTGAAAACTCCTCCAGCCAGCGAGTTCTCTCTCCCCGAATGCCAAAAAAGAGCAACCCCCCAACTCCTGAAGCTCTGTCCATTTTCCTGTGTTATCTCTCTCTTCAAGCTTTGTCCACACCTTTATTTCGGTTAAGTATCCTTAAGTATCCAATACTTGGTCTCCTTGGTAACTTATGGGGAAAAAAATTCTTTAGAGAAAAAGAAGGAACAAACCCAACCCCCAACATATACTTATTCCCAAAATCTTTGCCTGACAGCCTTTTAATTGCAAATTTATAATAATTTAGAAAGGGGGAGGGAGGGGCTTACATTCCAAGGGAGGCTCCAATCTTTCCTGGCAGATACCTGTCTATCTAAACCAAGACAGCTGCTCAAGGAAATGCCCTGTATTTAAAAAAAAAATAGGAACTCTTTACAAAAAGAACAGCACACCTAAAAGAGAACATGGTGCACAGGAGTGACCAGGAATGAACAGCCAGTTTCAGGGGAGAGACCAAGGGGCAGAGCTGCTTTAAGTTTGGCTTGTCACCAAGCTCCTCATAGCCTCATGTGTGTGAATATTTGGAGGGGGGAGTTCTATTAGTTTATAAACTCCCTGGAGAGGAACTTGGATTTTGTGTGCCAAAAGATAGCCAGCACAGCTAGCAATGAAACAACTAAGGATTGTAAAAATGTTTCTGTTGGGGAATATGTGATCATGTCTGGGTTCTGTGAGTGATTTAGGGCTTATGTCTTAAAAGTTATCAGTGCTCCTCCCTTTTGCTCCTGAACTGTCAAGTCTGTTTTTCATTTTTGCCTGTGAAGTTTAGAGTCAAATATATTGTTCTTTCTAATGTTATTAAAGCACTGACATTTTGGCTTTTTGAAATACTTTATTTATGAAAAAGGAAATAAGGGCTTTTATTACTACAAAGACTAGCAGAAGGCAAGAGCTGGTGTTATGAAGCTTTGAGAACAGTTGTTTTCAGGAAAATCATTTCCCAAATGGAATCTGAGGGAACTGATCACAGTGAACAGAACTGTGACAAGTTAATTCCATTACTTTGACTGGGCTAAGCTGCCTAAGTGTCGCTATTGTATTAGGGATGGCTGAATAACGACACAGACTCCAAATCTTCTCAGAAGGCAAAAAGCACAGTTTATTAGAAATCACGCCTTTTATAGACTGTTCTGAGACAGCTGGACATGATTGGTCCCTCAATCAACACCCCTCACCATTATTGGCTAATTAGAAGCAACACCCCTTCGTAAACATCTTGCAAGTCAACAAGTGCAAAACAACAGATGCAAGGATTGGTTTAATTCCTTCATGAGCTTTCTCACAGCTTCCCAGACCAGTGTATGGGAAAGTTATTTGACTTTCTCTCTCACAGGCTCTGCTGCTGTCTGATACATGAAAATTCCTCTCTGACCAGGCTGTCAGCATCTACACCTAAGTTTATTGGCATGCTCGACAACAAATGAGTGCATTGACTTGTAATACTGCAGTTCTGCTGTGAAAGAATCTTAGAAACAAAGAACAGACAGTTGGTCATTAGTCACTCATCTCTCAGTTTAAACAGATTTCATGCTACTGACATCCTGAAAATATCTCAGCACTTAAGGCAGTACCGCCATTAAATGCTCTTGCAGAATGGCCGTGTGTTACGAATGAAGAGAGGAGAATTTAGACAGCCCCTGCCTTTGCCCAGGTTTCTGGCAGTAGGCAGCAGCTTTATTGAGGCAGCCAGCACCCAAAAACCACTCTCGCTGGCAAGTTCTTAATAATGACCAATCAGGTCTATTACAACATGAATTATTTATTGAATAGACACAAGGAAAAGCAGACATAAGACTTAAACAGGCTTACTTACTACATAGGATAAACAAAAGAAACACTACTAGTAGGTTCATAAGACAGTGCATGTTAATAGAGGCACATATATTACAGCTAGTGAAGAAATAGTATCGATTAGAAGCCAGTGTCACCTAACAATGAATGATAGTGGTGTGCAAGAGCCTCCTTTCTCTCAATTTCCAGGAAAGTAACTCAAGGCTGATGGCTTGGCTTTCAAGAACTTCCTACACACGAAGAAAGTGTGTAAGAGATTTGGGATTTTATTAAAATTATAGTGATCTTTTATAGTTTGTAAAAGTGCTGTGTCTGTCAGTGATGAATTTTTGCTTATCCTTTTCCATGCATTCAAGGCAGGATGTTTATTATTGGCTAAGGGCGTTTTCAGATAAGATAATTCATCATGAGACAAACCATTTTGACCTGGCTTAGCCATGAGGTGGAAGCAGATAAGCTTCTGCTGTGTCAGGGGTGAGAGGTACTGTCACACCATGGACATAGGAAATCTGATTCCCACGTGTTTGGTTTTCAGACTTACAGGCTCCATAGCTGGGAAGGAAAAAACAAATCAAACCTTCATTTCCTTGAATTTTGTGGTGCATTATTTTACAGTATGCAATCCTTTTTTATTTTCAAGGTTATATATACCGATAAAGGGTTTTTTGGTCCTTTTTGGCATTTTGAAAGTAAGAGACTATATCAGAGATGACTAGCAATCTTGCATGAGGGTTGTGTATATATTTCTATGTGACTGTGAATGGTGTTAGATAATAGAAATGTGACATCCTCTACTTCAAAGCAGTAGTGTGAGAAACAATTAGAGGAACTTTGAATATCAACCAGACAAGCTTCTTGCACCATAAACCAAAATATTTCGATTTGAACCTGATTGAGACTGTTGACATTTTTATTTCATCTTCAAATAAGATGGCCTGTACTTTGCACCAGGAAAGATTGTATTGATTTTCATTTGCACTAGCGTCAGGAATCCCCATCTGAAATTCTCTAAATTTTGTGAAACTAAGGGTGAGATTGAATGATCAAGCATCTTTAATCCTTAAAATTTAAGAAAAGATAGATAGAAGTAAGCAGCTCACTGTGATATGAGCTGTTCTTAAAACTATACCACAAACCCTAGTATAAGACTGCATCTTCTACACTGCCTCATAAAATCCTGTATTTAAAATGTTATCAGGGTAACTAAACCAGCACTGAAAGCCTTTTAACAACATGTATAAACAAAAGCAAATGAGTAACACAAATCAGAGTTCCCACAACATTTTTGATCTGTGCTTAGAACAGGGAAGAGTGACGTACAATAAAGAGTAAAAAAATCATGTCATATTTCTCTTTCTCTGAGTTTTACTTCTCATTAAGTAATTTATATTATGGATGAGTGCTGGTTGGTGGATATATTTTGGTGTTATGTGTTTGAAAACATATCTTAACTCCATTCAGATTATGAAAAAAGCACAACAAACATGCCTGTTGGCTGGGTATCTATATTACATTTGGTAATTCCAGAATTCTGGTGCCCATAAAGGTCAAATGGAGGCTTGAGGAAAGGAGGAAGGTAGAAGTATAGAGGCCCAAATGTCACACAAGAACTTCCAGGGACAGGAGGTATGGGCAGGCTGTTTTGACTCTCCCATTAATCTACTACTCCATACATTGCTGATAGCTACCTGTGTGGGGTTTTTTTAAGCAAGGAATATATCTAAGTTCGATCAGATTCAAATTATTGTTAATGAGGGGCCGAAAACTGGTTGTAAGTCCTTACACACTAATTGCTGTAAGTCACCAGAGTTGACTGCAAGCAACAGTGAAAAACCTTGTCATTTCATAATTTAATTTGCTCACAGCCCAAAACATTGAAAGAAGTGTAAAGTATGTGGAAAAATGTGGCGTATGAATGTAAGACTCACAAGCTGAGAGCAAATTAATCTGTTTATTGCAGAGTTAAGAGTACTTTTACTCTTAGTGTGAGAATCTGTGTTCAGTAGTTTGCACAAAACCCAGTTGCAGGCCTGTAATAAACCCATTGGCCTGTTCTTTTTCTCAAGGCTTACAGGCTTGAAGAAACAGGACACCTTTCCTGTTTTCAGATCATGTGGAATCTGCTTTCTTCCCTTCTTCTCAGGGTTTTTGCTGTGGTAGGCTTCCTGTAGCTTCACATCTCCCCCTTTTTGTTTTTATTCCAGTCAGATAAAGCTAACGTAACCATGACTTGTTTTTGCATGCTTTTTACAGCTCTGTGTTAAAAAGGACAAGACAGAAGATTTAAAAGGGTATCATTGCCAGAAAACCCAGTCAAACAAAGACCCAAAGTTGTAAATTTATCCCAGAAAACAAATTTTTTGTATTTAGCCAAGAAAGATCATTTTTCAGATCTGTCAACACCCTCTGTTCCTCCAGAGTTTGTAAAGTTATGAGTTGATCTTTTAATTGTGTGAAGTGACTGAATATCCTGTTGTAAGGTTTTATCAAAGGCCCCTTGTAGGTGGTTTTTAATTGTTTCCCAATTCTGTTCTGTGTTATTCCATGGAAGAGGAGTGACACATAAGGAATTATGGATATGTTCCAAATCACAGTGCAGGGATAGATGAGTTTTTTGGGCCTCAACTCTCTCGCCTACCTATAAAAGAACACTTTCGAATGTGCTTAATCTAGCCATTATTTCTTTATCAATCTTTTCTTGTGTTTGTAATTCTTTTGTGATATTAGTTAAAGCCTGTCTCATGGTATGGGTAGTTTGAATGGAATGACTTAAGTCAGCCACAGCCACAGAAGCTGTGGTTAATACTGTTACAGTAGAAACAATAGCAAAACTTAACCAAACCCAGAAATTTGTGAACTTGTTTTTTACTTGTTTGGATTTCCTCTTGGAGTAGTTGAGCCAATTGTGAAAGACCATCTTGTCCTTCCCAGGCCCGAGTCAGATTTACAGATACCCAAATTTCAGATCTTCTTTTAAATGGAGGAAGGACAGAATAGTTACGCATATCTTCATAGGTTATACATGATTTGAAAACAAAAGAATCAGCGGATTAAAAATAAAAACAAAAACCATTTCCATAATCGATCGAAAAATCATTAGCTAAAACAAAAACATACACGTGTGGAGTACAAGTCATTAGTAATTGTTCCTTTAGCAGTGTTAAATTAGCAAGTGTTGCATTTTTATCTAATTTTACTTGGTATATCCTATTGCCAAAACCAGGTAACAATATTTTCCACAAATGTTTGTGCACATGGGACTGATTATTACCTAAATAATATTGAATTAATGGTCTGGCCATCTCACCATCATGCCAGACAATTTTGTGGTTTGCCTTTTGGGATGGGAGAATGGTTGTATTTATCCCATTTTCTTTAAGGATACCATGTGGTCCCCAATCAATTACCCTCCCATACTGTAAGAATTGTTGTTGTGGCCATTGTCCTATACATGATGTCCATTCCAAATGCCATATATTGGAAATGGGTGTAAAACCACATTTGGGGAAATCATATATTAAATGTGATTGCATAGAAAAGTTGGCACAAGGTAAAGCTAAAGAGGTACTTGATTGATTCCATGTTAAGCATATAGGCAGTTAATCATTAACAAAAGTAGTATTAATACTATATGTATTTATAATATCTTGATCTAGGGGAGGAAGTCAAGTTCCTCCTACCCATTCTGTTCCATTGTTTCTAAGGGGAGGGTCTGGGTCCCTTCAGGTCAGAGGCCAAAACATCGGCAGCNAAGTAGTATTAATACTATATGTATTTATAATATCTTGATCTAGGGGAGGAAGTCAAGTTCCTCCTACCCATTCTGT
>VXBN01003817.1:680909-690924 GCA_013397395.1 Sinosuthora webbiana | reverse complement strand
TTTTTTTGCGTGTGTGTGTGTGTTTTGATTAGATGTATCAACCAAGACGTATTTATTTGAACAAATCCTTTTGCAAAAGAAAGCACTGAGAATGTTTTTGCTGTTCTGATTCAAAGCCACATTGAGGATGTTAACACCCTGGCATGCTGCCTACATCTCAGGAATTCATGGCTTTTAAAAACAGGTATCTGCAGTGCTGGAATCCGAGTGGGAGGATGAAAACTTATGAACACTTATGACACATAACTGTGATTATCTGAAAAGTTTCTGCATTTTTTTCAGGTAAACTAAATCTGTCTTGCATCACAGATGAAAAGCGTCAGGTTAGTCCTCAAGGCTCAGCTCCATCCTAAAGAGCAGAAGTATTGCTGAATGATGCCCTTTCCTAGTGAACATCCTGTTGGGCTGGGATATACTGTGCTACTGAACAGATCGTTTAGTCTTATCACCACCAATTGGATTCTTTAAAAAAAAAACAAAACAAAACAAAAAAACCATCCAAAAAATCCTGGAGGAGTTAAGAGGCTTTTTTCTATTGTGAATTCAGTTCTTGATCAGATGAAGAAGCCATGATGACCTTGGTTGCTTTTATTAAACATACACCTTGAAATAAATATTCTCCATCTGTTTGACTTGTTCATTAGGGCAGGAAAAACAGAACGGATTTCACAAACAAATTATTTGGCATTTTCTGAAATTTGTGCACCCTGTTTGTGCAGCCAGTAAATGGTAAACATCATTGTCACAAGGAATCCTAAACAAAGTCACTTACAGCTGCAGGAAGCATGGAACCATCCACTGGAGCAGGGAAGGAGTAATTTCCCACAATTTATTCAACTTGATTTTAAAAACACTGCACATTTTGTTTCCACAGACATGAAATGTGATTGCTACAAACTTAGCAGGACCCTGTGTTCTCAGAATAAAGCTTCTACAATCAGAGATGGATCTTGTTAGACTTATCTGGAGCTACAATGATGAGGCTCCAGTCCCACAAAACTGCAGTAACACAATAGAGAGCAGCTGCAGGCTGGCATAAACCAGACTTGTTCTCTGTTCCACTTGATTATGTGATTTTTGAGTCTGCTTGGAGGTGATATTTTGAAGGTGATATGCTCAATCAAAGCGTGCTTTTTGAGCTTTCTCTGTCAGCTTAGTTGCTTTTGGTAAGGGGAAAACTGAAGGTGTGCAAAAAAAAACCATCAAGGAGACCATGACTGAAATTAGCGTTTAACCAAGAACTTCTCTGTTCTTTGTCAGGGTCTTGCCTGCCATCCCTACCATTCCTGAAGTGAGAAAACAAAATGTCCTTTACAGCTGAGCCTGCATTAAAGATGGAGATGGGAAGACATGTCTCAGTACAGAATATCTGTTTAGGATATCCAGATATGGGGTTGTGAATCCACTGCCTTTTTTTGAGTAAACTGTAGTGTTATCTGATTCATCTTCTTGGGCCTGCTTCTAGGTATTTTATAAGTGCCCAAATGACATATTCTTCTGAAGTTAAACTGAAAGTTGTAGTGGCTTTTTTTGTGGGTTTTGGGTTTTGCTCAGTACCTCATACAGGTTATGCTGACATAGGGAACTCCTTCATGTGAGTTATTGGAGGATTACATTTTCCCTGTTCCACAGTTCCCCTTAATTTCAGCCCAGGAACTCGCTGTAGCCCTGTAAAATCCCACAGATATGATTTAATTGCAAATAAGATGAAAAACAGTTTTTTTGCAGAATAGGATGTGACCAGTGCTATGCATCATTAAACGCAATGGGAAATGAGGTGAAAACAGCACAGAAAGAAGCACACTATAATTTATCTCATTTTCACTGGATTTCTTGAATAATTCTGAAGCACTGCAACAGGAGTGGCCTGAAGGACCAAACAGGGAAGGTGCTTTAACTGTTCTTGTCCTTTCTTCAGCTTTGTGCCTTTTCCTCTTCTAAGTGAAGACAATAGGAAATTTAAGTCCAGGAGTGAAATTTTTAAGGAAAGTAGCCATCCAAAGGTGCAGAAAAATGTCAAGTAGGGCTTTCAAAGGCCTAACTGGATAACTGATAATGAGGATGGCTAATTGATAATGAGAACTAGCTTCCAGTGATTTTAATTGCAGTTAAGTGTCCAAGCACTGAAAATCCAATTAGACCACAATAGGGATTTCAAATGAGGCACTTTGGCATGAATGGCACTGGTGGTTTACAGTCCACAGGTAAGACGGTCTAAAATGCATAAAGGAGAAACAGTGTCCATGCATGGGCCTGTTAATGGTGGGAGTGAAAAACTGCACCTCTTAAATTTATTGGGTGTTCAGAGCCACATTACCAAGACCATAAATGCCAAGCTGTGATGTATCTCTTCTCAGGAAAATCACAGCTATGTTTTTTTTCCTGGAGTCAAGATGTTTCCAGTAGAAGTGATTTATCGACTGTGCTGTTTTATTTTCGTTAAAATGTACCTATCCAGCAGTTGGTATGTGCTGAAGAACTATGAGGCATCTGCTTGGATTTGGGTGTTTTTCTCAATCAGTAATTAATAATACCTCAAGCACTGGTCTTACTATACAATAATACCATCAGCTTAAAGCTTGTTAGTTCCCAAACGACCTTGAGTTGGGGATGCTAGAAGCTTTTCGTTCTACTAATCCAAACCACAGAGTGGTTGAGGCTAGAAGGGATCTCTGGATCTTATCCAGTCCAATCCCCTGCCCAGACTGGGTCACCAGGTGACACAGGAATACATCCAGGTGGGTTTGGGGCACTTCCAGAGGCAGATACTCCACAACCTTCCTGGAAGCCATTCCAGTGCTCTGCCCCTCCATGGCAAGTTCTTCCTCCTGCTGGTGTGGAACTTGTTATGTTTTAGTTTATGGCCACTGCTCCTCGTCCTGTCACTGGGCACCACTGAACAGTCTGACACCATGCCCTCAGGAATTGCCTTGGAGATATTTATACACATTAATGAATTCCTTCATAGCCTTGTCTTCTCCACACCTTTATTTACTATATCCTTAAAGCCTATTAGTTCCAGGATGTCCCCGACTACGGGATCTGCTCCCTGTGCCACTGACGAGAATGAACCTCCTTTCTCGCTGATCAGGCTTGAAAGCACACTGAGATTTCACCCCAAAGAACACTCGGCTCAAGGCAAGCTCTCCGCGTCCCACACCCTGCAACGCCTCTGCCGAGCACCCCAGGGTCCCACCAGCCGCCTGGGGCACGCTGTAAGGCCGATAACGCGCTGTTTCTTTCCGCCACGAGCGACTTCCACGGGGAAAGCGCCGGGAAGGAGAAGCCGTGGCCGGGCCAGCCCCGCAGCATCCCCGCCCCGGATGGGCGCACTGTCCCGCCCCGGCACGGCGCTCCGCCCTTCCGCCGGGATATGGCGCAGGAGCCGCGGGGCATGGACGACGACGTGGAGGACGGCGAGCTGTCCGGCTCCGACTCAGACATGCCCGGCGCCGGCTCCCCGGGACAGGTGAGGGGGGACAGCGGCCGGAGCGCCGGGCGGGGGAGCGCCGGGACGGGGAGGCCTCGGAGGCCGCGCCTGAGGAGGTTTCCCCGGCGTGGGCGCTCGTTCCCGGGCCGGTTGTTTCTCCCGGGGCCGGTGGCTTCTCCCGGAGCTTGGTGGCCCCTCTCGGGGCTGCTGGCTTGTCCCTGCTTTGATGGCTCTCCCCGCGCTGGTACTGCTGGGGCTCCATCGGGAGCCGCTGCCGCGTGGCGCGCGCGGGAACAATGGGGACAGTGGCGACAATGGGGCCAGCCGCCGGGTGACCGCGAGAAAGCCCTGAGCGCTGCCGGCCCCGGGCTCCGCGCCTCGCCCGCGGCTCTCCGGATAGAAAGGACAGCGCCGTCCCCGTGTCTCCCTGTGTCCCGTTATGTCCCCCCCGCCACCAGCCTTGGGCCCTGCATAACAAGTTGCTGGAGCTGCTGGAGCCAGGCCAGAGGAGGCTCCAGGATGAGCAGAGGGATGGAGCAGCTCTGCTGGGAGGAAAGGCTGGGAGAGCTGGGATGGTTCAGCCTGGACAGGAGAAGCTTTGGGGTGACCTCACTGTGGCCTTGCAGGGCCTGAAGGAGCTGCAGGAAGGATGGAGAGAGACAATTGACAAGGGCTGGAGGGACAGGACACAGGGAATGGCTTCCCAGTGCAGAGGGCAGGGATGGATGGGATATTGGGAAGGAATTGTTCCCTGCAGGGAGGGTGGGGAGGCCCTGGCACAGGGTGCCCAGAGAAGCTGTGGTTGCCCCTGGATCCCTGGAAGGCCAGGTTGGACACTGGAGCTTGGAGCAGCCTGGGATAGTGGAAGATGTCTCTGCCTGAGATAAAGAGTGAAACTGGATCAGCTTTAAGGTCCTTCCCAACCCAAACCCATCCTCTGTGATTCTTGGAGGATATGAGGAATTTATTCTGTGAGGAATTTGTAGTGAGGGTACGAGGTGTTTGCAGTGGTGTACAGACAGGAAAAGATTTCAAACTAAGATCAATGTGTGACACTGTGTAACAAATTTTATTTTCTCCAGTTATTTTGATCTCTGTGATGTAGTTCTGAGAAATTAAGCGCAAAGTAAGTTTTTTACAGAAGTGCTCAGTCTTTTTTTATTTATGCAGGTTTTGAGGTTTTTGCATTACACTTGAAGTTGAAGGTTTGTGTTTTGATAAAGTGGTGAGTTGAATACTTCTCTTTTCTGTTTGCTGTTTGGAGAAAGAAGAAACAGTGCCCTTGTTATAAAAAGCAGAAAAGCTAAAGGAAGAATTTTCATTTCACTTGAAAGTGAAGGAAGAGATCTTACTTTGAGAGACCATGGGACAGCGTATAAATCTGTGATAAGAAATCAGTTGGGGAATAACTGTAATTAGGAGTAAAAGCATTTCTTGAGTATTTGTATATCATGGAATGTTTTTTTGGTGGGGGGGTGTTTATTTTAATTAGTAAGTTAATCCATAGTGTCTTGTTGGTTTAAGGGAGGAAAACTGGGTGTTTCTGTAAAGGTTCTTCTGTCCTCAAGTTGGTCATGTGCTGTCCTGACTGCACGGGGATCACAGAACACTCTTAGTCTGAGCACTGTCCCAGTTTGGTGGGTTTGGGGTTTATTTTTGGTCATTTGGTTTCTCACTTGAAAAACTCCAGAGAGATTATTAACTTCTCTGCTGTTAGACAAACCTCTGGGAGGTTGCTCTGTTCTGGTATTTTACTGTTCTTAGAGCTGCTGTGCATCTTGTGTCTTTGTCCAGTTTGTGCATATTCACCACTTCTCCAGTCCTGTAATAACTTTTGCTCAGCAAAGTTTGCCTTAAGGAGAAAAGCAACTCCTGATGTGTTTCTGTGTCAGCCATGCTCTATTTCATATTCATGCACTCAAAATAGAGGCGTTTCAAAGGATGCTTCTGTGCTGTGGCCCAAGAGATGCTCATGGAGGATTGCATGGCCACGAGGGTCAGAATTATGTATTTTATCTAATTGACAACTTGATAGCTCTCCTGATTTTCACAAATAATGAGTTTTGATTCACTTTTTTATTTCAGAAGCCGCATGCTGGCAGTGATTCCTGCAGGCCCTTCCAGAGCAGCCTCTCATCCTGTGCTCCCAGCGTTCCTTACAGGACCACCAAGAGCGTGGACTCCAGCGAGGAGAGCGGCTCTGACTCCGATGATGACAGCTGCCTGTGGAAACGAAAGAGGCAGAAGTGCTTCAACTTTTCCCCTGTCAAACCCGAGCCTTTCCAGCTCAGCCAGAGCCACCAAAAACAGACTGCTCTGTGCGGCAAAAAGGTCAACAACATCTGGGGCGCGGTGCTCCAGGAGCAGAACCAGGATGCGGTGGCAACTGAGCTTGGGATTCTGGGCATGGATGGTTCAATTGATAGGAGCAGGCAGTCTGAGACTTACAACTACCTGCTGGCTAAAAAGCTGATGAAGGAAGCCCAGCAGAAGGAGGCAGAGACTTTGGATAAGGAGCTGGATGAATACATGCATGATGACAAGAAGGTGTTGCCGGCAGAGGAGGAAAACGGGCAGGGCTTCCTCAAACGGAAGCGGCCCGTGAGAGACAGACTGGGGGAAAGGCAAGAGATGAAATACAAGGGAAGGTATGAAATAACAGAGGAAGATTCAGAGGAGAAAGTGGCAGATGAAATTGCTTATAGGTGAGTTTAATAATGGTGCATCTTCACTTCAGTAAGTACTGGTGATGGATAGAAAGAATGGGGAGGGAAAGCTCCACTGCTGCTAAATACGGTGTCACAGCAGATCACAAAAAGCATTTCTAAAATCCTGGGATAAAAAAATGCATTACTGTGGCTGGTGATCTTGTAGAGATATCCAAAGAATACTGCCTGTTTCTTTGAATTTTTGTATTTTTATTTACAGAGCCACCAGGATAGTTTGTTGTTTGACAACAGGGCAAGGAAAAATGTTGCTCATTATACAGATTTAGTATTGCCTTTTTTTGGGAAATACCCCGTCGTTGTTTGGACTTTGACACCAATGCACACATGCTGTGGTCACCGCAGAAATCTGGTTTCAGTTCTAAACCTTTGAAACTGTAGATAATTTGGACAATTATTTTTGGATGCAGTGTTTTTGGATGGAGTCAAACTGCCATACTCCTCTTTCAGTGGTGCAAGGGAAGCAAATTATGTTAAAGAGGGAGCAAGACTTAGAAGATTTACTGACAGTTAGCTTCACATTTAAATCAAGCCTGGGTTTATTGGTCATAGTTGCTTTTATACATGTGGTATTACTTCAGGATCTGGCAATGCTACAGCAATTAGTTACTAATGCTGTTAATAGTTCTGGGTAGTTCCTCATTTATTTGAAAACTTTGAGCATACTTCCTGCAATAAACTCCTTTTTATGTAGAGCTTCATTGAAACAGGGCAGAAGCATCTCTTTTCTAATTTTTTCTAATTGTAGTAGTGGTGGCACTGAGCTGTATCAATAGGGTTCTGGTTATAGTGTAATATTTGTTGTTTTGTTTCCTTTTAATAGATCATCATAGATCAGTCCATAAACTGATTTCTTTGTTATGTAGGTTTGTCTAAATGGCACATGATACAGGGGAACTTTCACACTTCCTGTTTTCTCCAGTTGCTGATTTAACTATAAAAAATTAATTGCAACTGTTAAATGCATAAGAAGCTTTTGTACTTTGATTTCAGAGGTTTATGCAGGTCTTTGCAGTTTCATATTTGGTTTGATACTTCACACATCAATGGAAGAAAAGTAACCACTCAAAGCATTTTCTTTGAAACAGGTTTTAAAAATGCATGCTTTAGGGAAAAAATATCCCTTAGAAGCTCAGTATTTTGAAATCTGATCCAATAAACCATTTAAGCACATTTGAACACACAGACTCATCAGCACAAAATTAATCATTATTCATTGTGGAAGTCCCATAGTCAGTTATACTCGAGGAATTATCCTGACAATAAATGTGCCTTTCTTTTTTTTCCCCCTCTCTGTTCAGACTCTGTGAGCCAAAGAAGGACTTAATTGCTCGAGTAGTGAAAATAATTGGGAAGAGAAAAGCAATCGAACTGCTGATGGAAACAGCTGAAGTAGAGCAGAATGGTGGCCTGTTCATCGTGGTAAGGAAAATGTCATCCCGTGGGTTTGCCAGGGATGGGGGGCGGGGCAGCACAGTACTTGCACAATATTCACACAGTGCTGTTGCAGGTCTCTCATGCTGGACATGTTCTGGAATTTTATGGCCTTCCCTTGCCATGAGACTCCCCTAATAAACACTCATGTAACCTTCCAGCAGGATTTGAGCAAACAATAAGGTGAATGAACCTGTAAATGACCCAGGTTCTTATGCTGAGATTGGTGTCTGATTTGCTGGGATAACGTTGTATCTGTTACTGTGGCTCTCCTTGGAATCTTTCTCTCACAGACTTGAAGCTGAAGGATTCTCAGGCTTGAATAAAAACCAGCATTTCCAGTATCCCATTTGCAGAATAACTTCCAAAAGGAAAAGGGTTGGCTTTATCACGGAACCACTCTAGCTTGTGTATCAGCAGAGCAAAACTGAGCACAAATTTCTGTTAGAAATCATGTTAAAAAACCCTATACTCCGTGATTAGGTTGTCAGTTTTTAGTATGTTTTTGTTCTTGTTAAATAATGAGCCTCAGTGTGAAAAACACAGTGGGTAAGAAAAGCTGTGAGTGAGGAAAAAGTGGGTGAAAGGTAGAAGATACTTTCACTTGATTACAATTTTTCAGTTCCATCACTTGGAAGTAGAGAGGAGGGGAAAAACAAGTGGGTCACAATCTAAAAAATAACAAAATAAATTTAAAAAAACCCAAAAACCACCACACCTCCTTCCCTCAAAAAACAAAAGGCAAAAAATTCCAGCTAGCTAGTTGTGCTAGAAGCATCCTGTTGTCTTGAAAAGTAAATTAAAAAGTGTTTAACAGAGGAGATGTAGCGGGGCAGCTCCTGGTGGTACAGGTTGCTTTGGAAACACATCAGAGTACAGTCTTTGAAAAGCAGATCACAAAAGGCACCATGAAATGCAGGTGATAAAAAGATGTTCACATGTGTTGTTTCAAGAACCTACTTAAAACCTGACCTTCCCTATTCTTGGAATTTTTAGATTATATAGTACATTATTTAGCAGTAAAGTATCAC
Organism: Sinosuthora webbiana; assembly: GCA_013397395.1. Classification (NCBI taxonomy): domain Eukaryota; kingdom Metazoa; phylum Chordata; class Aves; order Passeriformes; family Sylviidae; genus Sinosuthora; species Sinosuthora webbiana. The sequence continues at coordinate 682,303 of VXBN01003817.1, read as the reverse complement.
ATTTTGTATCAGTATAATCCAGCTTTTATTGGAGTAAAAGTAGTGTTTTATACTGCAAATTTTAATTGAATAATAGTGTGGTGATTAACACGTGTAATTTACAGAGGTTTCAAGGCTGAGCCCATTCCATGCGCTGCTGTTGCTGCACTGAAAACTGGGTCAAACGTGGTGGGAAAGAATTTTAAAATACAACTTGTGTTTCCTATGCCTTCAACAGAAATGCAAACTCCTGTAGATAACACAGACAAGTTGTAGCATTTCTGAGCACAATTATTAAAAAGCCCTGAGATGAACATAATTTTATTAAATTAGTTTTAGACATTTTACTGGGCTTATATGTTAGGAATGTTCTGAGTGCTTAACCTAGTGCATAACTTGTTGCAGATAGCTGTGAGAGTAGTTAGAATATTACTCGTATTTTGTTTCTTCACTACCAAAATCAGGTTGAGTGTGTAGTTTTAACAATTTAGCATTATATTCTAAAGGAATTTTTTTGTAACTTCATGATTTTCCTGTCCAGATTTAGCAGGCTGATTGTTGACTTTCATATGACTAATTCAGTCACAAATAAGACGTACCCAGGGTTATTTTCATGTGGTATTTGACGCCCCAGAACTTAAATTGGCCTTATTCTGTCTCGGCACTGAGTGTTGCCTTAGAGGCTATTTTTTTGTCAACAGTTAGCATTAAGCTTGCTATTCTAAATTTCTTCTCTCTCTATTAAGAACGGCACCAGGAGAAGAACACCTGGGGGTGTTTATTTAAACCTGCTGAAGAACACACCGAGCATCAAAGAAGAACAAATCAAGGTAAAAATGTCAGGAGTTCAAATGTACATTCTCAGTTGTGTTTTTTCTTCCTACTAGAAAAGTCACAACTGAAACACTCTAACTTCTGACAAATGTAACTGTATTCTTTCCATTGAAACCAGACTTCCACATTCAAAGGACAGGCAAAAAAATAAAAGACCTACCCAAAAATTGTTGAATTGCCATTAATTCTAAGCAGAGAGAACTCACTTTTGCATGTTGCCAGCCACAAAAACCTGTTGAGGAAGATGAGGTTGTAGAGTCTGTCAGATATAAATGTTAGATTTTCCTAATTTGTATATTGTATTCTCTACAGCAAAGTTGTCCATATTGTGTTTCTCCCCTTGGAGCTTTGTGTCATTGTGCATGGATTGAATGCAGGTCTCTCAGCAGAGTATTTTTGTCCTGTGTAGCTCCAGCTGTGGCACTAGGCATAATTTCTCATTAAATCAGTTGATGATCTGAACCTAATCTGAATTGCTCCCTGGGCTCATCTGTGGTGCTCTCTAAATCAGTTTTGTAAGCTTATAAACATTATTTCTCTGAGATGTTTCAACTTAGTGAAGAAAATACTTTTTTCTTTTT
>VXBN01003817.1:658427-680889 GCA_013397395.1 Sinosuthora webbiana | reverse complement strand
TTTTTTTTTTTTTTTTTTGGTGGCATATGCTACTTTAATAGAGTTTTGGATAGTTTTTATTTTGCTTCTAGGTGGCTACAGGTCATTCTGTAAACCCTTCTAGAGTCTGGTACTGGGAACTATGAAAAAAGTCAACTTTGTTTCAATTTTATGATTGATTGTTTGGAGGGAGAAAATAAGAAACAGGAAAATAAAACCCCAACATCCTTTCATAGATTACAGTGGTCAGAAACATTTTCTAAAAGTTGCAAGACTGATCACTTTACAATATTAGAAAAGAAATTTTCCATTCTACCCCTCTTCCTTAAGTGTAGTCTTTTCTCACACTTCTGCTCTCAATCACACATAACTTAGTTAAATATTGACCAGTAGTTTTTGTTTGTTTGTGTTTTGTTTTGTTTTGTTTGTTATTTGTTTGTTTTTTGTTTTTTTTTTTTTTTAATTCACTTTTTTTTAGGAAATACCAGTAAAATGAAGATGCAAAACAATTTTGTTACTGTTTACTTTTCTTCTTTCAAGGAAATATTCTATCTGGAAAACCAAAAGGAGTATGAAAACAAAAAAGCTGCAAAGAAAAGGAGGATACAAGTTCTGGGGAAGAAGATGAAAAAGGCCATCAAGGGGCTTAACCTTCAAGAATATGATGATGCATCTCGTGAGACTTTTGCCAGTGACACAAACGAGGCTCTGGCTTCCCTGGATGACCTGCAGGAGGGGCACCAGGAGGCAAAGATGGAACCTGAGGATACTATTGAAATTGACAATGCCCACGATTTGGAGATCTTCTAGTTACTAATATTCTTGATAACAGAGTCTCTATAAAAACATGTTAAATGAGCCTTTCTTGAAATCCCAGGGCTTCTTGTTTTTAAAGCATGGGGAATACTTGATGCTGAAGAGCAGGAGTCTTTGCTAAATTTAACAGCATGAAAGACTTTTAATTGTCCTGTTCCTTGTTTGCTGAGTCCTCAGAAACTGTTAAGATTTTTCTAGATAACAGCTCTGCATCATATTAGGAAGTGTTTTTAGTCACGTTAGGTTTAGGAGTTCTGACTTTAGGAGTTTCAAAGGCTATGTTTTAACCAAATACTTCTAATTTAATTTGCTGAAGCACACAAAGTCATCAGGTGAGCAATGCTCTTTACTACAGATGAACCGAAAAAACAGTATAAATTTAGTCTTGATATAAAAGATTATATATTCTTAATGTGAAGGTGTATTGACAAAAATAGCAGTATTTATAAGATTAAGACCTGTAAAAACAGATTAGTTTATGAAATAAACTTAATTTTAGTGGTCAGTAACCTTTGAATAACAGCTTTGTAAATAAGTGGTATTGAGCAATGTATGTTTCAGATTTCTGCAGTAGTTTTATTCTTTGTATTCTGATGGTGACTTGAGCTTCCTATCTAAGTGTTGAGCTTCCTGTCTAAACATTTTCCATGATTAGACACACACCTAAGTTCCATGAATCTTTTTGTTTGCAGACAAATATAACTGAAAGCCTTCAGAGTAGTGAGATTTTACTGAGCTGTTCCCTTCAAGGGTCTATAGACTGTATGTGCATATATAAACCCTTTACCTTGTAGTTCTTGTTTCTGTCCTCCTCCTGTGTGCAGTGAGATAATGTGCAGCTTGCAGAAGATCTGGAGCTTTTCTGTGCTGACTCTTGCAGGGGATATTTTTTTTTCATTTACTTGATGCAGGAAATGGTTGTGTAGTTTGTTAGTTCGGCCAAAACCAATTTTTATGCTGAATATTGTTTTTAATACAGCTGAAGAACATGTGCAACATGGATATGTATGATGTCTAAAGCATTTTGTCACTAATAAGTTGTGGCTTTTTTTGTGAGTAGACACTATTCATCCCAACTTCTGTGCATAAGTTTTTTTCACTTTTGAGTCCTTCAGTTTCAGAAGGAAAGGGTGTCACTGAAACACATAATCAGTTTATAAGATTGAACAGTTCAGTACTACCAAGAGCTGGCATTTAAAGGATTGCAGCATTTGGAGAAACACTTCTTACACATAACAGCACATTCCATTACCTGCCTTACTAAATCTGGGGTTTGACTTTTCTGCTTTTTTTTTCATAGCTCCTAATTGTTAAAAAGTTACTCATCAGATGTGCAGCATGACTTTGCTGGTAGTAGTTGCTGGTGCTGAAATAACAAAATCACTTATTTTTTCATTAATTTTCCTAACCAGCGATGGTCAGAGTAAACTGGTAACTCCCATAAAGGAAACAGAAATTTGTGCTGTTTAATTGCTTTGGGACTGTGCCATTTCATCCTGGTTTTGGGAACTGCTTGGGGATATGTCTTAACTGTTCTCTGGATAGAATCAGCAAATTGTAACATTGGTTTAAGCAATTTTTTAATTGTTATGTAATTTGCACTGTGTATTTTTTTAATGTTAATATTTCTAACGTTGATTTCCCAGGCAAGGGGTACTGAAATGGTGTGTAAAGTATTGTCTTTAACAAAAGGGTGATACGGGCCTTAAGTTATTGGAGGGGGCAGTGAGGATGGGGAGGGGTCTGGAGGGGGTGACAAGGGGATGAGGGCACTTGGTCTGTTCAGCTGGAGAAAAGGAGACTGAGGGGAGACTCGCTGGGGTCTTTAAAATCTTCAGGAGGGGAAGAGGAGGGGCAGGCACCCATCTCTTCACTCTGGTGACCAGTGACAGGATCCCAGGGAATGGCCTGAAGCTGGGTCAGGGTTTTCAGGTTTAGACTGGATACTAGGAAAAGGTTCTTCCCCCAGAAGGTGGTTTGGCACTGGAACAGGTTCCCCAGGGTAGTGGTAACAACACCAAACCCGGCAGAATTCAGGGAGTGTTTGGACACTGCTCTGATCAGGCACAGGGTGGGATTGCTGGGACTGTGTAGGGCCAGTTGCTGGACTGTCTGGTCCCAGAAATTCCATGGTTGAGTTTCTTCCCCATGTCTAAGAGACCTTTTCTTCTTGTGTTTTTTTTTTCTATTTTCCATGATTTTCAGTGGAGTCCTTCCAAAAGCAAGCCAGTTCAAAATGCTGGGGTCAAGTCTTCACTCCTGGTTCAGCAGCAGTTTTCTTTGATAGGGAACAGGTTGGATTAAGCAGCACCAGCTTTTGTGTGGTGCTGCAGTTAAAACAGGTTTTCTCTCTCAGCTCCTACTTGCTCACCTTCAGTCTGTCCTGGGCTGATCCTTGCACAGGGAGCAATCCTGCCTGTCTTTTGTCTGGGAGCAGATCTCTCTGTTTAGATTTTGGTAGCTGATGTTCTGCAGGCAAAAATGGAAGCAACACGGGTTGGGATTTGAGCTCTTCAAGTTTCTCTGATGAGCAGGTGTGGTTGAGGTGTTATCTTTGCTGCAAATAAAGATTCTACTGCTGGTACAAGCATCGCCCTCCATCCCATAAGCTATAGCAGCATAATGAGCCATCTCTGTTATACCTGAAGAAGATGCTGAAAAAATGAGGGAAATGCACTTTGGTCCAAAAACACAAAGCTCATTTTGCTACCTTGCATCCAAAATTCCAACTGGAAAACAGTGATTTTTGGTACCACTGGAAAAAATAGTTTATTAACAGTTCAGTTTTACTGTGGATCTTGAAAACATCATTTGAAGCATAATTTCAGTTTTACAGATTCTCCTTCCCCTTCCAAGTAGATGATCTCGTTAAGGTGTTCTTATGCCCTCTGGGCTTACTAACTGCTGTTTGCCAAAATGCTCAAGCAAGTGTGGAATGATGCAGTTCAAGGTATAAAGGTGATGGGAATGCAAGATGATTGTATTAATTATGACATTTTCTGTTACAGAGAAGAAGAATTCCTTGTATTTTTTCAGAGTAAAGGTGAAGGGGTAGGCTGAGCAATAAGACAATTCTCAAGGTTTTGTTTTTTTTTTAATTATGAGTTTTTATCAGTCATAAAACTTCAGTATGACTGCACTCATTATTTATCCCCTTGGCTTAGACCATCCTACAACTCAGACAATTCTGTCAGAGGCAGTATTTTTTTTTTTTTTTTTTAAAGTTTATTTCAACGTGCAGAAGAGAATTCATGCCTCAGTGAATAAAGGGTTCTTTGATGCCTCACTCCTGTTCTAATTCTTACTGGTCAGCGATCAGAGATCCAGGCCTTTTTCTGAACCACTCTGAGGCTTCAGTGGATCTGGGAATAGCCATCCAGTCTTGGAGCTTTGATATCACAGTTTGCTTAAAGGGATTCAGGAATGGGGCAGAGACAATGATGGTACCACCTCTTGGAATCAGCAGGCAGGCAACCTTTGCAGCAGCTGTGGCCTCGTGGTGATTTTGGGCTTCATGCATATCACCCTATTCATGGCCTGCTAGACCTAAGAAGTTCTTGCAGAACAAAGTTTTATTTTAAAATTACATATTTGAAGTTTTCTTGTCTCCCCATCTTCAGTGCTGATAGATGCCACTTTTTCACAGCTGTGGGAGGAACACTCAGCTGTGGTACATTTAATGCTGCCCAGCCAAGTGCATTTTTAGAATCACAAACCTATAGACCTATACTGACAAATAGGAGGAATGTGTATCTGAACAGAGACTCTACACACAATTTAGCTGTTCTAGACACCTTTCAGGTTGTTGGGGTTCTTGTTTCTTTTTTGCTTGACCAGAAAGATTTATTTAGTTATTTTAAAGAAACAAACCAAAATTTTTGCATCGTTAAATACATACAGAAAAAAAAACTTTACAACTTGAAAACTTTTCCCCAAATAGAATGTTTTATTAATTGAAAACTTCCTAGTGATTCAATATACCAGCATTCTTGTTTAAGACATAATCCCTTTGAAAGGTATTCTCATTTTTCTGCAGAAGTTGTATTTTTTTTAGTTTGCCATCTGAACTTTGCATTTGTTTTATTAATGATTAATGGTGTTTGGGTTTTGGTTTTTTCCCCCAATGGATAGTACAGCTATTTACAGTTATTATTTTACATTTGATGTTTAGTTACCACTGATGAGTTTACACCTTACTTACACCTTTTCAGCCACTAAAATATTTTTATTCAACATGCAGAACTGGGGGAAATAGATCCTGGAAGACCATTCTGTCTTGGACCACCAGGAGAGACCTTGCCATGGAGCTGAAAGAAAAGCCTCCAAAAAAACCCTAAATGCTTTGAGAAATTTTAGTGGCTCATATCCTCACACATTCCCATTTCCAGATGTTGGGCAACTCTTCATAGCTTTTCCATTTGGAAAACTCATGAGCTGCTTTTTCCTCTTAGAAAACAAACTGGAACAGAATAGTATGTAATGTTTAAAGGGCATACAGAACTGCACCAAACTGTTGTATGGACTACTTTATTTATAAAGAAAAATAATTTTAAAACCCCACCAATTTGCCATTATGTTGACACATTTTTTCCTTGGTGAAGAATATGACAACATAAAATATTTAGGACTCAAGATTTTGGTGGAAAATCAGAATGTCTGTGTAGATGTACACGAGCTATGTAGCAGCCTAATCATCTTGTTTTTCCCTAAGTACTCTCAAATCTAAAAAACAAATTGCATTTATATTTACTTAGGAAAAAATATAAAATATATCTTGCACCTTGTTGCTGCTCTGTGAAGAACTTCTGTCATGGTGGATAAAAGATCTATGGTTGACACAACCTTTTCTACAGAAGTTGCTACTAATACTGAGTCTATTTCCATGCTTTAAGAACAGGTGACACCTTCTGTAGGAGCATCCGTGGACGGCGGGGAGAAGGAGCTCTGCTGACCTGAGATATTCTAGAATACGTGGTTTTGTTGCAAGGGTCATGGGTAAAGAGGGCCTTGCCTTCAGCCACCAGCCTCCGCTGAAGGGAAGTCCCAAAGAGAGAGGGAGAAAGAACAAAGGGGTAAGAGTTAAGAGAGAAGGGAGCGAGGGAGCAAGGTGGCAGGGTTAAGAGCACCAAGAGAGAGAATGAGAGTAGGGGGAAGAGGAGAGATCAAGGTCCTTGTTACAATACATTTTATCTCCTTTTGTGATGAATATTCTAATTTACAGTGACCAACCAATACAAGACACAAAATCCTATAGAATCTACATACAGCCTATAAGAACTACTACATTACCATACTGTGTTACATTTTAAACTCTACAAACTACTCTTTAGACTTTTCTGTTTTGCTACACTGACCTTTGGATCCCATAGCCAGCAGAAAGGTATTGTTCAATCAATAGGGATTCTCCTTCAGCTGGCCAGGCTATTGTTTTCAGGTTATATAGTAACTAAGACTTGGTATCCTACAACTCAAAGCAAGCTTCCATTTCTATTTTGATTATAGGTTTCATATTTTCAGAATCTTTTGCTAAGCAATCGTATTTATAAGATTCATCTTCCCCAACAATGTTCTGTCTGCTTTTATTTGGTTTTTATTTTTAATGTTACTACTCTGAGCTGTTTTCTGCTAACTGCCTCATTTCCTACTTTACGCAAATATTCCCCAGTGAAAGGCACTGAAGATGAGTTTCTCTGCCAGATCCTCAGTACCTCTCAAAAGACTGGAGCTTTTTGCAGACTTGGATGCCCCAGTTTATCCAAAAGAGTGCAGAGCAGATGAATTCCTGAGCACCACAGCTGGAAAGTGCCAAAATCTGCAGTTGGAAGAATGGTAGAATGAAAAGATCAGGGTGCCAAGCAAGCAGGTAAAGAAAGGTCTTAAGGATTCCTCAACTTGAAGATATATTTTTCTGGGTTCTGCCTGGGCTCTCAGGAACACTCTACTCAGCAGCCAGCTCTGGCAGTGACCTTCTCCAGGAGTTTCCTGTAGATTGATCCAAAAGCATTTATGGGATAAGCTCCATGCCAAGGGCCCTGGTCCCTTGGGACACCACTTCCTTTCCTCTCTCCCTCCCTTCCTCCCTGCTGCAGTTTTGTTAACTCTCTTCACAAACAAAAAGGGAGTGAGACGTAAACCTGCAGCAATTCTCTCTGCACAGCAACCCTGTAGAGAATGGAGTGGTGTGTGCATGTGAGACAAGCCATAAAGTAATTCTAAGAGTCATCTCAGCAGTTATATGAGGAGATAAACAGATGAGATTAAAGCAGGCATGAAGAGGTTGTTCATGTAATTAATATATCACTCTGCTGCTATCTACAAAACCGTAATCTTTGCCCAAGAGATAGTTAAGAGTGAAATCAGTAAGTTCCTCCAGCAAGCCCTTAAAAAAGTGGGGAAATAGAATAGAACAGAACTGAACCTATGAAAATCATGTAGTTTAACTGTCTGACCATTCTAGAGCTTTAACCAAAGGTAAAACCTTTTATCAAGGCCATTGTCCAAATAACCCTTTTTAAGTCATGGGGTATCTATCACCTCTGTAGGAACCCCGTTCCTGAACCTCCTCTGAAACAGCTTTGAGCCAATTCCACCCCTCCTGTCACTGGATTTCAGTGGCTCAGTAGCTCCCTCTCCACATCCCCTCCTCAAAGGAAGCTGCAGAGAACCACAAGGTCATCCCTCCAAGCAGGACAACCCCAAACTCATCAGCTGCTCTTCACGAGACATGGGACTCTGGATGCATTCCAGTACCTTAATTTGCTGCTTAAATTCTGCCCAGCACTACACACAGAAAACCCCACAATGTTCCTTTGGCCTTTTGGGAGTTTTTAAGAGCTTCCAGTTTTATGTAGGGAAACTTAAGCCTTCCAGCAGTGAACAGGAACTGATAATGATGCTAACCACCATTCATTTTGAGTGAAATTACTTGATTTGAGTAATAAAGTAGTAAAATAATTAAGACTATTTTATTTTTATGAGGAAATGAGTTTAAGTGGGAAAACCAGAATTTTCTTCTCTGAAGATGTAATTACTTGCAATTTTCAAACAAGCACACTTCCACTGTAGTTCAGAAATTCCTAAAAATGACTGAAAGTATATACAAGTGCCTTGATACTTAAAGGTGAAGTAGGTAGATGTTAATACCTCAACATGTAAAACATTTGTAAACATGTAAAAAGCCTCTAAATTGAGACCACACGTTAGGATTTAATCAGCCTCTTTCAAAAGCATAAAAATTATCTGCAGACTGCATTTGTAAACATGTAAAAAGCCTCTAAATTGAGACCACACGTTAGGATTTAATCAGCCTCTTTCAAAAGCATAAAAATTATCTGCAGACTGCAGTCCAGAGTTGGTTCTACTGAAGGAAATAAAGCTGCACTACAGCTGTCATTTTCTTACACGTCTTTGATTTTCACTGGGTAGAAAAGAGAGAAAAAACATTTCCATTGAAACGTAACCCCATGATTGAATCTTGGTGGGAGGAGTAATTTCACTTGAGTGAAATTACACTTGAGGAGTAATTTCAGGGCAGGGGAAGAAGGCTTTAAGAGCAACATGTGAGAAAATATCACCTGTAGTTTCCCTACTCCTTGCATGGCAATTTCTGCATGTCCACAACTCCCTCCAAAATATTCCTATTTAGCATTGTAGTTGTCCGTAGTTCCTCTTCCTCACAAACACAGCAGAGCATTTGGCCCAGTTGTCTCTTAAGGGTGATCAGACTTCACCAGCAGCATGCAGACCCCTAAATATTTCAAAGCTATCAGAGCAATGGTTTCTACCATGTTTATTGTACAGTGTTTTGGAGAAAGAGAGTTAGACCTTCCAGGAGGTAGAACTCAGCCTCACCTGAGAGTGAGCTTCCTCCCCATTACTGGAAAGAAGGAAAAACAATAAGGGTCTATGGGCTAAGAGTATTTGAAATTTTTCAGAGATTGTTCAGGAGACCTGAGAGAAATTGGCTGATTTTTCTTAAACTGAAAGATAAATAGGGAAGAGTTAGGTAAAGATATGGGAACGGCACAAAACGAAGCAGCTGCATCCCTGAAGGAAATCCTCTGCAGGTGCTGGAAAATGTCTGTGAATCAGGAATGTGAGGCAGCCAGAAGGAAATCTGGATCTGGTGTGTGCTGGGAGGACAGGCTCCCCCAGAGGAAGAGTAAATGGAGGAAACAGCAGTTGGATGTCTGAGAAGTTAAGGAGGTGTTATCAGCAGGACCTGGAGCCAAACTCCGCAAGCCCCATCATCTAAAGTGATGCTGGGGGCTCACTGAAATCCAGATGGAGGAACCCACCATAACCCTGCCTCGGCATGTGCAGGAAAATTAATTTGATTTATATATATTTAGTTAGTTATATCCAAAACTAACTTTAAAAAATGCTGACAAAGTGTGTCATCTCTGCCTTCCTCTAAGTGTCGCTCTTGCCCAAGCATTCCCTAGAGAAGGACAGGCATGAAAATAGCTTTTTATCAAAAGGAGCTGTCTGTGGGGTTGTTGGTGCTGCTTGAATGTGCTTATCAGAGACCAACAGTATTTACTTCTAAGAATAATGGTAATAAAAAGATAATACGTTAACACTGCTTTGTGTTCCCACAGAGCCACTTCTTTGAAGAAGACAGTTTTATGATGTTTGTCTGTAGAGCTGTAATTTTCACCTTTAAAGCTCAGTCAGGTAATTATGCAAGAATTACCAGGGGAGGAGGAAGGAATAATGACTTTTCTGTCCTAAAGCAAGCAAACACTACTTGCAAGTGAAAAGGTTTATAGCAAATAAATCAACTGATTAGTAAAGGTAACTATTAATTAGATTTTTCAGGTATCTGTGAATAGGATAGTTCTTTTCTACTTGGACTTGGCAGTTGATTCAGAGTGAAGCATTAAGTTTATCATGCAGGCTGGATAAAAAATAAATTACTTCCTTATTCTTTTTTGGCTCTTTCTATACACCATATTTCTCCAGCATAATATCCTTCCATATTGGTACACACTAGAGGAAGTGGTATTTTGCCAGGGCACATTTAGGGGAAATCACAGGCAAGAAAAATTAGCTACATCCTGAAAGAAAAGGCAGGGGAGAAAGAAACAGATTTTGTCGTTTTATGTCTTTATCCCAGAACTTTGGAGAGGATATCTTGCAGGTCCACTATTGCCTATCTGCACGCATATTTTCAGAATAAAGTCATCCCTGCAAGATGTTCAAGCAATCTTTGGCATGAGGCCTGAAACAATTATTCAGATATTTTTAAACTTTTGGAACCAGCAGAGTACTGTTTGAGCCTTCGAGAAGTTTGGGAGATGAACACATTCTCAGAGTTCTAGAAAGCATAGGAGTTTTCTTCTGTAGCCAGCATATCAGTATCTTAGCTATTACCTTGTTAGCATTACACTACTTTCTTTGTAAGAAGATAGAGGAAATGCATTATCCTTTAAAAAGCTTTGTTGTCAAAAGCTGTTTTTCCCACTCACAGGCTGCTACAAGGCAGAGCACCTTTCATTCATGTGATAAGATTTCTGTCTGCTAACTCCAAAATGCTTTTTTATCAGTAAGAATATTAGTTCAAGTTCTTTTTGGTACCCTTAGCAGCATTTAACATAATTTACCATTTCAACAGTGCCCAAGAGACGCCTAAAGTATTCACTTTTGCAAATGGGAACAGAATCCAATGAGAGCCTCCTGTGAAATCCTGTCCTCTGCTGAGCAGAGCAGATCACATTAAAGTTGGCATGGATGAGCAGTCATTTATCCCGGGATGGAATTTGGCGCTTTGTGAGATGCCATTTGGAATTAATACCTAAATCTCTTAAACCATGAGGAACTAAGCTTTTAGGATTCCAAAAATTCTTCATGTGCAAGGCAGCCAATTATCAGTGTAAAATAATTTAATGTATTATTGTAAAATAGTTTTAGATTGATGCAAGTGAAAAAAATATCCCCTGTAGAAAATTAACAGAAGACCTGAAACTTAGAAAGGTGTGACTTAACAATAGTGATCTCTCCTCATCCTCCTTTGAGAAGTTTCTAAAGGTAGTATGATTTAAAATGTAGTTTCTAGTAGTTTAAGCAAGAAGCACTACAGTGACGAAGAAGCACATGTGCACTCAATGTACTCAGTGTGAAAATAAGGCTCATTTGGGGAAATTGCTGCAAACAGTGTCCATTTGGTGACAGCTAAGGCCAAAATCCACAATGAGATACTCACAGATCTTGGAAAGTCTTATATCTGGAAACTTATCTGACAGAAAAATAAAATGAAATAAAATACAGGGGAATGAATCTACAAGAATACATATAAGGCTCAATGAAAATAGTTGCAGGTAAAAAAATAAAAATAAATAATAAAAAAAGGATTCTTGTTACAGAAGAAATAATCCTATCTTTAGCCAGTGCTTTGTTAATTTAGCAGCTGAGGGGACTGGTAAAGTTTTCCCCTCCCATCCCCACCACAGGAATTGTGATCCTCAAGCTGAAGGATCAGATTTTGTGTTATTGGACCTTGGTTTATCTCACCTTAATTCATGCTGGGGCAGTGAGATGATCTTTCAGAGAACTTGCAAGCTGAATACTAGAGGCAAACGCAAAACACGACTTTAGCCACTGAAGCCAAGTAGAAATAAGCAACTTTTAAATTTCTGTAGTTAATTCCAGGGTGCTCTTGCACTATTTGTAATGGATGTAGGGAAACTTCAAGAAGTGTTGTTATTTGAGCAAATTTATTCTGTGAAAGGCAGTTATTAATGAAAATTATAAGGTGAAATCTGTTTTGCTGAATTACTCAGGATCTGTTCAATAAAGCTCTGCATAGATGGTATAGATCCTTCTGGTATAGATCCTTCTTTCTGAGTAATTTGTCCTGCACATACCTGGGCACTGAAAAATGTTTATAATGATGTTACTGGTAATTTAAAAGGTAAGAACTTGCCAATAATGTGCATTTCTCTCCAGAAGTAAGAAGCAGCGTGCCAAAATTAAATAGAGCCACAGTTAAAATGTAATGAAAAATAATAAGAATTTAAAACCTCTTAAACTTGCAGAACTGAAATTCTCCTATGCTTGTGCTTACAATGTTGTATTCATAAAGCCCAGAACTAGAAACTTATAACCAAATGCACTTTCTTCTCAAGTTTTGGCAAATCTTTAACATTTCTTCTCAAAGATTCTTTTTCCTAAAATGGCTACTTGAGTGCTTGCATAGTCTTTTGGGGATCCACAGTCCCACCTAACTCAGGACCACAAATAGCTGGGCTGTGAAAAGACACTGCTATGACAGTTTTGAAATTGCAATATTTTTCCTCTGCCAAATGAGAGTTAGGACAGTTTGACAGATACAGCTAAAGCAACACTTAAAATAAAGAGGTTTCAACTATCAGCTTCAGGAGCCTGAGGAAGTCTCCTTTATTCTGAATCTTCAGAAACCTCATTAAAAAAACCATAGAGAATTTCCACTGGAGAGATATGGTAAGGCAGTATTATACAGCTAAGAAAGGAAGTTTTCTTCTGGGCTTAGGAGGAAGACTTGCCTTAATTGCATTGAAATTGTTTTGTGGCTTACAATATTTTCCTTATGTCAGTGCTTTGTGTCAGAAATTCCTTGACAGGTTGAAGTAATCAAAGTTCCTAACTCCGAAACAGTACAACTTTCACAAGGCTTCTTCATGAATGTGACTTTTAAAGAATAATTCTACTGCCAAGATGCCAAACTTTAAAATCCTAATTAGTACCTTGCTGAATCGTTAAACAAAACCATAGGGCTTTTATACGCCCATATCCTCAAAGTATGAAAACTGGTATTTCCAATGCCTGCAACACCCTTAGAACAAACTCTGACACTCCTTATCTTTGCAGCCACATAAAAGAGACTATTGGTATAAAACTCAATATAATGGCATGTCTGGACTAGAAATCTGCTGCATGTTTATTGTATTTGTACTGTCACCCACAGCAACTCCTGTAGGAGCAGACAGGCTGTCCACATTCTAAGATTTTAGTGTTTTCACTGAAGGTCTCAAAAAGCACCCTACCCCACCCCAACTCATTCCAACAGTCCTTCCTGTGCTGAGAGCAGCTCTGCAGGTGACATCTCACCTGAGTAGGGCACAGGGGCAGAATCCCCCCTCCCCTGCTGCCTATGCTGGGGGATCAGCCCAAGGCCTTTTGGGCTGCAAAATAAATAATTTGTGTTATCTCTGTAAATAGAGTTGGTTTGCCAGCCTGAATCCTGTGAGGCTCAATGGCACCTGTGTGATCCTTTAGACATAAACTGCTGACCAGCCCTGCAGCTGGGGTTGGATCTCTTCTCTGAGAAGGACTTCAGAAAGTCCTTCTTTGCCACTCATGGCATTGCAGGTGGACGTCTGATAAATGCCAAGGTTGTGGCTTTGATCACCGGATGAGCCACTCACTTAAATTCTGGACTCTGACAATGCTTCTGGGTCCCTTCCAACTCAGAATTCTCTGGTCTGTGTGAAGAAAGCTGTCTGAAGCTCCCACCCTGCCTGCCACAGGCCGCTGGCTCAGTGGCAGCACCACAGCACTTGCAGGGAGTGTCCCGGTCTTTGCCGCTTCCTTGGGCTCTCAGGACCAAGGCAGGCTGAGCTGCCAGGCAAGAGACAGTGGGATCGAGGTCCACCTCCACAGGCTGAAGGGCTGTGACCCAAAGAAACAGAGCCCGGAAGAGCCCCCGTGTCTGCAGAGCCCCGCCGGCTGCCCCTAGCCCTGTCTCCCCACTCACCGCTGAAGATCGGAGCCAGGTTCTCGCCGCCCTGGTCCCTCAGGTACCGCGCGGCCATCCCCGGGCACGGAGCTCCGTCAGCTCCCGGCGCGGTGCCAGCAGCTCCCCCAGCGCTGCCCTCGCCCCTCAGCGGGGCTGGCCCCGGTGACCGCCAGCGGCCCGGGCGCGGCACTGGGCGAGGTGGGCGGCCAGCCGAGCAGCGAGGGCAGGAGGGGCAGGGGGAGACCCTGCCCGGGGCGTCCCCTGGGCTCGCCGTGGGGACGGGAGCCAGGCTGCCCAAGGAGAGACCCCGGGCAATAAACGTCACCAGTGAACCTGAGGGCCGCCTCCCGCACGGGGCCTGAGGGTCCTGCCCGCACCTGAGGCTCTGTTCAGCCCTGCTCCCGTCCTCTGCCAGCTGGAGAGAGCACAAGGGCACGGGCGTGTCACAGAGCCCGCAGCTGACCAGAGCAGTCTCTGCTGCCAGACCTCCCCCCGTGCCCCCGTGGTCCAGAGGCTCCCTCCTGCTCGGTGCAGGGAGGGGAGAGGCGCCTCAAGAGCCCTTGGGGGTTGTGTTTTCTGAGGACAGGACCAAGGGTGCCGTTCCAGGCTGTGGTCCGGCTGCTGCAGTGCAGGTCGGGCACAGCCGCAGATCCAGAGGGCAAGGGGCAGCCCTGACCCAGCTTGGGTCCTGGGGCTTGATGCCTGTAAAACTTAGATCAAAATTACAAGGTGCTTATATAGCTTGAGTCATAAGATAGCAATATAAGCCAAATCATGAATTTTTATGTATCAATATGACCTGAGATATCTATATAACCTGATATCAATAGAAGCCAAATCATGACTTTTTATATATCTATATAACCTGATACCTATATAACCTGAATCATAGCTTCTTATACCTATATAACCTTAATCATAACTTTTTACACAATGCAATGGCTAGCATATGGTTAACTACTTGCCTAATGCTGAATACACAAAAAAAGAACACAACTCACCAGGTGGATAACTTTAGAGATAGATAAATATAGTACTAATGAAAAATTGGCAACTGCAAAGCCAATTAGCTACAAAACAAAGAATTTAGACCGGTTAGGACCAGACAGACCGAGGAACACTGTGACTGTGCATGCTCTGAAGACAAAGTTGAAAAGTTCAGAACACTTTGGAAACCTTCGTCAAAGACCCCTGACGACCCCTGAATTGGGGAAGTGCAAGCACAGTGCAAAAGAACTATTTATAACCATGAGATCATACTATGTAAGTTAGTTCCCACACATATATGATGATGTTATAACCACACAGTAACACTAAGCAATATTTAACTGTATAAATATACTACAGCACTTGACAAAGGTGGGTGAATTACGAGAAATCCCCCTCATCTCCAACACTGCAATAAACAAATACCTGCTCTACAGACACTGATCTATGGGGATTTATTTCCAGTCTATCTTTCAGGCATCAGGCTCATCCTCACAAAGCACCTGCTGATCCTCCAGGGCTGCTCAGTCTGCTCCAGGTGATTGAGCTCCTTTGACTTGAGCTCTGCAGCAGCAAGGAGGGCTTCCCTGGAGCACAGACCTGCAGCACAACAGAAGCTGGGAGACAGCAAAAGGGTCCAGGGAAGGAGACCTCTGGGCTTTGTTCCTGGGGTGATCCTGCCCTTACAGATCCCCAGCTGGGATGTGCTCCCACCGAAGTGTCTGGGAGTCTCTTGGGGACAGCTGTGGGGGACAGGGACAGAGGCTCGAAGCCCTGACCTCCAACACTGGTGGGGACAGCTGGGAAGCCTCTGGGGATGCACGTGTTCAGCCCCTGTGCCCGGGGGCTGCTGCCAAGCCCAGTGAAACAGGCAGGGCAGGTGTTGGAAATAGCTGTACCAGCTTCTCTGCCCCTGCTCATGCTGATTCTGCAGGGACCCTTCCCACGGGCTGGGCTGGGGGAACACTGCCAGCAGCCCTTGCCCCAACACCTGGGACCCCTGGGAGGAGTCAGCCCCCTCTTCTGACCCCCTCTCCCCATGCTCTCATGCATCCTTCTTGCCTGTGTGAAAGACACAGCTTCCATTCTATGAGGAAGTCCAAGCCAGCACAGCTCCTCAGACAGGCACAGGCAGGGGGGGTGTTTGGAGCAGTCACCCCCACTCCTGATTCCCAGCTCAGGCCAAGCCAGCACCATGGACCCAGAGCCCAGCTGCCAAGACAGCTGCCCTGACACTGCACTGCTCGCCATCTCGGCTCTCTCCAACAGCTTCGTGAGGCCCCTGAGCATCAGGGAGAGTACAGCACTGCTTGGATATGTCAGGAATCTCAAGGCTTTGTACTGCTGAGTGAATTCCTTTTTCTCACTGTCAGAGGCCAGCAGCTGACAGGAACCCAGCAGTGAGCTCCCAGCAGAGCCAGCAGGACTGCCCACACTGTGCAGCTTCTGGTCCCCAGCAGCAGCTGAGGACACAGGCACCTGGGCTTTTCCTGCTGACTCACAGACAAGGCGATGAGGCAGGTGTCCTCCTCAGTGTGGAAGAGCCCTTTGTGCCAGAGCTGGATGTGCAGCTCCTTCAGAACCTTCTCCAGAGTCTGGGGCACAGAGAACATCCACTCCCACAGTCTGAGGCTGTCCCTGCAAGGGGATGTCCTGCAGCATTCCTCAAGTCTGGCAGCCAGACAGTCTCAGGATCCCTCTGCCCATAGGGAACAAGCCCTTGGGGCTGTTGGGGCTGATAGCTGTTATGTGGTACCACAAAGGCCAACATGCTGTGGGCCAGTTTCCTGCAGTACTCGTGAGCCAGCATTACAGGCAGGGCAACCAGGCTCTCCATAGCTGACATTGCATTGGTATGCTCTGAGTTTTCTTGGCTGCTGTTCACAATCTGTGGGACTTGGAGAGGCCACAGGTGAGGGTGGTGCAGCCACTGGAGTGCAGCTTTGTCCTCAGCTGCTCTTCCCATCCCTCTCTGCTGCTGTAAGGTGGTTTCAGGTCTGCCTGGGCTTGGGAGGGAGGCAGGCTGGGCTCATGGGCACAGGGCGCTGGCCCTACAGAGGCCCAAGGCTTGCTGGTTGGCATGACTGGAGCTGTGCTGGGACACCAGAGTGTCCCCTGCTTGGGGCAGCAGGACTGCTCCCTCCAGAGACAGCCCTGCCCTTTTTATGTTGTGGTGGGTGGGAGTCCCTCCGTGGCTGTGACACTGGTGACACACAGCAGAGGGTGAAAGCCAGCCCTATGTCCAGTGGCCCTGTGCAGGCAGCAGGGTGGAGGGAGGTGTGTGTAAAATTTTGGGGTTCCCTAAACCCTCTGGCCCCACCCCATAGCCATCCCCCATCCAAGACCTGCTGGAGAAGGTTGGCTGTCCACCCCTACTACTATTTTTGGGTATGCAAACACAACAAAAATAGCTGTGCTTAATAATTATTTAATAGTTGATAATGACAATTTTCCAGATGTGGGTGAGTGAAATGAGACATTTTCACTCCAGAAATAGCACTAAATTATTTTCTAGAGGAGCAGCTCTGGAAGTTAAAACCATCCATAGTCCCAAACTTTCCAGATGTCTGTAAAAACAGAAGAGAGGCTCTCTGACTGGCAAGAGAGCAGCGTATGTGAAAGAAAAGCAGGCTGTAAAATTTGGTTTTCTGAAACTCTGTTCTATACTTGTACAGAGATGTGGAGCACATGAGCTTCACAAGCACTCACCTTAACTCAGAGAATCTGGGAAACTCACCATGCCTGCGGTTACCTTTCACATGCCAGATTAGATTTAGGGCAAGTGTTTAATTTTCTTTAAGATGTTTATTTGGCACTGACTCACACAACAGGTTTGCTTTTCTCCCCTATCTCTAAGGGGACAAGGATCTGTTAACTAAGACTTTGAGTTGTGATTAATCTGACTATTTCATATAATTAGCCTTTGAAAACAAAGCTGACAGTTTCAGAAAATTAATTACAAAGTCTCAGAAGATGGCAATAATTGATGTAGTCTCTAACCATACACTTACAATGTAAATTGAATTTCACCTGTCACAGGACCAGCCACAGCAATGCACTGTCATGTACTAGTAGGGTTAATACCTCTGCAACTTCATGGCAAAAACTTTTTTTACCAAAAACTAGTACTTCTGTATAAGCATAAGCCATCTGTGCTAACAACTGGGTTCTTCAGCAAGGAGATTCTGTGTTTACAGTCCCGTTTGTAGCCTGTTCTGCAGAAATGTAACTTTTCCAGTTTTGCATGGTCTTTTTTTAAAGTGAGCCTAACCGGACCTTCATGTGGAACTGTGTAATTATGAGTTCCTGCTTCTCCTTTACCTTCTACAGCTTCTCTCTCTCTCTCTTTTGGTGTTTTGCAATCACTTTAGGGAGTGATTTCAACCACAACTAACAGCCGTATCAGTGCTTCTCCCTTGTGGGCAGCTCTGCAGTGTGGGTAAACAACTCCCTGGGCTGTTCTCAGCCAAAACCAAACGCCCACTCCATGTGTTTATCCTTTCAAACACATATCCCTCTATGGCTCAGCATCTCCCTAAGTAAGGCAAGCTGGAGAGTGGTGGTTTAGATGATGATTTAGATGACAAAAACCAGCGCAGAGCAGTTCTTGTGATGGTTCTCTTTGCTTCTGTTCCTCCTGCTCTGCTTCCCCTGCCCCTGCACTCCTCGATCTTCCAGCCTGTCACAGGCACATGCTGTGTGTCTGCATCCCAAATGTCTTATTCATCCTATTTTGGCTTCTCCTGGAGAAAGAGATCCCGCAGAACACTAAACACAGTTTTCTAATAAAGTTTTCACGTGAAAGATTCAGCAGAAATGAAAAACAGACTTTCCATTCTACCTGAAACAACAGTTTAAAAAAATGCAGATTTCTTTTTTTAATATCATTTGTTTATTTTCATTTTATATAGTCATTTAGCTCAAACAACATTGATAGCTCTGTTTGAATCCTGGTAAGACACAGTGGTAAATTAATACTTTTTAAGATTTTTTTAGGAAAGGCTTCAAGTTCTGCAGGAGGGAACCCACAAAGTACAGTGTAGTCATACTTAAGTTATTGCTGTACAAAGCAGCAATTAGAATTTGCACAGGGACCATGCAGCAGTCACAGATACCATTTTCACATCACTGAAGCCAAAAGCCAGGCAGGAGTATTACTATTACCCCATCTGCTCATGTGAGGAGTCTGTCTTTCTAAACAGCTGCAGACACCCCCATGCTCTGTCCTCCTGCCATGGCTGTTACAGAAAAAAACATTTCTATTCATTTTTTATTGTTTTACTGGGTTTTTTGAAAGCCTAGATTGAAGCAAATTCTCTTTTTGACTCTTCTCCAGCAGAAATTCCCCAGGTGGAAAGAAACAGACAGTATTTTCTCATAAGTACTCAGGTTAGGAAATGTAAAGTTAAATGTTTGTGTATTGTTCTTCTAACTTTAGGAGAACACTATCTGAATCACTGAGGTAACCCTCAGACTACAGACTCACATGCAGAATGTATTCACTATTTTTCTTTGTCCACTTTAAGNATATATATATATAAAATCTATTTTAACAATACAAGGTTGGCAACAGCAAAAATGGCTCATTTACTACGAATTACAGGATCTATGCAAATTTTCCAAAAACGTTTCCAGATTCTAGAATTTTACTTAAATCAGTGTACAAAGAAAACCGTTGCTATTAAATGGTGCATGTTGGAAGGCTTTTGTTTAAAAATATCTCAGTTATTGAAATGCTTCCCACATTTTGAAGAGGTGAGTACAAGAGGTATAGTCTGTTGGATCTGTTGTGTGCATGTCCCATATACACAATTTATGCTGACTGCAAAATTAGTAAATTAAAATTAATACATTTTAGCTGCTGTGGCATTTTGAAGCCATGTGGAAAGTACTTGTGATGTATTTCAGAGGTGTGTCAGAGGCAGGGCTGAGTCACACGGGTAAACATCACATTCATTCCTTTATTTTTTTTGTTTGGCTTTCTGACGGAGATAAAACACTCCTGGTTCTCAATCTTTGTGACCCTCTGAGCACTGGATCTCTGATGGGTTTAGCCCTGGTGCTTGCTCTCAGGCTCTTCTGCACATAGGAGGTTTATCCCATATGTGCCCTGCATTTGGCCAGAGCTGCCCTGAGTAAAGAGGAACAATGTTGATAGTCAGTTTCATAAGCCTACCATCAGCTCAGGCAGAGTTTGAAGACCCATCCTTTACTCAGTTCCTTTTTCAGACTAATCCAGGAGGAAGAATTCACTCACACAAGCAGCAGAAAAAAATCTCAGATATAAGAAAATGGCGCGGAAATCTGGCAGCAGTAATGATGACTTGTGTCTTTATGGAAGCTAGTCTTGTTGTTTAAACCAACACGTTTATATTTTTAAAAAATATTTTTAACTATTATAATTTTTATGTGCATAGGAAATGCTACATTAATTTGGTGGGGTTTTTTTGGTTTGTTTTTGTTTTTTTTTATTAGGTGGAAGCAGCAACCTGAAAACACAGAGTTGTGAAAAATAAGCATGGAAATGGCAAGATCAACACTTAGTTTTTTCATGGGGTAGTTACAATAAGCAGACTGATCTGGCCAGCTGCTTCTACTACAATATTCATTTCCATTTAATTTTTATAGTATTAGCTAACCTTGTCTGCTAAATAAGCACCATTTAGTTTAATCTCATGTGGTAGACTGGGAAGCTAAAATCCAGTGGTTTCAACAACAAAAAGTTAAATCCTGAGACTACTGAGGGGAGAAGAAGGCCTCCTTACAAATAGTTTGGATTTTAAATATATCCTTTTGATTTGGGAGGTGGAATGGAACACATCACACCCATGCCTCTGTCGGGACAGAAAAGTGCTTTGCTTCAGGCAGACCAACTGCAAGACAAATATCAGGGGTTGGGGAAGGAATGATACTATACTTTTTCATAACGAAATGAAAACTCCATGATTTAAAACCAAGCACCAAACTAAATTCTGGAAGCAGACAGAATCAAAGACAGCACTAAACACCTGCAGAGGGCTCAGTTTGTCTAACAATAAAACCTCCCAAACTTTGTCACTTGTACTGCCTGTAAACACAGATCCTTTCACACTAGTGCCAGCTGCAGTGTAAAACTACCCTGGGTTATAATCCTACTGTAGTGACAATTTTATGTTCCAGCAGGTGCTGTAGAATTTTTTTCCCAGCTGCTATCACTCTTGTTACCCAGCTTTTCTGATTTTCTAGTGGAAAAGGAGCAAATTCTAGTAACTGGCAGGGAAGGAAAAACAAGAAAGAGGTAATGGTTTGTGTCAGCAAAGGCACCATGAAGGGAAAGCAGGAGCTCCCCATTCTGACTAAAAATTACTTTAGTTATATACACCCCTGTGATTGGAATATATTCTTTTTTCACTTTGAAGGGCTGTCACCTAGCAGTGGAAATTTGCAAAAGGTTTCCTGTTCTTCCTGAAGAATTAATGTTCAACATGAAAGTGAGTGCCTCTCACTGGCGGCAACACTTCAGGAGCCACACTGATATCAGCCAAGGAATATGAAAATACAAACTCCAAAGTTGGGCTGACTCCACCTGAGGAATTGAACTCTGAGTCCTGAAACGAGCAAACTCACCAAATCATGGAAATGAGCTCCGAGGGCATCACGTCCACCCTATGACTGAACACCACCTTGTCACCCAGACCATGGCACTGAGTGCCAGTTCCAGTCTCTCCTTAAACATCTCCAGGGACAGTAACTCCACCACCTCCCTGGACAGCCCCTTCTGCCCTCTCATCCTGTCTCTGGTCACCTGGGAGATCGCTGGATACCAGACTCCTTCTAAGCAGCCCCACACTGGATGCTCAGGAGTCAACGTCGTTTTTAAACCATAGCGAGCAGGCTGTGGGTGAGGGAGAAGTAAATTCGGGATAGGAAACAGCTGGCACAACAAAATTCCTTATTTATGAGGAGTTTATAGGCTGCAGCTGAAAATGAGCCCAAGTGTGCCAGGCACCCGAGCAGATCAATGGCCCCTGGGCTGTCCCAGCCATGGTGTGGAGCAGGAGCAGGGCAGTGACCGTCCCTGTGCTGGCATTGCTGAGAGACCACCTCGAGGGCTGTGTCCACTTCAGGGCCCCTCACAACAGGGAACTGAGGGGCTGGAGAGTGTCCAGAGAAGGGAACGGAGCTGCTGAGAGGGTTGGAGCACCAGGAGCGGCTGAGGGAGCTGGGAAAGGGGCTCAGCCTGAGAAAAGGAGGCTCAGGAGGGACCTTCTGGCTCTGCACAACTCCCTGACAGGAGGGGCAGCCGGTGGCGGAGGGGAGGGGGCTCGGGCTCTGCTGCCAGGGAACAAGGGAAAGAGGGAACGGCCTAAAGCTGTGCCGCGATGGGGAGTTAGGTTGGACATCAGGAGCAATTTCTTCACAGAACGGGTGGCCAGGCACTGGAACGGGCTGCCCAAGGACGTACTGGAGCTACCATCCCCGGAGGTGCTTAAGGAAAGCCTGAACACGGCGCTCAGTGCCATGCTCTTGTTGACAGGGTGGTGTCCGGCCATACGCTGGACTCGACCATCCCCGCCTGATTTATCCCTTGATTCTGCAATTTATAGCCACACCACCACCATTGCATCTCGCCAGGTCCACTCGGCCAGGCGAGGGCTGATGCACAGACGCCCGGGCGCGGCGACGACGCGGAGTCCGGCTCCCTTTGTCCGAGGCCATGGGCGGGAACGGGGGGCGGGAATGAGGGGCGGGAACGCGCGCGGGGCGTGGGTGCGGCCCGCGGGGCGTGGCTTCAGTGGCGCGCCCGACGGCCGTTGGCGGGTTTTGAATTTAGCCCGCGGAAGAGAGCGGCTCGCGATTGGCTGGTGCGCGGTCACGTGGCGGGAGGGCCGCGAGCGCGGTCCGGCGCGGCGGGGCGGGCGTGCGGCCATATTGGATCGGTGCGGAGCCGGCGGAGGAGGAGGCGACAGTGGCGGTCGGTCCGCG
>VXBN01003817.1:637304-658161 GCA_013397395.1 Sinosuthora webbiana | reverse complement strand
CGAGCTGGGCAAGCTGCGCGCCGAGCACGAGCAGCTGCTGGGCAGGTGGGCAGCGCGGAAAGGTCCGGGCAGCACCCGTGCGATGGGGGGATGGCGATCGGGATGCGGGGGAGCGGTGGCGGAGGCAGCCGCGGTGCGTGCCCTGCGCTGCCGCCCGCGCGTCCCGCGGGCGCTCCGCCGGGGGCTGCGCGGCCGGGAATGAATGAGGGAATGAATGAAGCTCGGGCAGCGCTGCCGCCGCTCCGCCCCGGCGGGAAGCGCCGGCCCCGAGCGCCGCCCCTGCCGGGTGCGAGTGCTCCCGTCCGCGCAGCATCCGCGGCCGGTCCGGCGCCCCTGTGCCGATCGTGATGGCTCCGGCCGGTGCAGACGGAAAAAGGGGGAAGTTTTGGTTAGATAGGTTAGATATTAGGCAGAAATTCCTCACTGCGCGGGTGGTGAGGCGCTAGAATAGGTTGAACAGGGAGGCTGGCGCTTAAAAAATGAGGTGAAGTGCTCTGATTGCTACCCGCAGTAAGAGAGACCTTAGAGCNTCACCGGGCTCAAGGCGATCTACGAGGCGGAGCTGGCGGACGCGCGGCGGGCGCTGGACGACACGGCGCGGGAGCGCGCCAAGCTGCAGATCGAGCTGGGCAAGCTGCGCGCCGAGCACGAGCAGCTGCTGGGCAGGTGGGCAGCGCGGAAAGGTCCGGGCAGCACCCGTGCGATGGGGGGATGGCGATCGGGATGCGGGGGAGCGGTGGCGGAGGCAGCCGCGGTGCGTGCCCTGCGCTGCCGCCCGCGCGTCCCGCGGGCGCTCCGCCGGGGGCTGCGCGGCCGGGAATGAATGAGGGAATGAATGAAGCTCGGGCAGCGCTGCCGCCGCTCCGCCCCGGCGGGAAGCGCCGGCCCCGAGCGCCGCCCCTGCCGGGTGCGAGTGCTCCCGTCCGCGCAGCATCCGCGGCCGGTCCGGCGCCCCTGTGCCGATCGTGATGGCTCCGGCCGGTGCAGACGGAAAAAGGGGGAAGTTTTGGTTAGATAGGTTAGATATTAGGCAGAAATTCCTCACTGCGCGGGTGGTGAGGCGCTAGAATAGGTTGAACAGGGAGGCTGGCGCTTAAAAAATGAGGTGAAGTGCTCTGATTGCTACCCGCAGTAAGAGAGACCTTAGAGCAGCTTCCTATAACTAAAGGAGGCTGGAGAGAGATTTTTGACAAGGGCACGGAGTGATAGAACAAGGTGGGAACGGCTTTAAAGTGAAGAAGGGCAGATGGGATATTGGGATGTTGGGAAGAAATTCCTGGCTGTGAGGGAGGTGAGGTCCCCTGGTATAGGTTGCCCAGGGAGGTTGTGGATGCCCCATCCCTGGAAGTGTTCCAGGCTGGGCTTGATGGAGCTCTGAACGATCTGCTGTAGTCAGTGGCGTCCCTGCCTCTGGCTAGGGACTTCAGAGTCCATTTCAGTCTCTTAACATTCTATGATTCCATGACTATTCACCGCCCCCTGCACGGACGGGGTGCTGTCTTTGCAGGCTCAGGCTGCTTCGGAATGAAAAATAGAACTTTCCTGAAACAGATTACCTTCATAATATAAAAATATTCACTAGGTAATACGTGGGGCATACTTAAAACCAAAGAGAACTGTAATTTCTGTACCTTCCTGGATGTTCAGATGTTACAAAAGATAGAATTTGTGTCCACACATCCCCCAGATTGAGGGCTGTAGGGCACAGTGCCAAGATCCTCACTCCTGCAGTGAACTGATTTCGAGACACTGGATTTTGCTTCTTAAACATTGACTCAATTCAGTTGTATATTTGGCTCCATGTTTGTGTTTACCTTCAATTTGATTTCTGTGACTGCTGCAGATCTAGGCATTCACGCTTTAGTCTTGGAATCACAAGGTGTGTCAATACTGAGAGGGGGAAAAACCTCCAGAGTTGTTATTCTTCCTCTGCTGCTGGTCTTAAATGCCCTCTCAGCCCTGATTTTTTGTGATGAACAGGATTCTTCATGTATAACCGGCATATTGATGTTCTCGCATGTCTGCAGACAGCTCTGATATATTTTGGACTCTGTTATTTAAAAAACTAAGACTGTGAGCTTCTAATTAGTAAGACTGATTGTTCTTGAGGTTACCTTTTGGCGCCTTATGAAAGGTCTTAAATCAAAGTGGTTGTTGACAGTGATAGGGAAAGCCAGGTGTAGCTGCAGACAGGCACCAACATTATTTGACTCCAAGGTCAAGCCAGGAATTTCCATTTCCTAGTGATTTTACTAAGGAAGACATGGTCTTTTGTCAACTTCTCACAAGAGTCCATGTGCGGGATTGGGATCTAAATGCAGTCTGTAGTGGATTCCCTTTTTGTGACTGGAACCAGGGCTTTAATAATGTGGACATGGTTATCTGCATTTTCTGTCTTGCATTTGTCTGTGAGGGGGCACTTGGCAAAACCTTGATATTTTGGTAGGGCAGGGTGTTGATTGCCAAGAACTCCTGGATAGTTTAGTAAAGAAAATGCCTAATGCTGTTTGAGGCTCCTGGATTCCACTTGTTTGTGGCTCTTTGGTGTTGTTTGGTGCCAAAGCTCATGATGGGCGTGCAGTTTCTTAGTCGTCTTTGTGTTGTTAAGATGGATATCTCGGGGATATCTAAGCTTATCTGTAATTCTATTTGCAAAGTCTTAAAAAGGAGCGAAGGAGTTTTTCACCTTAACTGGAGCATGCTCCCTCATGGCTTCTTAAAGCTGTTAAGTCACATTATGACCTGACAAAAAATACTCTTAAAAACACTTTGTGTAAATGTGCATAGGAGTACTGTAAAGGTTTGCAAGGTAAGATGAGAATGTGTGCTCTCAACAGAATTTTCCTTACCCTCTCTGAAAGCTGAACTGCAGTGTGATGTATGCGCTGGCTTTAGTTTAAGTGTGCATATGTAGTTGTTTGGATCTAGCAGCCACTTGGGGAAAAAAATAAGAGAGTTTCCTGGCATGTTTGGTTTGTGTGGTTAGGTATTCTGGTAGCCATGTCATAACTCAAATTGGTGATGGCTTTGGTTCCCTGCAGAGCCAGTGGAGATAAATGTGAGGAGAAATGGCTCTCTAGGTCTTCCAGGTCTGTGGAGGGAGCAAAGGTGATTTGCCACTTAGTTATGTGAGGCTGGGCAATATCGTTCGTGGTCTAGCTGGCCTTTGCCTTCTTGTGCTATTTGAATATTATTGCAGGTGTTATTCTTGTGCAACTCTGCTTTCTCTGTTAGCATGGCATCCTTCCTAATTGCTTGAACCATTTTATTCCAGTCATCTTTCAGTTGCTCTTCAAATTAGTGCATCAAACTCAAGATTCTAGTTACTCTCAAAGTGCTGTAGGACTTCTCTTATTCTTTGTTTACAACATACAGTCAATTATTTGTTGGATTTGCTGACCAGTGCCATCTGTATGGCGATCCACTGAAAAGCTTGTTCTGTTCATACTTCTAATCCCTCAAGGAAAATTGCATTTGTTTCTTTAGCTCATACTCCTATATATAGCAGACTTGTTGAATGCTCTCCTTCCAGAGTGCTTAGCATGCACTGGGTTCTGCTGTAGCTAAATATGAAGGTTTCCCTTGATACTTCAAATCTCTAAAGAACTAGGGGGGGGAAAAGTGAGATAAAAAAAGCAGCTTCCCTATTTCTGTTCTGGAGAGGGGATGGGAAAGTGATACTCATAATTGTGTAAGTAGGAAGCTTGTGATGGGCAGAATGGAGATGAGGGAAAATAAAAAAAAATCTATGTATCTCAAGACTTGGGGGCAAAAACCCATGTAATTTGAATTTAGGTGTATAGAATTCTTGGAGAGCTCTTGGGAGGTGGAGAAAGAGAGCTCTCTCTTCTATAGTTTGAGAAAGAATTGAGAAACCATACCAATTTCACAGAATTTCCAATTTATTTTCTCATTAGTGGTTAGGCAAGCCTTTACTGTATGCTTTGCCATTGGTGATGGCTGTTGTAGACACATGCTTCTACTCCTGTCCTTTAAATAAATAGTGTAGTAAATTGTGACTGCTACAGTTTTGCAATCAAGGGCTGTGGAATACACCAGCAGTAGCTCCAGAGAATGTCTGTGCATATTGATTTCCAGCTGCTGGACTTGCTCATGAACAATAAAGGTGAAAGAAGGTAGTTGCCTGTAGATAGCTGGATCGTGAAGTCTTAAAATGTGTGATGATACAATTAGCAACAAATTATTTTGGGGTAACCGCTCCTGTTATTTTTTGGCTGAGTGCACTTCCTACAAGGGAGTAGCGTTGTTTTGGCTGGGAGTTCAGATTGCTGCAAATTCCATATTTCTTGAGAAAAGGGTTAAACAGACAAGGCATATAAATCAGTGAAAGGTGTCATCCTTGGGCACATCATAATGCCATCGTTTAAGCAGCAGATCCCAACTGCCCCATCACATCCTGCAAGACTGGATGAAGCTTCTGGTTTTGAGGGGAAATGTCATGGGTTCATCATTTCCCCAAGTGCAGACCAGGGAGAACTGCTAAGCCAAGATGGTGAGGGGAAGAAGTGTCCTTTGTCACTGGAGCAATTGGCTTAACAAGAGTGCGCATTGTGAAGTTCAGCACAGCTGTGTCACCAAGTTGTGTTGAACAAGGGCCCTTCAGAAAGCCAGGGTGGCTGTTGTGTGGTGTGGCTCTGCTGGTGAGTCAGGTTTCAGCATAGTTTTCCACTGGTGGAAATGGTGTCCAAGATAAAGGAAGTTTATTTCAAAGAATGTTTGTAATGGGGACTTGATTTAATGTACAGCAGGTCAAAAATCCCTGGCTGGACTTGTCCACAGTCTGGTTGGTCGTGTGAGGAAATTGTGTTCTTTAGGAGGCATAAGCTGGTGTTAACATTAGTTCATTTAGGAAACCCATTGTTTACATTTGTCTTTGGCAGGCTGAGGTTTCACTGTGGCAGTTTGCCAGTGCTAAGGGACATCTGCTCTCCTAGAAGAGGAGAACAATGTGATTAAAGTAATTTAAAAAGGAAATTGTATGTTTTATTGAAGATGCTGGTAAAGGACTTAATCTTTATTATTTTCAGGTGTTTTGTAGAGTGCAAGCATTAATAGCAAGTGTAATTTGTGGCAAGAAACTAAACTTCAATTTTAAATATCAAAGAGATAATTTATCTATCTGGCTGGCTTTGAATCTTCAGTTCAAAGTTGGCCTTCCTTCCCATCTACACTCTGAAGTACAATTCTGCACTGAGATTAGGCAGTAAGATAAATATCAGGAATAGCTTCTTATCAGCCTGTGGCTTGAATTCCAGTGTGAGTGTGTGGCACTCTGCAGCTGGTACCCTGAGTAACTACACAGAACCATGTGGTGTTGGTGCGGGCAAAGATGTGACACCTGTTCCAAGGTTTTCCAGGGTGCATATGTGCTGCAAGGAGCTGGGGAAGAACAGTGGAAAGAAAGCTTGACTTGAAATTTTTTGAGGCATAGTTCTGTTATTGTAGGTGATCTTGAAAAGTGAGGCAAAGGTTGGAGTCTGGGGAACTCCAGAGCTTTAATCTGAAATCTGTCACTGTTTTGATGTGTATCATAGAGCAGCCAGAGGAGGAAGGAGTGGGGTGATTAACTTGTTGCAAAATAATTCAAGCCACTGAAATGTAAGAATTTATATTCTCAATAAGCACGTCTTTTGTGCAGTGTAGGACATAAATATTTGGTCTCAAATATATGGACGTGGAGTGATGACATGGTAACAGGCAGTGTGGCTTGATATGTATTTATGTAGGTTCTGCTTAGAAGTGGGTTATAGTCCTGGGATTCACATAGATGACCATGAACTTTGGGTTGGATTTCAAGCAGGGTCACAGCTGAGCAGTATGTGACCAGAGATGATGTGTTGTAGTTGGTTTCAAACACTACATTTAAATAAAATGGGTGACATGAGACAAGCTGAAACCACATTACATATATTTATTTACAGGAAAGCCAAATTCGTCCAGTTACTCTTATTTTTAGGTTGATGTCTGTTCAAAAATTTGAATGCTCTTCGGTCCTTCTTATGTTATTTTAAGTCACTTTCTTGCAAAATACAGGCTTGTCTGTATCGACAAAATACATTTTGTCTGCCATAGGGGAAAAATGTGGGTAACTGACTGCTAGCTAAATAAAACAGAGATTTAATGACTGTAGTTGGGTTTTTTTAATTATTTTCATATTTCTCCACAACTGGAGTAGAAAGCCAGCCCACTGTGTAGTAAATGTAATTTAATATGGGTCTAAATATAGGTTGCATTATCAGGAATTACAACACGTGTGTATCTATGTCATGACTTGGCTGAAAGCCAATGCTTTCCGAGGAGAGTTTGATTAATGTTGGTAATGCTTAGCTTTGTGATCAGACTCTTATGTAGTGGCAGAAATGGGTGGATGGGGTGTGGGAAGTGAGAAGAATCTGCTGTAGGCTGGTGGCATCCTGCACTTGGTCAGTTTCAAAGGAACTTTTGAATTATACCTCCCGAGGTCTGGCTGCTGACTGCTTAACTTGCATTAGGTGTGTGGTTTGTCTGGCTCCAGATGGTCGGTTCAGCTTATTGAACAGCTAGAAAATTATTTCTTTGGGTTTTTGTCTGGTTGGGGTTTGGGGGTTTTTGTTGTTGTTGAATGGGTTTTTTTTTTGTTTGGTTTGGTTTTGTTGGTTTTTTTGTATGGCTTTTTTATTAAGTTAGCAAGGAGTTTAAGGAGATTACGGGAAATTCTGTGTTGTTGTTACCAATTCCATGGATAAGAAGATCCACACACTTTGAAGTCAAAAGAGAGCTTGCTTCTTTGAAAAAGATGCAAGTCAGCTATTACTTCTTAGCTTTTATTTTCCTTTCATGAGTCAAACTGCTTGAAAAGGGGTACAGTTCTAGGTAATTTCTGAACACTGCAACAGGAAGGTGTTTGAGGTTTTTTCATTTGCTGTATTCAGATGTAGCTTTGGCTCTCTGGGGAGGAAGAAGCCAGCTACTGTCAAGAGGCTGAAGTTCTTCCTGGTGAAAATTAGTGGGTGTAAGGGTGAAGTATGTGTTGTATACATTAGTGTTTGCTTTCATTAATCACAGACTCTTTTCTGATCTTTCCCTCCTTTCCTGTGTTCCCTTTAGGGCTGGGATGACACTGCTGAGTTGCTGAGATTTCATCTGGCTTCCAGTGTTTGAAGTGTTTAGCTCCAGTTTCTGTTTTCTCTCTGAGAATGTGTTCAGCTGAGCTGTCTCATAATTAGACAGCTCATGACACTAACAACTAATAGTGCTTAATTTTAATTCTCCACCCACCCACCACCCCCCTTGCTTTGGCTTTTGTTGCATTAAATTACAGTGTGGCTTCACAGACAATCTTGTTGCAAACAAGCCAGAAAGGGCTGATCTAACGGGTAATATTTACCAATTGTGGTGCAGGGTACTACATTGGGTTTTAATCATGTTGTTGTTGGTAGTCCATTTTATAATACCTTTTCTCTCTGCTGATGCATGGCAAGCATGCTCTTCTCAGCTGTCTTCCAGTCTGTAAATGCATTAAAAAGGTATTTGCATTAAATGAATTTAAAATCCAAGTAGTTTTAGGGTGTCCACACACTTTGGATAGTGGCATATTTTGGGGAGTCTCCCTGTTTCAGAGTCCAGGATAATTTTGGGCAGACTGGGGAGCAGCACGCTGTCTATAGTTCTGCAACTTTTTCATTTCAGGGTCTGACTTGGTAGGCTTGGTTTCAGCACGGGAGAAGCAGTTTCTTCATGTTTTGATTAAAGCTTTTTTTTTTCCATCAGTGATCAAACAACAAATGTCTGCTGTGGGCCCTCATACTTCCTAGTAGGGGATGTAGAGATTGGGTTTTTACAGATGTACTAGGGCAACCTACCTTGCCTTCCTTCTTTTTCCTCTTCTGCTGCACGCCTTCCCTGCATGCTGAAGTTCCAATAGGCCTGGGTGGAAGAGGAAGGACAGTACAGTACCTCTTGGGAATAATTCAGAGTGCTGAAAGCAGGAGTGTCCAAACCCTAAATCCCATGTTTTTGTCCAAGTTGTGGACCCAGCTGTGGTTCTGAGGAGTGAAATGCCATGAAGGAGTGGGGAGTGTTGAGCAGGAGGAAGCAGCTGAGTGCAGAAAAGAGTGTTTATGTGTGTCTCAGGGGCTCCCAGCCTGCCCCTTGGATGCCACGGGGGCAGCAGGTGCTAATCCCACGGGATCGGGATTAGCGAGCGCTAAGTCTGTTGCGTAAAGCCTGCCATGTGGTGTGGCTGTGGTGCTGAAACCTCCAGACATACATTCTATCCCTGCATCCCTCTGTGTGCACCCACTTCTCCCAAGCATGATAAGTGCAGGTAATCTTGAAAAAAGGATCTTTTAAAGCTGAGGGTCTCTCCTTTTAAAATTGTGTTGATTTTCCATTAGGTTTCATTTTGTCAAGAAGCATTGCTGTTGTGTCTTATAAGGTGTACAGTGATTAAAAAGAGTAGTGGATGTATTCTGAATCTATCCAATTTTAAGTCAAGTCATCTCCGCATTATGTTGTTAATTCTACCTTTTTTTTTTTTTTTTTTTTAAATTTTACATCTGGAAAGAAAAGCATGACAACTGAAGAAGGATATGCCAGCTGTGGTATTATTGAGCCTAAATCTGTCCATTCCTTTAAAGAGTTCATACTTCAATTAAAACCATCTAGGACTTCTGCGTGCTACTGCCCTTGATAGACAAATGTGGATATCCCAGGAAGAAAAATGATGAACTCCAAGGTTGAAGAACTTGTTACACATTTAATGCTGCTTGTGCCATCTAAGGACAAGAAACATTTTGATTCATGAATTTGGATTTCCTTTCTCCTGTTTTTGATAGTAGGCTATTACAGCATTATTTGTGGATAATGAACTTGTGTTTATGTGACATTACTTTTTTCCCATTTGACTTCTCTGGTTGAATATGTTGGTTTAGGAAATAAGCACCTAGAAAATGCTTGACTGCTTGTCTAGACAAAAACCAATTTGAAAGTAATTTGAAAATCTTCTGTTTGCCTTCATACAGAAATTATATCACCTCTGCACCAGTGTAATTTTTATGATGGCAGATATTGTTGTATGGGCAGGATTTGGGTCTGTTTCCTCAGGTCTGTGAAGGTCCTCTTTGCCATTTTTGAAGGGTGCTGCAAAGCACAGTAAATTCAGCTAACACAGAATGTTTTTGACAGGTGTTTCTCAAGTTTGAGATTCAGGTTGCTTTATTAGTCAGCAGTTGACTCTGGTGGTATTTCTAAGTTTTCTTGCAACCGTTTTCTCTGTTTTGTTCCAGCTATGCAAAAAAGGAATCTGACCTCAATGGAGCCCAGGTCAAACTTCGTGAGTTTGAAGCAGCCCTGAATTCTAAAGAAGCTGCACTGGCCACAGCTCTTGGTGATAAGAAAAGTCTGGAGGGAGAAATTGAAGATCTGAAAGATCAAATTAGGGAGGTGAGAAGAAGGAACTTCTAACAATCAATTTCTCTTAGCCAGTTGAGGTGGTTTTCTATATTACAAGCTGCCAATCTGATAAAATACAACTTTGTAACCAAAAAAAAAGGATGAAAACCTGTCATCTGGTCACAGCTAGCACAAACTGTGATTCACTTTCAACACTAGAAGCAGTGTTGAGTAGGTTTCTGAGTCCAGTACTGTTGAGTTTTATTAATAACATGAATAGTGGAAGAGAGTGCTCTTAAAATTGCCGATGCTGAAATTGCAAGGGATACTTAAGGGGGAATAAAGCAGGTCAAGACTTAAAGTACACTTGACACTTTCCAGAAGTGTTTTGAGGGGGCAGATTGACTTCACAAGAACAGATAATAAGAACTGACAAATAAGTTTCTCTCTGCCCTCCTTTTGGTTCTGCCTGTGGTTCTCAATGTTGGGGTGGAACAATGAGGAAAACTTCTTGTCCTAGTTTTGGTAGCCTTTTGATTTGTGATCTTGAGCAGCACCACCTCAAGAGGACATGTTGTGGAAACCAGGAAACTGGTGTTTTCCATGTATTAAAAATTTGTTTGTAAGGAAAATTATTAAATAGCAATTTCAGTGCTAGTTACTAATGTGAAATATACAGAACTCACTTGTATAAGCAACTGTGTTTGATATGTAGTATTTGATATGTAGTATTACTGGAGTAAATATTGGGATTTGATTGTGAAGTTAAACCTTAATGTGTAGTTAGTTAGCTGTAGTTCTGTGAGGCTCTTGCCTTCGTATGAGTTCTGCTGCATAATTGTGTTGATTTTTTTTTTTATTTCTTAAAGCTTGAAGCTTCTTTAGCTGCTGCCAAGGACCAGCTTATAAATGAAACCTTGCAGAAGGTGGATCTTGAAAACCGTTGTCAGAGCCTCATTGAGGACCTGGAATTCCGTAAAAATATGTATGAGGAGGTAAATTCAGCCTCACAAATTAACGTTTTTAAAGAGAAGAAGACAACTGGGAGGTCATTCTAGAATAGAAAAATAATGGAGGTTGGGAGGTACCTCTGCAAGTTGTCTTGAACTCCTGCTCAGAGTAGAGTTTACACCTCTGTTCTAGCATGAAGATTTCTAACTTCTTTTTTCTAGGAAAAATGATTTTAACTCTGAATTCTTGTGGCAGGGTAACTTGATGTATCATGTTGTTTCATCTTAAATTCTGATCATAATATGCAATGCACATGTCTTTTTTTATTAATGAGAACGTGGGTTAGTAATTTTACATGTAATCCCATTATAAGAAATAAAGTGGAGGGAGACACTGCAATATTTTTAATTTCAAACCTTTCTAATAGGGTCCTTTTGAATAATGGAAACAAAAATGTATGAATAGTTGTCTTTTAGAACTTTTTCTTGCCAGCCTCCCTTTCACTTGTGGCCCTTGAGGCTTTCCAGGAGGAACCTTAGGACTGTAACAAGTGTACTTGACCAGATGTACTTTTGTTCCATGTGTACTTTTTCGTGCTAGGAGTATTTTCAACTTTGTTTCATGTTGTTGGAATCCCTTTCTTTCCAAAGAAAGCACAGACAAGCACACAAGTAAATGGGGAAAGTGGAGTGACTGTTATTTCACAGTAGTTTGATTTTGTTGAAGCACAGAAGATACCTCAAGAAAGGAGGAATATATTTCTAAAATCTAATGGTTCTGAGGTGTATTTGTTGAGAGTTCAGACAACTCTCAGAAAAAAATGCTGATGGTGTCCTAGCTTTTATTTTAATGAGTGGCTATTGCAAAGTAAGGGTG
Organism: Sinosuthora webbiana; assembly: GCA_013397395.1. NCBI lineage: Eukaryota > Metazoa > Chordata > Aves > Passeriformes > Sylviidae > Sinosuthora > Sinosuthora webbiana. Next base: position 646,941 of record VXBN01003817.1, on the reverse strand, counting down.
GGGAGGCTGTTTCTACTAAAAGTTTCGTGTCAAAATAATCTGATACTAGAACCTGCATTACTCTCCACTCAACAGGATAGTCTTCTGAAATTTTTGTCCTGTGTTTACTGAGTGTTACCATGTTTTTCTGGTTCTCACAGGAAATTAATGAGACAAGAAGGAAGCATGAAACTCGCCTGGTCGAGGTTGATTCTGGGCGTCAGATTGAATATGAGCACAAATTGGCCCAGGCCCTCCATGAAATCAGAGAGCAGCATGATGCACAAGTGAAGCTGTACAAAGAAGAGCTTGAAGAAACTTACCATTCCAAAGTGAGAACATGTTTTCACACAGCTGTTTGATGTACTTTGTTTTTGTTTTGCTTAATAGCATAATTACTGGCAGCTCAGAGGGGATTATTAGGGAGCTGGGTTTGAAATTAGCATGCGTTGGAGTGCGAATTTGCATTTTCACATCTCACTTTGGGAGCAGGTTTAACCCTCATCAAGTACAGTAACAGAAGGGAAGGAAGCACTGTGTGAAGGTGATCTGGGGGAAAATTATTAATGCTGGGATTACTGTGAATTCAAGGAAAGTTCATGCATTGTTAAGCATGATACAGAACAATGATCTCTAAGATGTCCCATGTTTTCTATAAAAATTCATAGTGGGGGTTTGCTGAGAAGGCAGACCTCTGGCCCTGTACAAAACATGGGGAAGTTTACAATGTCCAGTAACTTCTGTTTTTCACTTATCTATGCAGAAAGCTGAAATCAGTTATACCTCATAATTTCCTTCCTCTGCTGTTACTCAGCATTTGTGTCAGGAGACACCCTGATGTCTCAACTGAACCTGGTTTCTGTGGCTGTACTTGTTGCAGTTAGTATTTTTTAAAACCAGGGTGGGATGTTACAGCAGAAAAGTTCATGAAAACTGAATTTATTAGCATTGGTTTTGGTCTTTTCAGCCTGCTTATCTCCAGGCCTTCAATCTGGCTTGGAAAAGACTATGATCTAGCCAAAAATTGCAACCTCTCATTGATTTCTTGGTCTTTCTCATCAGGTATACTTTTCTGTATTTTTGGAAACTTAGTTAAAAAAAATAGATTGCTTTGCATCGTCATCAAGTTCAGTAAATCCATGGTGCAGCTCAAGTGTGTGTGATTGTGTTCAGCAGGAGTGATTTAGTTATTTTTGTAAAAGTAAAACTATTCAAGGTTGAACTGATAGAATGAAGCAGTAGTGGCTTAGGGCGCTGGTACCGGTACCAATTTTCTTATATTGCCTAAAAGTTAACAAGTTTGCCTCTTTTTAGAGAATTGGTAATTTCAGTTTAGCTTCTTCAGTTTAGGTGTATTAAATAAACTTTGGCCAACATGAAAACTGAACTTAGTAGTTCAATTTCAGTAATGTCTACAAGGGAAGGTTTTAATCCTAAATATTCAGAGAATTGGAATTTCAGGCAGGACAATCCAAGATGGTAACCCAGGCACCACATTTTAGCCCTAAAGAAAGAAAAGGGTCAGTGCGTTGGAGGTGCAGAGAGGAACTCAGTGGCTTAGTGTCCGGTGTGGGGTTTTGTTGGTTCATTACCTCTTCTAGTTAAAGTTACTTTGCAACTGATGTCTTCACTTTGGTGCCCTGCAGCTGGAGAGTGCCAGGCTGTCCTCGGAGATGAGCAGCTCTGCAGCCAACACCATCAGGGAGCAGCTGAACGAGAGCCGCATGCGCATTGACAGCCTGTCCTCTCACATCACCAACCTCCAGAAAGAGGTAACCAGCTGTGCCTCCTTGGTCCTGCTATTTACAGCTGTTGATTCTTGTATTGAAGGGCTTTTCTTTCCGTTATGGTTGTTGGTTTTTGTATTAAAGCTTTGTCTTTCCCTTAACTTGTAAGTATGTTCAGCATCACGACCTGAGTTTGTCTTCTCTCCTACTACTCTGTATTTTTTCAAATTCCTTAATGTCTCCTTTTGACAAACTTTATTTTTTTTTTCTGTGTGTAGTATTGTGCTATAGAGCTTTGAAACGGGTTACTGTTTACTGGCTTTTGTGAAAATTTTTATGGGATAGATGAGGCAATTTTAAACAAACGTGTATTAAATGTTCTTGACACTGAGCAGTTTAGTAATGACTGAACCAGCCTAGTGTAGAATTCTGTAAAGCAACATTGAAAGCCAGAGTTGGAATTTGCAGTATCTTTTCATCCTAGATCCAGTTTGCTTCTAGAGATCTTAAAAAAAACAAAACTAATGATGTGATCTTCCCCAGATTAGGAATGTGAGACTGAGTAAAAACATCTAATAAATGTACTTGAGCATCTGTAGGACAGAATCTCGAGAAGAAATTGGTTATTACTACATCACAGAGGGTATAGACCACTCCCAGAGAAGCATGACGTAATGTTCATACTGAACAAGTGATATGTTCAGTACTGGCCTATTTGTAACATTGTGTGTGTTGCAGTGGGGAATCGAGAGTGAAAATGAGAAGTGCTAGGAGTTGGTTCTGCAGTAAGCTTTTGTAACTCACTTGAAAATGCAACAAAACATTTACATTTTTTTAGGAATATAAAATACTACTACTCTTTGATCCTTTCTGTGATACATTTTGAATTTTATTTGTCCTGTACAGTAGACTCCTAGTAGGACATCAAAATTCTGTGTATTTCAAGTGAAAAATATAAATCTGGGGGACATTATTTCCTAATTTTCCAAATAAATTGGCAGATACTAGTAAGAATCTTCCTAGTTTTCCTTTTATCTAGTCAAGTTAGTCTCTGGAAAAGATCAGGTGATATAATGAATATGCATGAAGTTCCACAGGAATTGGATGGAAAATTTTGGCCATTTAGATCTTATTTCTGTCTTTAGATTACCATCATCTTCTGGGGGTTCAGTCAACAGTTTTTTTAAGTTAATTGCCTCTGTTCTGTTACTTCAGGAGTGACAACTTGGTTCAGAGGACTTGCTTCTGCACTGGCAGAGGTGTTTGTTGCTAACTTCAGGGAAAATCAACTTATGTAATTTTAACTGTGATCTTCCACTGAAGAAACCATTTTGCTGTGATTTTGGGGTGGGTTTTTTTGGAAGCATTTGTGAAGTCAGACAGTACACTTTTGTTTTCCGCTTTACTAGCATTAAGTTAAGCTTTATTTTCTTGGAAATTTCTTGCCCCTGGTGCTGGTCTGGTATGAGTTGCCAGCCCTGAACTCTGTAATAGACTCCACTATGATCTTCCACTATGACACAAAACTCCATTTATTAAATTCCTTATCTGACTCTTAGCATTGACGACCAGTTACACTGGTCCCCTGTGTCAGACATGTAGACTCCCTTCTCTCTGTCTCTGGAATATGTGGTGACTTCCTAAATAGGGATGCATGCATAGCAAACTTTGTGATTATGAGGCATTGGTTCCTGCCCTTTAATTAAAAAAAAAAATAAATCTCAAGGTGCTATGAAACAGAAGAAAGCCTGCTCATGGAAAGTAAACCCTAAATCTGCCATAGTTTTGAGCTTCCTTTGATAAGCATTCCATTCTGGGTATAGAGTTTTAAGATCTGCTGGCTTGATGGAATTTTTGCAGTAGGAGACAAATCAGATTTCTTCAAGGAATGCTTATCACCACACTCTGAGCAAGCCTTGGAGGCTTTAAGGATAGGCAGGCAGGTTTTCACTGACAACAACCCCACTTCCTTTAGGGAAGCTGCCTCCAGAATTCAGGATTAGCAGCACCAAGCCACAGCACAAAGCAGACATCTGGAAACTACAGAGCACTTAAACACCTCCAGGGGTGGTGACTCCTCCACCTGCCTCCCTGGGCAGCCCATTCCAATGTCTAACCACCCTTTTGGTGAAGAAATTTGTCCTAATGTCGAGCCTAAACTTGCCCTGGTGCAGCTTAAGACTTTGTTTCTGTGTCCTGTCTGGCACATGTTGAATGGGTAAACCCTTAAGCTCAATTTTACTTCTTGAGTAAATTCAAGTACAGTCACGTATTTTCAGATCTCAGAAGAATGGAGCAGAGTAGTTATTTTTCCAAGGATGTTGCAAGTTTCACTGGAATTTGAGGTGTTTATGTTTGTAGGTGAGGTGGAGAGCTGGAAGTTGAACACGGGTGAGTTTGAACTCAGAAATAGGGGAGGACGCAACTTCTGTGTTTTGGATTCTGTGTTGCCTGAACAGCAGAGCACGTGGAGGCTTGGATGGCCTTTCCTTTGCACCATCACTGATGTTTCCAATGCTTTTTCTCCAGTCCAGAGCATGGCAGGACAGAGCACAGGAGCTGGAGAGTGACTTGACCCAGGAACAGGAAAACTGCCGCAAAATACTGGCAGAGAAGGAGAAGGAAATTGCAGAGATAAGAAATCAGATGCAGGAGCAGCTGACTGACTATGAGCAACTCCTGGATGTTAAATTGGCACTTGACATGGAGATCAATGCATACCGGAAATTGCTGGAGGGTGAAGAGGAGAGGTAGGAAAGGACATGGCAACAAGGTGGTGTCTCTGTTATCTCTGTGCTTTACTTGTCTCTTTCTCTGTTAAAAAGCAGTTTTTAGTGGTGCTTGACTGCTTTCCAAGGTGCTGGCTTTTCCCCCTCCTGTCTGACACAGGTCTAAGTCACCATGACACCCAGCACACTGATTATCAGACCAGCAAATTTTTTTTTTTTTAATTTTTTTTTTTTTTTTTAAGATTCAGCACAGAGGAAGTAATGAATTATCATTTGTATGCCTGTTTGGTGCTGTTAATATTCTTCTTTGAAATTAATTGCACGGTTAATCAATTGTTACCCAAATTTCTTTAAGTATAGAATAATTTTAATAAAGTCATAGCCATTATGATTGCCCAGCTCATTAGTCAGCTGCATTTTCCACATTTGGCCTCAGAATTCTTCCAGTGCTGAGAATTTTCACCTCTGTCACAGCTGTCATTTAAAGCAGCTTTTATGCCACTGTGTTTTTGCATTAATTTCCCACAGTGGCCTAAGTCTCCCTAGGTTTTTTGTTTCTTTTTAGTCTTTAACAAATGCTCAGAAATGCTTTTACACTCTTAATGTAGTAGTCCATCAGTATTCTGTGCTCCAGGAACATTAATCAGCTGTTTGACAACATTTTATTCATCTCTTAAGTACTTAAGCCTTCACTTCTTCATGTAACATGCTTTGTTTACTATGTTGCTATCTAAATTAAAGGAAGAGAAAGGTGGGAAAAATAAAGCCAAATCTTGGAATCATTAAGGCTGGAAAATATTCGAGTCCAGGTGTTGACCCAGTACTGCCATGGTCAGCAGTAAGCCATGTCCCCAGGTGCCACATCCATGTGTGTTTCCAGCATTTCCAGGGATGGTGATGCCACTATTTCCTTGGGCAAAGTCTGACAGCCTTGTTGGTGAAGAAATCCCTCCTGGTAACTCAGTGTACACCCTCCCTGGCCCAGCCTGAGCTGTCTCCTCTCACTGTCCCACATTCCCTGTGAGCAGAGTCTGACTCCCAGCTCGCTTCACCCTCCTGCCAGGGAGTTGTGCAGAGCAAGGAGGTCCCTCCCTGAGCCTCCTTTTCTGTGATGTGATTCTCCCTTCCCCACTCCAGGCTGAAGCTGTCCCCCAGCCCCTCCTCCCGGGTGACGGTCTCGCGGGCCTCGTCCAGCCGCAGCGTCCGCACGGCCGGCGGCAAGAGGAAGAGGATCGATGTGGAGGAGTCCGAAGCCAGCAGCAGTGTGACCATTTCCCACTCTGCCTCTGCCACGGGGAACGTGTCCATCGAGGAGATAGACGTGGATGGGAAGTTCATCCGCTTGAAGAACACCTCTGAGCAGGTTTGGAAGTGCCCACACGTGTCACAAGTTGAGGCACAAAGGCGTCCTAGGCGGCCTTGCGGGGATTTGTGTTGATCCCGGAGCTCATGGCATTAAGGAACTGGTGTGTCTCAAAGGAAGCTTTTACACACTGTTCTGGATTGATGGTGACTTTGCCCCAGAGATTTTCAGTGCTTTTGTTTAACTGCAAGGTGGCCTGTCCACCAAATCGTTACCTCGCACTTCTGTCTTCTGCCTTGCAAGTTACATACCTGTAAAACTTTACAGATGACATTGTTCCTGATAAGGAAATACTGCATAGTAAGAAGAATAGGATAGGATAAGAAATACTGCAAGCAGACATTGGGCTGTTTTAGAAGCCTTTTCAGCACTTTCTCTGCCTTAAAAAGGCCCAAAAGAAATATAAACAGATGCAGAAAAAAGGTCTAGATTAATTTAACTGCCAGTGTCCTTTGTATCTGCATAGAGCTTTCCTAAGTCATAGTTTTTCTTCTTCCTTGGCTGCACCCACAATTTTATGAGCCCTCATTTCCCATGCCAAAGGCATTGTTACAGTTATTTATATATGTCACTGAGATTTATTTGATTCTGTGAATAGCTTGGAGTTTATATTGGGAGGGTACACAAATGAAGAGCCCTTTGATAAACAATAATCACAACTTTTCCTTATGTTGCACTCACAATTATGCTGTTACATACAGTACATTTCCCTCCTGTATCTTCACTAAAAGGCAGCTCATTGTGATGATTTAGGTGACAAAGACTGGCCTGGTTCCAAGTGTCCCAGACCCCTCTAATCAGTGAGGATGTGGATAGGCTCCTGCAGACAGTGATAATGTGGGTTGTAATTACCTGTAATTACCACATCTGGCGAGCAATGGTTTGGTTTAGTGAATTCAAGAAACCTTGACATTTCTCTTCATCTAGACACTTCAGTGTGTAGATGACTCAATTCAGCCAGGTCAGAAACTATTTCTAGTGAGTAAGAACCTCCCTTTTTTTGCTTTTTTGAGGGTTTTTTTTTGAGCTTCCCCCTGCCACACATATACTTGTTTACCACGCAGATTTTCCCCCCACCTTTTATTGCTTACATGTCCATTGTTTCATAAGGAAGGAGAAGCATCAGTTTTGTTCCCAGTAACCCTGGGTGGTTCATGTTTTTAGCACTTTTCCAGAGGGTCTAGATTTGAGCAACTCCTTGTAGTGCAGTGAAATAAACTACTCTTGGGGAATATTCACAAGTGTTTTGACAGTTTATATAAATAAATAGATTTTTAAAAAGTATAAAATCCTCCGTAAGTATGGTATGTTTTGGTGCAATGACAAACTAAATGTCAGCATCCATGGAAATATATAAGATTGTTGATTTTAGATAATTTTAACTGACAATGGCAACTGTTCAGTGATCAGAAACTATGTTGGTGGGAGAGTTTAAAAATGCTTACTCTTGTTTTGAATTTAAAAAATACCTACTCTTGTTTTGAAAGAGTAATTCTGTAAAGATGACTTGTATATGATTTGTTAATGCTTTTCAAGTAGTTGATAGGAAAAAAAATATAGGGAGTATGTGGTGGCAGGTGTGCATATATGAAAATATTTCAAGAATACTAACAGCAATATTTTGTTTTCTAGGAAGCCTGCTTGCCATTCTGTGCTTCAAAAACAATAAATATTTGTAAGGGGATTTTAATATTTAATATATATTACTAATACGTATTTCTTTGAACCAAGTGATAACAAAACTGATGCAAATCATAAACATTAGTTAACATCAGAACTCAAAAGCAGACTGTATTAAGCTTTAACTTTAAATAAGAGGTAAGATAAATTTACCTAAAATTATTCTAATTTTATGCTGAAGATCAAGTGATAATAAACCCTTTCATTGAATGTTTTATGTGTGTCACAACCTTAAAGATAAAACACGCTACATGCATAGCAGAAAATGAATGCTGGTGGAAACTTTTTTTCTCTCCCTTTTCTTAGGATCAACCTATGGGAGGTTGGGAGATGATCCGAAAAATAGGAGACACTTCTGCAAGTTACAGATATACCTCAAGATATGTACTAAAGGCAGGCCAGACTGTTACAGTAAGTTGTCAAGTTTCAGCTGCTCCCTTGAAATGGACTTCAGGCCAACTTCTGTGGGTCAGAAAGGCAGGATTTTTTAGTTTTGTCCTTCCTATGTACATGTTCAGGAAATAATCACCTGTGTTTGTGTTGGGTATTCACTGTGTCAATTGCTGGGGAAATTAATACAGAGAGATGTTTTTCAGAACTTTACTTTCTCTATGAAGCAGTAATTTTCACCATGTACAGGTGAAACTTTTACATTCTGTTACGTATTTTAAAGTCCCTGCATTAAAAACACATATGTTTTATTGTACAAAAGTTAGGAAGATACTTGGTTTTCTTCAGTGGAAGAGATTCACATTCACTTAAATTAAATACATTAACTGATTCAGTAATTTGGAAATGTGGTAAGACTGGCAAAAAATGTTCCTGTGTGACTTCTGTTGTCAGATCTGGGCTGCAAATGCTGGAGTAACTGCGAGCCCTCCCACTGACCTCATCTGGAAGAACCAGAATTCCTGGGGCACTGGTGAAGATGTGAAAGTTGTGCTGAAAAATTCTCAGGGAGAGGTAAAGCATCTCAGATCTGTGTGAGCTTTTTCTGTGGTGGCATCTCCAACAAAGATGCAGGTTAGGGCTCCACACAGGAATGCACTGAAGTGTTTGGTAAAGTTTTCTTCTTTTTGGAGAATTAGTTGCAGTTTAGAAATGCCTCTACTGAAGCCTGTGATTCTTTTTCTCTCTATTGAGTCTAAATAGTAAAAAAAATTACTTGTTCAGGCATCTCCCTCATGCCAGGAGTTGGGCAGTGCCTTAGAACACACTTTGAAAAGAAAGTTTTGGTAAGCTCTTCAGTGATTTGTCTTCTAAATTAGTTTTCCTTCAGCCTGTGGGCTTGTGAAGAGTGGGTAATCCCACAGTGAAGCAATGAGGGGTTAATTCAGGTGAGGTGTGAGTTAAAGCTTGGGGTGAGACAGTTACTGTGATATGCTGCAGTTGAAAGAAAATATTTAAATATATGGGAAAAAAAGCAGATTTTGGAAGAACCTTATGAGTGTTTTGTCAGAAACAATCCTTTTAATCATTAAGATACTTAAAACTGAGCTGTTTATGCTCAGCAATACCTTAAAAGTATACAAACAAAATGAATGAAGGTAGTTTTCCCCAGCAGCTAGAGCTTTCATTTCTCAGAATCTTAAGCTGGTGAGCAACAGGAGATATTTTTTTTAAGAGTTCAAGTCTAAAAAATGTCTTGCAGGAGGTTGCTCAGAGAAGCACTGTGTTCAAAACAACAGCACGTAAAGGAGAAGATGAGGAAGTTGAGGAAGAAGCAGTTGAAGCTCTGGATGAGGAAGACATTTACCGTCAGGAGGTATTTTCTTTTAGGGTTAACGAGGTTATTTATGTTGAAAAAAGGGAGACATTAAGTCATGAATTCTTTAAAAAAAAATTAATAATCAAGTGTGGGTGTTGTTTTATTTTTTTAATCAGTAATTAATGAAAGCATGGAGCTGTCTTACTGAAACCAGTGTAAAAATATTGCCTAATATATATTCTCTTGCAGAGAAGTACACTTTTTTCAAAGTTTAAAGATAAGGGAATTTTTTTTTTCCTAAAACTCTTTTCCTAATAAGATTCCCCCCACCCCGCCCCTCCCCCTCTCCTATGGCAATAGTTTATGGTGAAGTTTTGCTTAAGCAGGTAAATTTACTGAAAGTTTTGAGAATTTAAATCTCTTTATCGCTGGTAGAGAAAATCTCATTAGT
>VXBN01003817.1:608936-637274 GCA_013397395.1 Sinosuthora webbiana | reverse complement strand
AGATTTGAAAACTCTTTGAGAAAAAATGTCCCTGGCGTGATGAAAATATGAAGTTCTGAAGACCCCCAAAAAAAGGACACTGTGTTGGGAATGAGAGATGTTAGATTTCTTACATGAAACCTCTCATGGTGCTTGTATATGCTCTCTGATTTAAATACGGCAATTATTTGTATTTTTCTGGTACCTGTCCTCTAGTGTTCCTCAACAGGAAAGGACATGTAACATTTTTTTTAATTCCAGGGTGTAACAGGGTGTACAGCTTTGGTGACTGTTGTTTGTTTTATNGTTTTTTTATGTTTCTCCTTGGGGGTTGTTTGTTTGTTCTGTTTTGTTTTAAATGGTTCTCCCTGTTCACTACAGGTAGAGCAGAGGGCATCCAACAGAAGCTGTGTGGTCATGTGAAANATATATTTAATATATAATTCATACAAAATTTTTATATATTTAATTAAAAGTATTTTAAAAAGCATAGATAATTTTGAGTAGGAAAATATTTTGCTGCTGGGGTGGTTGGTTTTTTTTTTTGTTGTTGTTTTGGTTTCAGGGAGGTTTTTTTATGTTTCTCCTTGGGGGTTGTTTGTTTGTTCTGTTTTGTTTTAAATGGTTCTCCCTGTTCACTACAGGTAGAGCAGAGGGCATCCAACAGAAGCTGTGTGGTCATGTGAAATTCCAGCCACTCCAGGCTCCTCCAGCCGTGGTAATCCCTGCCTGCAGAAGAGCCTTCTGAGAAGCACAACGTTATTTTCCTGTCTGTGAATTTTAAAAGCTGCGAGTCTGATGGCCTTAAATTTCCTTTGCCACTGAAAAAAAAAAAAAGGAAGGTTTGTCACAAGCATCTCGACTTCCTCGCAGGATGTGAGCTGGTGACTCCTGTCAAGGAGAATTGAGAATTGATGCTCCTGTCTCTCTCAGATTTATATGCCAGTCTCTCTTAATTGAAACCTTGCTGGAGTAGGAATATTCCAGTGTGTTTTGGGGATCGATTTTATTTAGATTATACCACTCTAGACTAGTTGCTACGACCTCCTTGTATTTTAGGTGCTGTTGGGGATTGGTTTAGAGTTCCTAATTCTGGAAGAGGATTCATGTTACACCTTGTAGTTGTGTTAAGATAGTGTTACCAGCTTAAATTTTCTTACGTGTTTTTTTTCTAACAAATTAGAAAGATGTTTCAATATGGATTGCCTTACTTGTTTACAATTTCTAGTAAAAAAAACAAAGTCTCTAGAGGTCTAGTCTACATTTGTATGGGAAACAGTTGTAATTTTGCCAATGTTGAAACTTTTTCTGTCCTTTTCACATTATTCTGATGTCTGGAAAACATTTTAATAAAGTATCTCTGTGCTACAAAGTAAAGTTTTTGGAATTTGTTTCTTCTTAGAACTGAGCTAAAAGTTGAGTGAGCTTTGAATCCTTGAAATTGATGGGCTTTGAAGCTGAAGAAATATCCTTTGAATGGAACAGTGGCATTTTGAGATGCAGATTTCTTCTGAATAATGCCTGATATTGCTTCACATTTGGAAAATTATTTTTTTAGAGCTTTATTCACACTTGGTTGCATTTGTGCTCGTCTTTGCTCCTGGTTCTGTTCTTACTGGACTGGCTTTTACTGCATCATGCAAGTACAAGGCTATGCAGTTTAAGCAAGCATAGTAACATAAATTCAAAAGTGCTGTAAAATAGTTGTCTTTGACATAGCCTGAATGTATTATTTTAAATACATGGCCAGAATTTTGGAAGTTGATTAGAATATTTTTTTAATTGACTGGACTATTTTCTTTTTCTTGGCAAAATTCAGACTTTTTTACATGTCTTTCATCTTGGATGAGCCCTTTTCTGTGACCAATGTAGTGGCATTTCAACCACATGCCAGTAGAAAGTAGAAAGGGGGAGTTGATGCACAATTCTTAAGTTATGGTAGGAGCCTTCCTGCATGATCAAATTCTTGGTTATAGCTGTTATTGGTTAGAGCCTGTTCTTTGATGACAGTGGGAGAAATATGATTTTTTTGAATAATTTTTCTATTTTCTTTGCTGTGGCAGGAATTCCTGTAAATTAGTAGAATGGAGTGTTGGGAAACACAACTGGGAAACATCTTGCCACTAGGTGGAGGTCTTGTTTTGCATGTCTTTTTTAATACTTGTTCAGCAACAACCCAACACTTCCTGCACTTACCTGCAAGTTCCATAACTTGATTATTGTTGGTACTGGCATTAAATACAAATTGCATCCTGCTGCAGGTGAAAACTCCTTAGCAATTTAGTGCTTTTAGCTGGATAAACACTTTACCAGAAATGTTTCTGCTCAAATACACTCCTGTGAAAAACAGATTAGAAATTTAGGAAACAAGTGGTTTGACCTGTGCAGCAAACCTGTGCACTGCATTCTTTGTTTACAGTGTTCATTGTAAAACCCCAGTGTAATCAAAACTGGTGCAAATTAGTTTATAGTGTTGATGACAGTGGTTTTGTACTAAAAGTTGTGTTTTGCTTTGGATTTCCTGTCCATGATATACATATGTATATCACATTTTTCCAAGCAGACAGCAAAATAAGGACAGAAATTAATATGTAAATTCTGATCAACAGAGGCTAATAGTTAATTTTCTTCTATAAATTATACAATTTCAAATGCTGGTCTTAATTTTTTTCCGTGAAAATTTGTCTTATCAGTGTATCATTTGGATACTAATTTGGGAGTTTCTGGATTGAAAAGGATGGCTTTTATCTGTGAAACACTGTGTTTCATATTCATACTGCACTGTAAGCACTATCTGTACTTCAGGTTAAAAAAAAGGTGCTGCTTTTACAGAAATGGCCATGTGATAACTATAAGGATTTTTCTCCAGGCAGAGAAATCAAGTAGTTGATGGAGAATAAAAGCTCTTAAAGCCCCTGTCCCAAAGAGGACAACTGCTGATTTTTAGAAAGGAAGTGGAGGCTGTGTGTGAGGGATGTGAATGCTTATTTAGCCTTTCCTGGTATATGATGGTTGACATCAACAAAGTGCTGGACACTTAATTATTTATAATATTCAACTAGCTCCATCACAGGATTATGGCAGAAATTAGCTATTTTATTTCAGATTTTGCGTGGTGTGCATTTATGCCCAGAGTCTTTTGCTGATCTTCTGGTTTCTTTTTAGCGGGTTTGCATAAATACAGGATTTCTGTGTGATAAAAACTGTGATTAACCCTGAAGAAAAACTGCATTTGAGGCATCGATAAAAGAAGGCACATTTCAGCTTAAGCTAATTGATTGATAGAATTTTCCTACAATTAAAAGTTAATTCTTGGATGTGAGTTTTCCTAGCTGTTCTGCAATTTCAGAACAAAAAATACTATTACTGGCTTAAAGTCTTACTTTCTGCATAATAATAGAAGCCATGGAATGAAACTGACATTGGTTTCCCTTGCAACTGCAGCATCTTGTTTTTGAGGGTGGTGTGTTTTTTTGTTTTTGCTCCTAAGGGCATGTTGTACATAGAATATCAACATTTATTCTCTATTTTGACAAGTTTTTTGGGGAAAGTATGTGGTACACTTAGAATAAAGAACATTCCCATCGGTTCTGTAACCTTTGAACAGCACTAAAGGGAGGACAAGTATTTTGTAGCCTTGCCACAAGCAGGTGTGGAGTGGCCGTCAGCAAAAGATTTAAGACCTGAAAGCAGGTTAAGGACTGAAAGATGTAACCCTTGATTTTTGAAAAAGCTGTCTGATGGAAATGCATGTGAAACTAAGTTTGAAATGTGGAATCACACAAGCGGATTAGTGAGGCATCATCATCAGTGCATGCTGTGTTGAGATGAGCTGATTATTATTTATCTTTATTGATGTGGAGTGTTCCCTCAGTATATTTGCACTGAATTGGAGTGTTGGTCTGCTGGAGGGCAGGAGGGCTCTGCAGAGGAGTCTGGACAGGCTGGATCCATGGGATGAGGTACAACCAGGGGAAGTGCTGGGTCCTGCCCTTGGGTCACACCAAGCCCCTGTAGCTCCAGGCAAGCTTTAAACCAGATATTAGGAAATGTTTCTTCACTGAAGGAGTGGAATTACCATCTCTGGGAGTGTTCAGGAAATCTGTGGATGTGGCACCTGGGCATATGGTTTGTGGTCAACATGGTGCTGCTGGGTCAGTGGTTGGACTCAATGCATCTTTTCCAACCTTAAAATTTGTGTGATTCTATGAGTGGGCACTGTAGTTTTTAAAGATACTGTTGTATACCCAAAAATTGGCAGTAAAGAGACAGGGCTCAGTTCTGCTTGCAAGGAAAATGCTTCTTTAATGAACCAGTTCTGTGTTAAATGAAGCGCCATCTCACAGAAAGTAACAAGTAAAGATATTTAATTATTAACAGGTTTGTGGGTTTTTTTTCAAAGAGAGAGCTTCTTTAGCTCTCTTAGTGCATTAGTCTGTCCCAGAATCTGTTCTCATACCTCTTTCTGATATACCCATTGCATCAAAGGCCAGTTACATATATTGGCTCCAGGTCCCTTTACGCAGAGTTGTCACTTTGCCCTGTGTGACTTTGTATTGGTGCAAAGCTGGTTTAAATAAATGAAATGTAAATGACATTGTGAGGTCTCAGTCTGGCAGAACTGTTCAGTTGAGTGATGAAAAAGAAACCCTTAACAACACCAAAAACTGCAGTATCTTTAATTACTGCTTCTGTTGTGACTTCCTTCCAGCTGAACAGAAAGCTGGGGTATTTCTAAATCTTTAAGTAATGTGATAGGCAAGTCCTGCAGGGAAAAGACTATGTAAAAAAAGTAAAACGTCCTCATTTTGCATTACACTCGTCACACTGAATTAGAACAGGCTGCTTTTATCATTTGCAACTTAAAATACTGGCTCAAATACTGTTGAATACTGTTCCTTCTGTGTGACTTCTTATCTGGAAAAGGAATGTAAATGACAGGTCAGATGCATGAGAAGAAAGCATAAACTTGCTGAGCGGGAAGTTGAGTGACATTTAAAAAAATTAAAAAGTGGTCACTCATCCTGTCATTAATTATGTTCTTTAATTAATTTTGTTTTCTAAGGAGAGTGTAACAAAGGTGTCACTGTATAGTAATGCACCCCACACAGCCAGCAAATATTTTCCATATAGGGAAAGTTTAAGGCTCACCCCTTAAGGTAAAGAACCTAGATTCTTCCATAACCTCCTGAGAAGGATTGGCTCAGGGCCAGAGAGAAGCATCTGTTGGATCTTATCACCGTTCTTCAAACCCTGTATCCCTCTCTGTTGCCTGCAAGTCAAGTTATCCCTCCTAGAACATTTAGTGCTTAAAGAGCACTAAAGAAAGTAAAGGCTTTTCGCAAGGTGTCTGAGGTTTTCTCAGGCGCCTGTGGGGGCCTTATTTTTTGTTTTCTGCAACATTTTGTTACCGTGTTATTATTTCTTTTATTAAACCTCTTGATTTACAAAACATCTTCCAAGAGCAGTCTCGCTCAAATTATTGTAGCCACTTTCCTGCAAGGCTGGCCCTCAGTGTGGGGCAAACCCACATCACTGCAGCTTTGCTGGCTGTGGTTAATTTTGTCTTTCACTTCTATTCAGACAGAAATGGGCGTTGTTGCTGTTGTACAATCTTTGCTGTAATGATCTAGTTTTTTATGGAAATCTGAGCTTGATGTGGCATCTACAGCATCAACTCATGGAAGAAAAATCAACTCCCATTTGGCAGATCCTCCTGTCTGGAAGTCTTCAGAGCAGAACTGGGATTAAGAAGTCATGTCTCTCACCTCCCAGTTCTTGTGTTTTAGGAAAAACAAGGAAGAATACGAGTATGCTTCTTTTTCATGGGTTTAATGCAATGATAAGTGTCTGACTGGATCTTTCCTGACACCGCTTTTTCCTCAAGAAAATCCATAGGACACTACTGCTGGTGACTTCACTAGACAATTTTGCTGTGCTGCTGCATCAAGCCCAGAAACTGGTTTAGTCATGTATGTGTTAAACTGGACCGTACTTTTTCTCTCTGTCTGCTTCAGTATGCCTTCTACTGGTAAAGATGTATTTACACACACATTAAAAACAAAACAACAACAACAAAAAATAACACCGCCACAAACTGAAGTAACGCACATGAGGTGTGCCAAGCCACTGTGCTTATCTCTGTGCATAGACCTTGCAGCTTCACTTAAATATTTCCCTGAATGTTTTGCCACTTAATTCTGTATCACTCTGGTTTTTGGTTTCATGGGGCAAAACCAACAACAGAACTCACTGAGAATACCAATTCTTTCAAAGAATTTGAGAGCAGTAATAAAGTTCTAAAGAAAGCTTACCTAAAGTATATGTTTATATAGCACTGATAGCATCCCGACCCAGCTAGATTTGCTTTATTTCTTTGCCCCGGTCAGCAGGTATATTTTTTTTAAAATCTGGAATTCTGTTTAAGTGCATGTTTAGTCTTCATTCCAAATAGTTATTTACCTTTGGGAAGTGGTATATATATATATATATATTTAAAAAAATAAAAGATAAATAAAATACTACAGGTTTTAGGCTATCACAGAGGTTGTGTTATCTTCACAGCCTTCTATAGTTTTCTCTGGAAGAGAAGCAGTTATACAGAGCCAAACATGAGCAACCCCAGCCTTGTCAGACTGAGGAGTACAGATCTGGAGGTTCATGATTTTCCTACACACCTTGGCTTATTGTATAAGTACCCTTCTGTTGGAATGAGGCTGTTATTGCTTTATATCCCCATGATTCTCCTATCCCCATGACTGACAGCTACAAAGGACATTGTTAAATAACATGCTCACAGCTAGACTGGTCCACAGATAGAATAAAGAAATTTACAGATTTGGCTTTGTGTACTAAGCTTTTTCCCCCCACAGAGCTCACACAAAACATCAAATAACTTTTTGTCTGATGGTAAATACCCATAATACCTTGAACTTTATGAATAACAAATTATTAGCCTTCCTGCTATGTCTTCCTTTTGATATTCAGTTCCTGCAGCGTTTAGAAAACAAAGCATATGGTGGTATTGTCATCCATGCACAATTGTAAAAAATTTATCTGTTCAGCAGGGCTCTGTATCGATTTCTAATTCTAGCAGCATTTGGTAATAAGATTTTGTGTAGTTATTTAAAATAAGTCTGTCTACATAAGTGTGTCTCTTCTGGGAGTGAAGAATGGCTGAATGAATTGGGCATTAAACCAGGGGGAAGCAGATAAAGTCACCCAGGAATAAGGTCTGATCTTTACACTCCAAATTCAATTTGGTCACCATAGAAGACTGTGTATTAAGTATTTTTCAATTTTTTTTTTGTCTCAGTGCTACCACGAGAGGTCAGGGTTTGCACACACTCTGCCAAGTCCTACCTGTCAGGCTGAAGTTTCTGCTGCTTTAAAATAATGTTCTTCATGCAAGATGAATCCCTGCTTCCTAAAACTTATCTGATGATCTCATTCATTATGTATGCTGAGCTTTCCCTATACATAGGTAAGCTGCAGAGTTAAATTCAGCCTGGTGTAAATGCAGGATAAATTGGCTAAGTTTTAATTCAC
Organism: Sinosuthora webbiana; assembly: GCA_013397395.1. NCBI lineage: Eukaryota > Metazoa > Chordata > Aves > Passeriformes > Sylviidae > Sinosuthora > Sinosuthora webbiana. The sequence continues at coordinate 629,747 of VXBN01003817.1, read as the reverse complement.
ACCAGCAGAATGTGCACTTCACTGAGGAATGTGGTGCTTTTTCATGGAAAAGTACAATTTTTTTTTTCCTGAGTGCTATGTACTATAATACTTTTGATAGGAAGTTTATTGCAATTTATCTAATTTTTCTCTTGTGCATGCTAGATTCATAACAAGAATCTTCCTGTCAGACTTTGCCTGCCAAATAGGAAATGGGTAATATAATTTTCTAATCACTTTGTAGCATTTTAAAAATGTGGCAATTTGTAGAGCTCATTACACACAAATTTTAATAATCAAAACATTGGTATATTGGACCTGCAGATAAAATCAAATGAGGAAATACCATTGCTGTGCTTTAGGAAGCAGAAAGAAATATTGGTTACCAGCTGCCTAAAGAAACAGTACTGTAGGAACAAGAAATCATGAAAGCGAAGCACTTTTTAAACCTGTTTTGCATTGTTAATTACCATAGTTTAATACTTTAAACAAGAACAAAATTTTGCATCACTCGATGATGCAACAATTAGCATGTATGCAGAATCCCTGCTAACTAAACATGTTTGGCAGCTTAGCAAATGCCACAAATGACTGCAGCATCCATTACTTGAATTCTGACTCTGATTTATCCCTCTGCAGTCAGTCTGTAAATTCAAATTGCACATTCCTGGGTGCTGGACACTGCCCGACCCTGATGAATCTGAGAAAAAAATCTTTAGTGTACAGCTCCCCCCACAAATCACACGATTGTCTCCTTGGAGCTCCTTTTGAGGGGCTGCAGGCCCAGCAGGGCCTGCTGGGTGGAGGGGACGTTGGCGGATTTTGGGAGGAGGAGGATCACCCGCTGATTGTTCCGACGCCACTCATGGTACAGCCGGCAGTGGTACCTGAAGGACACCTAGGGACAGAAGGGACATGAGCTGCCTTCAGTCACTGCCACCCTGCAAGGAGTCAGCTGGAGCTCCAAATACCTTCCAGGGGGGAAAAAATGGGTGAAAACTACTGAAAAGAGAGACCCACCATGAGCCAAGGTGCCACAGCAGAAGAGAAAAGCAGTCTGTGCCTATTTTACCTTTCATTCCCCTTTTCCACAGCCTGAAAAATCAGACATCCTGCCTCTGCCTTTCACAAGAGCTGTTGGCACACATGGAATGAGAATTTGGAATATCCTGTCTTGCTTCAGGTTGCTAAACTGACAGTGTAATTGCAGGCAGATGAACTATTTTACTGCTGAATGCATCAAGTTGGGCTTACACAGAGGCAATGAGCTGACAACGTGTCCCAATTTAGATTGTCTGAAAAATTTTGTTGTTTTTGCTATCAGGTAATTTCAACTTTATTGTGGAAGAGAAATGTGTGCTGTGGAGATGCAAGAGAGCTCAGACCCATGTTTTTAAAAAAATAGTTTAGAACTTGTTTTAGTGGCAGCCAAGTGTTGTTGGGGTTGTAGCTGTGTAAGAGGATGCATAGGTGTAGTTTAAAAAACAAAACCAACAAAAACTATCAACAAACTGTAAATTTTGAGAGAAATGTTCTAAGTGATGATTGTTTTCTTCTTGAGCTGTAGGCAGGAGTTGACCCATGCACTGTTATCCTTTCCTCACTGCAAAAGGGGTGCTTTGAACTAATGAAATATACCTTTCAATGATATCCCACAGGGGGTNTTTTTTAAATTAGACCTTTTTACAGTTGTCTGAGGGAAACCTATAAAGCTTTGGTTTAATAAGCAGTTTTGCAAAGATATCTCTTCAGATTGATTCCCTTAACTTTCAACCTCCTCTCCTCCCCATGAAGGAAAGCATCCTGCATTTTCTGTTTCTGTGGAGCAATGTGTATGAACGAATATGAGAAATCCATTCTCAAAAGATACTGCAGGAGCAGTAGAAATCACTTGGAGTAGTGAGGAGGGTAAAAACATCTGCAAAGGTGGATGCCCTGTAAAATGCAGTGATAGCTTCAGGAGAGTGAACTGGGCTTCAGGTTGGGTTTTCAAGCAGCAGAACATGAGGTTCCTTGAGTAACAGCTGCATTGTTAAACCAGGTATGTATGTTATACAAGAGAAAGCAAAGTATGGCACTTTGTTTAAGCACCAATCTCCTTTTTGTGTCTGGATCTTTCTTCTTGGGAGGATCTTTTTTGGTCTGTGTTAAAAGTACAGAGTAAAAAGCAACAGTGTTTTATGGGTAACTTGTCTGTTTTAGAGGGAGGGATAAAACAGCTTCTGGGATGCTAAAAATAGCATCCCTCCTGTTCACTGCTCACTGGGATAACTGTGGTGTGTAAATAATCTGTATGCCAGCTTTTGCCTCCAGAGAAGGAAAGCTGATTTACTGGAAGTAAAACAAAGTTTTAGTTCCCTTAATTTCCCCAGGACCTAAAGGAATATTGTATCATCTTGTGTGTAATTTACCCTGCAGCACTGAACCTATTCCCTGCACAGCCATAGCTATGTAACAGGATTCTCCCACTTCCAAAAGTGACAAGACATGTGCTACTGAAGAATTCAATAAAGTTAACACTTCTGTGTGTAGGACCATTCCTTCCTGCATGACAAGGTCAGCCTAGATCCCTCCCCAAAGGCAAACTCAGGCTGGGGCTTTCCTACATCACTGAAGGGAGGGTTATTTTGCCTCCCACCTTCAATCATTTGTTGATTCAGTCCCCTAAAGGCCTTCCTGCCTTGCCCTTCTCAGGTGAACACAGTGCTTCCTTAGCCCATCCATCTCCTACTGCCCTAAATAACATTTTAGAGTGGAATTATAGCTGTCCACAACTGAGTGAACATCAAAGATACTGAATTTCAATTAAATCAACCAAGGTATGCATTTACATCAGGCTCACTATCACGATCATGTTCTCCAAGAGCCGGCAGCACATTTCTCTGTGTGCATTTGAAGGGGTAAATTTTATAAAGTGAATAGAAGGGATTTTTGCCTCTTACTCTGCAAATGCAATACTGAGGCAATAGGGACCAAAGCTGAGATGCTGCAGTAGTCTTAATAAGCAAAGTTGGATAAGTCCATGTGTCATAGGTAGTTAAATCCACCTGAAAAAACGTCTTTTACCACTTCCAACAATTTTGGTGATGGTGAATTAAGTGTGTTAGGTAAATCATTCAGCATTTTGGTTTCTAAGACAGCTATACACAAAGGAAATTTGAACAATGTTTACTTCCATACTACTGCCAGGCACATCTACACCCAGCACTGCAGGAAAAGAATTGTGGCCTCACTGCTGGAGTACATGGCCTGTCTCAGGAGAGTCCTGCTGCTTCACAGAAAAGCAGAAACCACAAAAAGATGAACACGAGGCTGAGGCAAAACTCTGAGATTTTCCTCCTGTTGAGCACTGCCTGCATTCCTCTGTGGGTGAGACAGGGTTCACAGATGTGTAAATGAGATGTTCTCTTTCATAGTTTTCTTGGAGATACTTGTGAGGAAGTATGGGATTTTTGTGCACCCCTCATACCCCCTTTTCCTCAGGGCTCAGCACAGGGGGTTTCTTGCTCTCCCAATGCAGTTTTTAAAAAATGCCACCTCCTCAGCAACTTACATGGGTCCAAATCTGCTGGAAGGGATCTGGGCTATAGTATGGCCATACCCAGTGAGGGGCAGAGCTGCGTGCTGGCCCTGTGGGATGTGGCCATGCCAGCACCACGGGAAAATTGGGCTTTTCCTGTCCCAGCTGCACAGCCTGGCATAATCTGAGTGCATTGCTGTGAGCGCTCCCCCTCTGTGCCCACCCTGCCCTTCCCACTCGACAAAAAGAGGTGTGAAATGTCAAACACAGCATTAACTTGGGCTTTTCACTGAACTGCTACACCATGGGTTGATTAACACCCATTTTGGCAGGTGTCCCCTGTGTTCCTCTCTTTTCTGCTGGCGCACTGCAGTGCACTGGGGCCGGTAAATTATCTCAGTTCAACAACTTAACACAGAAAAAGTGGCTCTCAGGATGTATTGGCAAGTGACTCGTGCTGGTGTGCAGGATGCAATTTAACCTGCACTGCAAAGGCAGCTCTGTTCTTACAGACCTGGGCCACATGTATGTTCTGCTGTGGACCTCCCCCACGTCCAATACTTCTGAATCATAAAATTGGCAAGATGTTGCATAAGAATAAAATCTGAATCCTCTGTGGCAGCCAAGTTGTTCACCTAAAGCTTTTTTTTGTGTGTTTGTTTGCTGTGCCTTCACCCTTTGCACATCACATGGGATGAACCTCCCCCCTGTAGCATCTGTCTTGAAATCCTCCATGCTACTTCCCTGCCTGCCTCCTGCTGTCCCCACTGGTGTTTGGGGTTTGAGAATCCTTACCCCGAAGCAAATTGTCTTTCTCATGTTCCAGGGAACTTGAATGGTGTGGAAACAATAGGTTTCTTGCAGGAACAGTTTGCACTCACCAGCACAGGAGGCAAGCAGAAGTAATGCTCCGTGCAATGGTCTAGAGTGCTCTGTGCGATTTATTTTCCCGTTTGCTCTTTCCCTTTTTCCTGTGAGTTAAATAAACACCCTCATACTTACCAGGGTCCAAAAGAGGTAAATAGTGAAGAGTGCCACAGTGAGTGCAATGAGGCCCACAGCTTCCAGCCTACTGCTAAAGTGCAGGTGGTCCATGGCTCCTCGCAGGCACAGCCAGCCGGAGACGGTCGCCAGCGGAGTGATGAACAAGAAGCACACCACGTCCCCAAAGAGAGTCCTCTTCTCGTGCTGGGGGTCTGGGTTCCTCAGCCACTGCGGGCAGAACAGACAAGGCAACTGTCAGCACAGGGAGGATGTTTTACCCTCAACTCAAAGCACAAACTCACCCCTTTGAGGACTGAACAAGGAGCACGTGCAGGACGTGGCTTTCGGTGTCCCTAGGGATGCCTCTCGTGTATCTGTAGATTTTTAATATATAGCTGTATACTTCCTAGTACTTTTCATGCCCTCTCTCACATTTCAGAATAATAAGCCAACCCTTTCTAACATGCTCTTGACATTCTGTTTAGTCTCATTCTCAAAAAGAGAATTTCTAACCAGGAGATGTTGTTTTTCACCAGAATTTGAGGGGTGTAACATAATATAGGGCAAATAACTCCCTGGGCAAACTCCAACGGACAGACTCTGGGGCAACTGGTCTCTTACTGGATGTACCTACTAGATATACTAATTAATTATAGATATACTAAATGATTAACCTTATTTAAATTGTAGAAATCCTGTATCACCCATGTGCATGCCTATACTTTGTGCACCTGAAAGCTTTCATTAAAGAACTGCTTTTTACCTTACCATTCTTAATATTGTTTGCAAGGTTTTTCTTTGTTTTTAGGCAACACTAGAGACCTGAATTTCTCCCTCTTGCTTCCTGCTAGTGTCCACCTCTTTCTGTACCCACCATATCAGTGATTCAGCTGTGGTAAAGGCTGCATTGAGAAGTGTTTTATGTAGTGCAGCTGCTAGCATTTGCCACTGGCTTCTTTGAAAAATTCCCTTCTTAATGTGTAAACGAGTGTGCAGAAAATGTTTTAACATTTTCCATGCTATTTTCAGATTTTTTTTTTGCGAACTGCTCATAACATTTGCAAAGCCATTTTCAACTTGTTGTCAGGTACTCACATTTAAGCAGAGTTTAATGAGCGCAAAGTTATTTTTATTAAGAGGGTATTAATCTTGGGAAACAGAGTGCCTGAAAGTCAGCTGCTGAAGCTAAGGTTAGGACTGAACAGCTATCAAGCCCACACACCCACATTTCTATAAACAAGATTTGAGATAGCAGAGGTGAAAGAAGTTCCTACAACAGTACATTGAGGCCTTTTATAAAAAAAAAACAACAAAAAAAAACCCAACCAACCAAACAAACAAAAAAACCCCACCAAAACCACACCACACCTTGTCACACAACTCAATATTTGAACAGGAAAACTACCCAGCCCTGTAATTTTTTGCCAACGTGAACTGTGCATTTGGTCAAACCTGCTCTGCAGCATCCTTTTACGGGTTTTTGGGGCCAGCAGAACCAGATGAAGCTCATGCATCCCTAAACACTTTGGTCCTATTATTTCTCCAAGCTGTTACACATGGTGGTAGAAGTCTTGTCTCATGTACAACTCAGTAATTTAGAGCCCAAAAATATGTTAATAATTTTTTTTTCGGGATGTAGGCTTTTAACTTGCTTGAATACTTCTGAAATGCTAAGGAAGTGCAAAGTTCTTTAAACCAGCTATGTATTACTATGAGCAAGAAATTGTAAGGGAAGGTGCCAATTAAAGAGGGAGGTTCAATACTGTTTTTTTCCCTCTCCTTTACCAGGAAAGATAGTAATCAGCTGTGGTCAGTTTATTCCAACAAGCAGCTAAGCCCCCACACAGCCATTTTCTCACCTCTCCACCCCATCATTATGAGGGGAAGAAGAGCAATAGGCTGCAAGCAGTTTTCTTCAGCAGAGCTTTTGCAAAATAAGGGGACATACATTTACATTTGAACATCTATTTAATTTACTGTAGCTTTAAAGAGAATGCCAAAAAGTGAGTAAAAGTCTCACACTACTTTCCTTGGAGGTTTCAATCCATTTACTTAAAAATACCCCCAAGAGTTTATGCACAACAGCTCCAGGTTATATCTGGTTGCATCTGAACAGGACTGATTGCAACCCTCCCTTTGTTCCATTTCCAGAAGTCCCTGCAATGTGAAACCACCAAGAAAATGAGAGGAACTGAAAGCACCTGATGTAGTGCTTTTAAAGGTTTTAAAGACTGCAAAAAACGTTTTGTGAAATGTACTTGTTTGAAAGGTGACCTGGAAGACAAATGCCAGACATTTGTACGCTTCTCCTTGACCTCAAGAGGGATTGCAGACGTTCACCATTTTCCCATGACAGGCTTCAAAATTTTGGCACCCATGCAGCTCAGGTAGCACAAGAAATAGTTCCTAGTTCTGAGCAAGGAGGAACACATGTCAAGGCAGAAGGGGGAGCACACATGTCAAGGTATGTGCTGTTATCCCCACCCTGTGATTGTCACTAGACACAGTGCAGTGCACCTGAATTAAGACAGCACTTTTCACTGTGCCATCAAGCCTGACTGAAAGTTTGAGCAAATTAAAATGGTGTGGAGCTGCTTCACAGCAGCTCCTGCTCCTTATGCCCTGTGGCACACAGAGTCAAACCCAAGCAATTCAAATATTAAATGAAGTTGTGGCAGGCAAGAGTAGTATTAAATAATAAATAAAGACATCACAATTCTACAGTCTAACCTCAAAAAGCCAGAATGATCTCATTTCAGTTAGCTCTGAAATATAAGTCAAAAGCAAAGATTAAGCAATTTCAGTGGTTGTACAGATTTCAGCCACAGCATTTATTTTTCTCCTGAAGTAGCGCACACCTGCTTCTAAATCTGCTTCTGTTTCTAGGTTTCAGTCATTTGTTTGGGGAATGGAGTAGGCACTGTCAAGTTACCTTATAGTTAAAATGCTAAGTCAGTAAATCCTTTTGTGCAACTCATATCCACACAGGGATCCTAACTAAGCTCCGAGCTGATTAATTACGTTGGTGGTATGGCATGGACTACCCTCCTGGCCAAGAACGAGATATAAGGCCAGATGAAGCTGTCAGATCTTCACTGTGACACTCTGAAATCTGTTCTATTAAAATGTTTCAATGTGCCCAATTATTCCTGCAATAAATTGAGACTCTCAGAATGATAATTTCCATTTAGGGGAGGGGGGAAGGAGAAAAGGTTATAAAAAGGCTTATGTTTGAAGTAAAATGCTGGCCTGCCTGGCATTTTGTGAAGTGCAGTCTTAAAGTGATTAGTGTTCCGTGTTCCTGATCCACAGTTAACTGGAGCTGGAGTAACAAGACATTAAATGACTTCAGCAATGGCAGCAAATATTATTTCAAGAACTTAAAGCAGAGCACCTATTGCAAAACCCAGTCTTGGCTCATGACTGAGCCAAGACAGCCTTTGAGAATCCAGCACCTCAGAGAGATGGGGGTTAACACTGACCTTAACAGAGTCACTCTCTAAATGCACCTTGAGGAAAGCCAGAAGGGAGAACTGAAGGGGCCCATCGGTGAAGTAAGAGTGCTACATAAGGTAAGGGACAAGGTTGGCTTCAGAACAGATGGATAATAGTTGTCCCCAAATAAATTTAGGATAAGAATCAGGAAAAAAAATACCCTTCAGAGGACCCAGCTCTGGAGCAGCCTCCCAAGAAGAGCAGCTTAGGCTAAAACCCTTAAAAGCTGACACGGTTTTGAGAAGGAACTTGCTTACATCCTGAAAGAGATTTTTGATGTACTGCATTCCACTTGACAAAACACTGTGAACACACCTGGGGCTCCTCCACGCCACACACGTAATACACACAGAAAGATTTGCTGCAGTCACTTCACAAGGCAGAGTTGAAATTGGAGAAGGAAATCATTGGAGCAAGCAGCAGCCAAGGACCAGAACACCCCTGGAGAGGCTCAGACTCTCAGAATTTATCTATCCTAACCAAAATGAGCTGCCAGCAGAGCAGTGCTGTAAAACACCTCCACGATTCTGAGCGGCCTCACCACTGCCAAAGGCCAAATCCTGGAAGTACTCATCTCTAACAGGTCTTACTTCAATTAGATGACTCACAAATGTAAAAGTAAAGTGTGTGCAGTGTTTTTCCTGATCAGATCCTAAGGCTACAATCTGTTTCTGCTGGAGAGCCCCTTCTGGTTCAGTACATTTTCCTTGGAGAAGTGATTTTAAACCTTACTGGAGTTACACCACGAAGCTGAGGGGAGAGGACAGGAAGGAATTATCTCCCTGAAACGCATTGTCCTTTGAGCAAAAAATAGCTCATTGCACATCAAAACTTATCAGATCATTTTGTCATTTTCACGCTGATGGCTCAGCAGTGAGTCCTGGTGGAAGCGGGCAGTATACAAGCTGAAGTGCTGAAAATTACTGTGGTTTCTGGTTTCATGCCAGCAGCCACCAATGGGAGCATTTTGCCTTGGGCTTTAAGCACAGAAAGGCTGATACTCCCTCTCTTTTTTAAAGAATATTTCTCTGGAATAAAGAACATTTTTAAAGACCAGGAGGACCATTTATGGCTCCTTCTTCTCCCATTTATTGCCCATCCCCAAAAAATTGCATCTGAGCAATTTTTTTTTTTTTCTGACACTGTTTTTACTTGAAATATTAATTTTAACATTTTTCAGTGAAATGTTTTGAAACTTGGCTTAACTACATGTAACTCAAAACTAAAATCTCCCAGACTAGAATGGTAAATATGCTTGTTTTCAGTGTCATGAAAGATTTTTGGGTGACTTGAAACTTTCCTAGGTTAATGTTTTGCCAAGGAAAACAAACATTTGAAAGGCCATGGTAACAGCTCACAGAGATGTTTTTTTGGTCTCAGAGACAGAGGCCTGTGTATTTGAGAGTTGGAATCAAAATTATTTGATCTCTGTAATGTTATTGTGCCAATATCATAGCCCCTTTGTAAATGAGACTGCTCTTATTTAAATTTAACCCCTATTTTAACTCAAATTGCAGGGAATATTTTAAATATGGATGTGTCAATGAGCCAAGGCTTCTTTTTGAAATAGCCAATAAATTTTGCTATGTCTACATGTTCCTGAAAGGGGAAAAATTAAATTTTCCATTGTAAGGATGGTGTATGATAAAACTTTAATTTTTGTTTTGTTTTGATTTCTAGAAAGTGTAAATCACAACACAGACATCTACCACCTAGGGTTGGTTCCTTAGTGTGAGGAGATCACCTCATGCTGTTGCTGTCACACCTCAACTCAATATTCAATTTATACCTTGGGTCATTTGCCATCTGAAAAACAGGAGCAAGAAATTGGGCAGGGAAGGCAAGAGACCATCATGGGTCAGTAGGAACTTGCTGGTCAAAGGAAAGAGGAGGAAGCAAATGCACAGGCAGTGAAAGCAAGGACAGATGACTTGGTAAGAGTCTAGAGATTAAATTCTCTAAGAGGTTGTGGAGGGTTGGGGTCAGGAAGGCCAAGGTGAAGCTGGAACAGAACCTGGAAATGGGGAGAGAGTAACAGGACATTCTACAGCTTCATTGAACAGAAAAGGAAGGTCACAGAAGGTGTTTTCCTCCACTCTAAACAACACTCCAAACTGGTGACCGGGGATGGGGAGAAGCCTGAGGTACCCAGGAGCTTTTTTGCCTCAGTCTCCAACGGCAACATCTCCTCCCAGCCCTCCTGAGTGGGTGGAGAGAGGATGGACACTGGGGGAGCAAAGGCTCTGCCACTGAAAGGAAAGATCCTACCCAGGACCAGCTGAGGAACCTGGATATGCACAGCTCTGTGGGACCTGATGGGATGGAGCCCAGAGTCCTGATAGAATTGGCTGCTGGAGTTTCCAAGCCACTGTCCGTGATACTGGAAAAGTCCTGGCAGTCAGGTGAGATCCCAGGTGACTGAAAGGAGGGAAATATTGCACCTATCTTCAAAATGGGGGGAAAGGAAGACCCTGGGACCACCCAATTGTCAGCCTCCCCTCTGTGCCTGGGGAGATGATGGGATAGATCCTCTGGAAGCTCTGCTGAGGCTCATGGAGCTCAGGGAGGGGATTTGGGGCAGCCAACACGGCCTCACCAGGGGCAAGTCCTGCCTGACCAACCCAGTGACCTCCTCTGATGGGGTGACCACACCAGTGTACAGGGGAAGGGCTATGGATGTAATTTACCTGGATTTTTGCAAAACCTTTGACAGGGTCTCCCAGAACAGCCTTCTGTCTAAACTGGGGAGAGATGGATTTCATGGACAGACTGTTGGAAGTGTTACAGACAAGGTTGAATGGGGCTTGGAGCAGCCTGGGACAGTGGAATCTGTCCCTGCCCATGGCAGGGGGGGCACTGGATGAGCTTTAAGGACCCTTCCAGCCCAAACCATCCTCTGATTTTGATACACAAAGCTTCACCATGTAGCAATGTATCTGTATAACAGGCCATGATTGTTCTGATGCACCAGCCAAACTGTTTGTGACTGATCTTTCCAAACCACCTGCAGTTTTGTTGTTAGAGCTCTCAGGAATTCATCAAGGTTACTGAGAAAACAACAAGATCAAGAATAGGAACAGGGAGCCTGAGAAACTGTCTGCAAAAAATGTAAACCCTAGATAGGGGAAGCACAACGTGAGGATGGACACTTGACCAATTGGGTGTCCTGAAGGATGTGTGCCTGCCTCATGAAGAAGCAGCTTAACCAACCCAGAGATGTGTGCCCACATGGAGAGTAGACCTAGAATCTATGGGATGTAATGTAAACAATAAACAGCTTTTGCTGGAATCATATTGGTTCTGTTATTCAGTGGCCCATTTCCCCCCTGCACCACCAAGCAGCGATAATATAGTGGCTCATGGTTGTGATGCCCAGTTTCTGGATTAAACATACTCAGCTTCTTAAAAAGGACTAATAATTCTCTGGCAGTGAAAACAAACAGCAGAGCTTACTAAATGGCACTATAAAAATCTGTGAAATTTCTTGCAGGTCCAATTACACAATAGTATAATTTTTTAACATTAGTCAGGCTCACTGCTGTCTGTTTTCCTACTAGCCAGTTTTAATTTATAGTTCTGGAGATGCTTGTATCAGTTAAAAGATTTCAGGATATGTCAAGAAAAAGAAGATTTTGTGGAACTATGGGAAAAGCTGTGTTTCTTTCTATCTGTGTGTATTTGCAATGCTCTCATTCTGTTTCAGACAGCTGTATTCCCACTTTGGCAGATAAATACATGGATTCAAGAAAATCAACAAAAATCACATTTCACATTTTAAAACAAAAGCAAAGGAGATTTGTTATTTGCAGTACTTATTTCAAGACATTGTAAATGTCCCAATCTACAAGCTCAAATATATGGGAACCAAAGACATGATAGATAATAAATGCTTGATAGGTATACAAAAAAACAGAGGCAATAAATCTTACCACTTCTATTTTCCTAGGAATAGTAAACTTTGACTGTCTCCTATCGGGGTAGGAAATGCTACCAGTAGGAAGGACAGAGATGGATGAGAACTGGGCAGTTTAGAACTATTTTACAGGACCATGATGTCCCAAGAAAAGTCACCAAACACACTATTTAAAACAAAAGAAGATGTGCCTTTGAAAACTCCAGCATCTTTCCCCCATCTTGCTTGTTCTTGAATAAAATCTGATTGTTCGGTTACTTTCTCCTGGGAACTTTCCTCGAGTTTTTTTGCTCTTGATTGTTATAAATTTAGGAGTGAGCAGTTACAGATGTGATGGTCTGAACCAGTCTGTTCACTGACAAGTAATTTAAATTTTTATTTTTTTATGGGGAGTGGGTTGCTTTTGTTTGCACTCTTGCTGCCAGTAATACAAGAAAGATTTGTGCATTGTAGCAAATCCTTGCTTCAAGAAACATAAAACAGCTACTTAATTTCTCTTTAAACGAGACAACATTCTGATTTGGTCTCTGGATTTCACTCCACTACAAATAAACAGATGCAAAAAAGTGTATCTCAAAGAGTTTATTGTTTTAAATCTGTGCTGGGGAGTTTATTACTTTTTTTTTTAATACTTTCTTTAACTCAGATATACTTCTACTGGAAACCTACATGGGCTGCTTCAAATTCTCCCTGTGTGAGCTGGTCTCAGGGGGATTATTTTCACACCTGAAGAAAACTAGGTATAAAAATATCTCTATCATCTTGCCCTTTGAATCTGCCCTTTTTAGGTCAAGAAAAGGAGGCAGACAGACACAGCTTAATTATCTGCTCCCAGCCCTAATATGCTGTATGGACAACTGCAGTTCCTCTAAACCTTGATTTATGGAAGTTTTCCTGGTTGGTGACTCTGCTGAGGAACCATTTATTTTCCTTTTGGCTTGAGGTGTGATTCTTTTATAAACTACCTGCAGCAAATCTGATGCCTGTTCATTAGAGTGATTTAATGCTAATGACTAGCTTCACTGAACAGTGGAGAGGAAAAATAAGTAAAAATAATCCAAACAGATAAAAACATTGTGACTCAAAGTCTTGCACAGGAAAAAAATTCATATTTCAATGTGGGGCTTTGGGAGGTTTTAATTTATAATGTAAGCCCATCTTAATACTTCATGCATAGGTGTACATTTTAGAGGGTTTTTATATTTATTTTACCTTAATGATATAAGCTCTATAGCCAGCAACACAGCAGGGAAAAACTGAAGTTAATTTCTGCCCAATATTGCTGTGATTATCCTGACTTTATTTTTTCTCCTACTCATGCTGTTTTGATTATGAGCTTTGTATTGTTAATCAAGTGCTTTCTGTTTGTTTGCAAAAAAAAAAGTGAATCAAAAGATACCAAATCCTGGTTGGTTTAAAACATGTAAGTAACTTACAAGCAATACAAGCCTGATTTATATGGTCACATAATACTCTTATACCATTTTTATTTTGTAGCTGGTTGTTCCCTAACATTTTATTATTGCACATAAATATATTTTTACTGCCACATTTTGTGGCTGCTTCTGCACTGAGCGAAGTGGAAGCAACACAGATGCAATGTGGAAATTGAAATGAAGATGATACATAATACTTACATAAAGCTTGACTAATCTTTATGCTGAAACACAGCAAACGCTGCTACGTGAATAAAACCACACATTCTTAATGCAGATTTTTTGTTCTGTGGATTGGCTGCATTAAAAAGGCAGCTTATATAAAGCTGGAAGGTCCATAAAAGTCAGTAATGGAATTACTGCAGTTTGAGATTTCACTGTGCTGGTTTTGAGGTCCTTGGCTGGCTTGCCACAAGGAATATCAGTTTTGCACATATCAACCACCATATTATAGATTTCTCCTTCCTTTGTCACGGGGTAGAAGTGGTCCTCTAGAGGGTTCAGACTCCTCTAACTGAATTTTGCACTATTGTGAATGATGAAGGAGGGTTTTAATCAGCACCATAGTGCTGATTCACATTCCCATTGTGGAAACACAATTCTTGTGTGGAGAATAGTGTGAGTTCAAAAAAGGACAGAAGCATCATCACAAATTTATTGTTGAGAGGATGGATCTGCCTGACAGACTGTACTACCACTGACTGCTGCTCTGGTTGGGTTTTGGGCATCAGTCAGCACATTGTGCATTTTCAGGGAGAAGATTCTCCCTGAGACAAAAATACACGTCCTGTGGCAGAGACAAAGGAGAAGCACAGAGTTGTCTTTGGTCAACTCCTCTGCTGCTTCCATAAGGATGGGCACAGGGAGGAAGGAATATGGCTGAACCATCAGTCACACCATCTATTCCATTTCACGCTCACTGTTGCTGCAGCCTCTCCTGCTAACAGCAGGAATAAATTCACATATGACATTTCTAGATAAAGCAAGTGCCTCAATTTGTTTCTCTTGAAACAGATTTCTTCCACACCCACGTCTAAGAAAGCAGTGATCAATGTGATCAATCCTGTGAAGGGACAAGGAGAAAACATAATAGCATGGTGGGGGGGTTTTGTTTTTGGAGTTGTTTTTTTTGGTTGGTTTTTTTTTGGTTCGTTGGTTTTGGTTGGGTTTGGGTTTTGGTTGGGATTTTGTTTTGGGGTTTTTTTTGGTGGTGATGGTGGTGGTTTTTTGGCCCTTTGAAAAAGAGTGTAATATGTCTTGGAATAGTCAGAAATACCTTTTTCTTTTTTTTCTTTTTTTTTTTTTTTCCTCCTGGTGGAAGATGTCTCAGAGAAAAGATCAATATGATGACTGATTGCTTCAAGCATTTCTTCACTACCTGTCACTGACCCCTGAATGGGATGTATTCACTCTGTGAGATAGGGCCTGTTGAGGAGTTAATGGATGTGTTTTTAGAGTCTGTGCTCTATAAATCACTTTATGAGTACAATAGCCCCTCTTGACCTACTAAAATGCATTGGTAAAACTCATCATTCACCTCCTGTGAGAGGAGGACCATTTACTCTTTCCATTATCTAGGTCAGGGGAACCTTTGGAGAACTAATTACCTCACTAAATTAAGAGAACTTTGACACCCCATGACAAACCTACACACACTGTGGTGTCAAAAGCAGGTGGCCACTCATCCAAATGTTACAGCAGGGTTTTTGTGAGAAATGGTACTACTACACCTGATAAAACTCCTTCCATGTCCTCACACTCTAGGTAGCACAGAGAGACAGGCATGAAAGTCCTTTTAGGACACTGAAGATGAGGGAATCTGGCAATCTTGCATCTGCTTTAGTCCTGCATTGGGAACTTTCTGATTTTTGTTGCAATTATTTTAATGGGGAGGTCTTTGCCTTTCAAATCTCTGAGTACTAATTAAGTAGAAACTTCCAGGACAAACTTAAATTACGCTGACAGAAATCAAGAAGTTTGATTATCTTTCTGCTTAATTTCATCCCTGGCATACAGCTCATTTTAGTTACTCTTTGTATCTGCTGCTCTCAGCTTTGAAAGTATACCTTCATTTTCCTTCTGAACTGAAAGCATATTCTATTTATAAGATCACAAAGGATTGGGGTTTTCTATGACCTTTCCTGCAACTGCACCCAGCTGTTGATTTCTGCAGTAAAATACAGTGGGTGTAAGTAGCTGAGAAGTCAGAAAATAATGAGTAGTAAAGATAAAAAAACTTAGCTGTGTTTCAGAAATGTTCTCACTCAGGGTTTATCATTTGTCCTCAGCTGAGAAAACACTGGCAGGTTTACCATTATTACTCTAAATATCATTGTTGTTGTTTCGACTACTTATTACTGCTTTTCCCAAAAAGAAGCCTCATTTCATCAGGGAACAATCAAGCAACCACAGTGCAGCGTCAGCTTTGCCTTCAACTCCTTCCATCATCATCAGCTCTGCCCAGCACCACATCCAATTTGTACAGCACAAGCCTCACGAGGAACTATCAAAAGGGAACAATTTCAAGAACCTGGGCTCTGAAATCGAACTGTGATGCCTCCACATCTCTTATCTTTCTTCTCAGAGGGCAGATTCAGAGTGGTGTCATTCTTGCACCAAAGACTGAGAGGAGAAACAGACAGCAACCCAGAGGCAGCCAAGCACAGCTGGCCAAGACTTGCTTTGGGTGCAAGATTTGTGCTAAATGCCATGTCATGTACCTTTTGTGGGGGGATCCTGAAGAAGAATGAAGATATCTTTAGACCACAAAATGTGCATGCCTATCTTACTTAATGCAATTTTGGTAGCCTTGAACTTCTCATCTCCTGAGCCACCTCCCAGTAGTCAGTTCTGTCATGTGTCCGCTCATCTGTGAAAAACAAAATGCTGCTTTCCCCTATACTGTACCTCCCTCCACCAGTTTTGACACAGTTTAAAGGAACAACTAAGATGCACAGGAAAGACACTTTGTCCTGAACCCAAGCTCTGCAGGCACCTGCCTGTGTCACAGGCGCAAAATGCTTCTTCTCATTCATTTGGTAAAATGTTATTTGTATTTCACTTTTAATTCCAAAAGAAACTCTAACTTTGCTTCATCTTTTTCCAAAACAAAATAAGGGAGGAAAAAGGTCATTAACAGTGTCAAGAGATTGAACTTGTTTTCTTTCTTTTCCTGAGGGCCAAAAATACCCTAAAACCTTGAAAAGTTCATGATGCTGCTATCTATAGTTGGCAAAAACTGAATTTTCATTGATAAGAGAGAAACAATTGTCCAATTCACTGTCGAGTCTGGCACATAGACAAGAAGAGGCCAAAAAGTCACTCACAAATGTCTAAACATGCCAGACATTGAACAAGAGCAATTCCTTCTTGTGAGCTTGACATGTAAACTGGGTTTCTAAGGCTTCTAAGTTTGTTACCTCTCAAAAGCAAAAAGAAGAAGAAAATCCTGATCTGTATTCAATATGTTGAGTCCAGACACTTGCCCCACATTCCACAGGAACTGCTGCTTACCTCTCTTCCACCCTCAACCAAGCTGGGTGGCATTCCAGGAATTTGCAGCACTCTGTTTCCCAAGCCTCCACTCAGGTTTGCAGTGAAGCAAACCCACTGATCCCATTCTAATAATTTGTTTTCGATTTTCTCCAAAATGAGGAGTTTTGTTACTTCCCACCCTCATACTGCCAAACCCTCAAAACCCAAGTGGAGCCGCAGAGGCTTTGTGATGCCTGCACAAAAGCAGGCATGATTTGCCAGCGAAACCAAAATTTCAGGGCCGTTCCCCATGTACTGACCTCCACCAGTGGCCTGGGCTTGCGCTCCACTGCAAACCTGAAGTGGCAGAGCTCACAGTAGCTGGTGTTGGAGGACGAGAGCCAGTGCTCCAGGCAGCTGCGGTGAATGGTCCCCAGCGTCCCCGTGCACTCGCAGGGCGACAGCAGCTCCTCGTGGCTGCTGCCCTCGTGGCAGATCCGACAAATGGGCCGGTCATTGAAGGGGCTGCTGCAGGAGAGGGAGAGAAAACTGCTGGTCAGGGCACAAGGCTGTGGTAATAGCCTTTTTCTCTGTCACGAACTAGAAGTAGTTGCATTTAGGAGTGCTTTGCCCTATAATTAGTAATCCAAGCTGCTGGGCTAATGGTTTAAGGGGTTTTGGTATTCTTGCTTAAAATATCTCTTCTGTTAGTGGGGGAAAAAGAGTAGAGTGAAAAACACCAGAGTGGCAGATGAGAGGCAGAAGTCCTTCTGTATTTCGTATTTCCCACCTCTTCAAAAAGCAGCAGTGCAGTCACCTCTGGAAATCCCAAAGTGCATTGAGGGGGTTGTAAATCTTCCTCAGCTGGGCACTTCTTAGTGGTGGTGATCATTTGTCCTAAATATTGTTTTCACTGGCTAACAGTAAAGGACTGCTGAAAGAGCAGCAGCTTGCTCTGTAGTATCCCAAAGGCTGGGTCACAACTTCAGAAAAGCACATGGAGGAAGAAACCTCCTCTACCTGGAAAGGGATTCCCTCTCTTTAGGACACCCCACAGGCAGATCAAGGAATGATACAAACAGAACTGAAAAGAGCTGTGCCAAACACATCTCTGCTGTGTGGCTGCAGGTGGGTATTTTTATATTTCATCTGCACTGCTTTAAGATCCATGAAGTCTTTCCAGCTCACCACCAGCAAAGACAAATTTAATTTTGACCCAAGCATCAAGTCTGGATAAGACCAAACATATCAGAATACTCTTTCTTGCTTCTAATGAGAACAAAGGCAGCCTGAGGCATGCTTCAAAGGCATAGATTAACAATATATTTCCCCACTAATCTGCCTCTCTAAACCAGCAGCAGAAAGAGTTGGTCAATCATTTGGACAATGACAGAAGCTGCAGCAGTGGTACTAGAAACAGCTTGTCTAGCTGCTCAGCACACCAGCTGGAAAGTGTTTAGGAAGTGTGATGCATTCTGCAGTGTGATCATCATGATGCTGGGATGGGAGTTTGATCACACCAGAGGAGAAGGGGCCTGTCCCTCCTTCTGTCCCCCACATACCTCTGCACAGCGAGGGTCCGCACAACAGACGAGAGCAGCTGCCCATCCTTGGAGGACACCTGCATGACATACTGGGGACAGCTGGTGGCCAGGGCCCCACTGCTGCCAGGCAGGCTCTTGCCATCGGGGGCCAGAGAGTGCGGGCACTCCGGGGGGACTCCAGGCAGGTGGCTGCAGTGGTTCATCCTCATGGCTCTGGGCAGTGGGTCTCCATCTAGGCAGGAACAAGGACAGGGAGGTGCTTTGGGGCACATCTCTCCCTGTCTGACCAACACCAGGCATGAGAAGGAGTATCCCTCACTCCCCACCCCCAGATTTCTGAAGCCCACTCAGCAGGGAAAGGGAGTTTACAACATTAAGTGTCACAAAAAAACTCCACTCTGCACATCCCAAATGCAGTAAGCCAGCAACCCTAATTTCTTCTCTCTGCAGACTCCTGAAGTCATGAGTGATAGAGAGGCTGAACCTTTTGTCACTCCCCCTCCAAATGTTTCAGAGGAATATACAGTTTTCACCCTGTGCACTTTCAAATTTAAAGGCTGCCACTGTCCACCAATGGAGAAAGTTATGTACTGGAGGAGAAAATGGCTGCTTGGCTTCAAATCCCCCTTGAAAACACTTCACTGCTGCTCATTGTCTTCTATCACCAACCCACAGCAGAGCATAGACCTGGCAATTAATCCTGTACAGGGCTTTAGTCACACAAACCTACTTAATCACAGCCTGCATGCAGCAGTAATTTATGCCACAAGGTGAGGCAGAAATCACAGCCTGCCCATGTCTCTCTTCTCTGCTTTGCTCTTTCTCACATCACTGTGAGTGTGTTTTGCATGGTGCTTTCAGCAATGGCAATTGGGAAAGGAAGAGTTATGCTGGGAACAAGGAGCCTGGGTGTGTAAATTCCTGATGCCTTGGTGGGATGGATGCTGCTGGCTGGATGTGCTTGTCAGGGAGGGTTCCACCAGGCTGTGCCCCTGCCATCTTCCCCTTCAGGTCAGGCACCAAAAACACACACACAGGGTGAGTTAATCCCTCTGCAAAACGGGGGGAAGATTCCCTGTCAGGCCTTGGGACACTTGGCTACAGTCCCATGTAAATCTTGCAGGTTGCAATGATGATACTCCTGTGCTAAAATCAGGAGTTTCCCCCTCAAAAAAAGTGTTTTGCGTCACTCACCACAGTTGTATGGTGTCAGCACTGCAGCTGAAAAGAATCTTTAAAAACCAAACATGAATAAAACCCTGTAAATAGGTGTGTTTCTCCAAGGGTATAGAAGAAACCTTGTGATTTGGCTTTGTTGGATTTGAGCAATAGCAATGATAACCTTTGGAAGGCACCTGAAGGGATGTCTTTGGCAGTAAGATTTTGTAGCACATGAGGACTGGTGGGGATGCTGGACCAGTTGCATCACACAAATTTTCACGCAGGGACTCATATTCTTAGAAAGACATCTAAAATAGGAAAATGCTGTGGCAAAGCGTTTGTTTTGCAGGATTACTTCAGCTATTTTCAGACCATTCATACCCCAGGGAGTGAGCTGGAGGCTGATGAGACTGCTTACAGGGAAGAGAGTTTTCAGGGAATGAGGAAGGCAATCGGACTCTGGGCCTCATTTACAATGAAAATGAAGCAAATGGCTGATTGTCAAAACCATTAACATATAAAAGATGCAGACATTTCAAGAGAATAAGAGCCATAGACTCTCCAAGGAGACCATGGTGTTCAGCAGCATTTTAGTTTTAAAATCCATGCTGAGACTGTTTAACAAGAACATTCAGCTGCTGAGTAGCTGCTTCATTAAACTTAAAAAGCCTAAGAAGTATCATGCTTACAGACCCACGCTACAGAATTATATATTTCTTTCCTGATTGCTTCACTGACCCCATTAAGTACAACAGTGAGTTTATAATTTCATATGAAATGACCAATCAGGCCTTTACAAACACATCCATCAGTCACTTGATGAGTTTGGAGTATTTGCTGGAGCATCAGAAGATGCAACTAAATGCAAAGCTTTAAAGCACATGGGAAATAATCTGGCTATATCTCAGCAATGTTAATTCAAATTCCTGCCTACAGCACTGTATTGATGTCATGCTTTGGCAGAGCAGATACAGGTAATCCCCTTCTACTTTTTAAAAAGTGAGTTGAAAGTTACAACATGTTTTTCTGAATTCAGAAGAACCATTTTCACACAAAATCAATCCATGTGCCTGAAAAGAGATACAATTATAGAATTAAATTATATATGCTTTAATACTGAACCCCGTGGTAAATAATGGAGATTAATTGTCCTGAGAAGCACAGAGATCGTAAGGAAATCCTAAATTAAAGCTGGCATTAAGGAATTGTAAATCTTAATGGCCACAAACTCCCAGAGCCAGTGTTTACCCATATGTATGTATTATGTCAAAAAGTTTTTCACTTGAAACAAGTGGAAATCTGTCA
>VXBN01003817.1:559658-608923 GCA_013397395.1 Sinosuthora webbiana | reverse complement strand
TCTGTCAAAAAAACCTCAATAAAAGAGGAAGTAAAGAACAAAACCAGGAAGATGTGTTTAGAAAGTATTTATGAAGACAAGCAATATTAAATTGTGGAAGACAGAATACCAATATTTATTCCAGATGCCAGAAAATTCTGAGAAAAGTGGCTGAATTTGGCATGATGAATGTATGGTAGTATTTAGCTCTTTGTTTTTTCTTTTCTGTGATGTTGCTACTCCTAGTTTTTCATTTACATATATATCTATATCTATATATATATTTGTATGGGTTTATGTGTATCAGAGTAAAAGTAAAAGTGTTGCAGATATATTCTTTATGCAGTTAGTGTAAAATTTATTTTACACTAACTGCATAAAATGTAATTTTATGCAATTACAAACCAACCAGTGAACTCAAGCAAATTATCTGTGGCCATGTTGAAGCTAAGAAGAAGATTCATGTGCAGAGGACATCCTTTGCTCCATAATAATTTATAGGATGCTATATACCTATTTAAGAGATACATAACTTCTGTACCAAAATAACCCACAAGGCTCAACAACTGACAGTGAGCAAGTGAGCAAGGCACTGCCACTCCAACTAAGTTGCACTCAAATAAGATGCTAAAAACCAGCATTACTGCCCTGAAATGGAATTTAAAGCCTGAGCCATCTGCAGACCTGGAATACAACTGGAATCCTTGTTGCACTCTTTCTGACTGTGCATGAGTTCACCCCAGTTCTTAGACCCACAAAGCATCATCAGGGTGATGAGCTAAATTATCACAGCAGAGCTTTTTTAAAGCAGTGCTGTTTTCCTCCTGAAGCTGTGAGTGGCTGAGATTTGCACAAGACAAAATGATCTTTACACTTCAAGGAGTGGGTTGTAAATGTTGAACAAATACTCATGGAGTTGCTCCCTTTTCCTTTTTTTCAGCATCTCTGCTAAGAATAGCACTTATTGCACCTCTCATGGTTTCAAATGTGGAAACCCATTCTCCTTTCTTATTCCATATTCCCACAAGTTCACCCTATTAGTTTCAAGAAATGTGACGCAAGCTTGCATCAATCAGCTTAAAGACTTAAAAATATGTATGAAAAACCACTAGCATCCCATCTGTAGACATTTTCCCAAGAAACACTGCATTATTTTAAAAAGACAGCCAAAATACTAATACTAATATTAATAATAACACCAACAACAAATGAAACAAAAAAAAAAAAAAAAAGCCCATAGCAACAGAAAAATCCCAAATACATACCCACACAGTAAAATAAGAATAAAAACAACCAACAGAAATCCCAAACAAGGAAACAAAAATGACAACAGCAAAACCTCCAAAAAACCCAAAAAAACCCCACACTCCAGTTTTCAGAAGCTTTCAGAGATAAGTTTTTATATCCTATTTATGTAATTTCACATAATTTTGTGCAGTTTACTCCAGAATTTTGGACCCCGGTGATGTGTGGACAGTTTTTCACTTGGGACAGGTCAGCAGATCTGGAGCACAGGTAGAATTCTCTATCTTATTGCAGGCTGGAAGAATGGTGCAAATCATGAAGAAGCATCTCCCACCTTCTTTTCTGCTATCAGTCCTGGCTGGCTACTCAGAATGAAAATTGTTGCATTCCAAGACATAAATTAATGTTTTCAAAAGCTGTGAGCAGTGCAGTTGTCAGAGGCTGTGTGAAAAAGGTGTTCTCTGCTGGCTCAAGTGTCACAAGATTATGCACTACCTTTGTTTCTTAAAATTGGGGAGAGGAACTCACCTTTCTCTCACTGAGGTTTAGACAATAATTTTATGCCACCCTTTAGGATGCTCCAGAGACCAAAGCAGCTGTTGCACTCACTGGACCACACACAGTTGCTCTGTGATCCCTGTTTCCCCTTCCCACCAAAAAATGCAGAAGAACCAAAATTCTCAACTCCAGAGCACTCTGAAACCTCCTAGATTTTTACCTACTAAGAAACAATGCAGGGTACTGTGAAGGTGGAATAGACAAAACACTTTTTAAAATGTAAGAACCCCTAGGGCACCTGAAAATCCTATTGTAGTGGACAAAATTTGAGTTTTATGTGTGTCCTTTCTCAGACACTCATATCTGGAATAGTTTGAAATGTTTCTTGACTCTTCCCTCCACAAAGAACTTCATGAGTGCCCTCCTGGTTTCAAATACACAAATATAGTGTAAAGAAATTGGTGAAGTAACTGGCAGTTGCAGCTTAAGCTGTGGATCCTGCAGCACCACAAGACCCCCAATTCCCCCTAAGTAAAAAATTAATTTCTCTAAACTGAGAAGATGAATTTGTAATGTGTCTGTATAACAGGCCATTATGATGCGCCAGCCAAACTGTTTGTGACTGATCTTTCCAAACCACCTGCAGTTTTGTTGTTAGAGCTCTCAGGAATTCATCAAGGTTACTGAGAAAACAACAAGATCAAGAATAGGAACAGGGAGCCTGAGAAAATATCTGCAAAAATTGTAAACCCTAGATAGGGGAAGCACAACGTGAGGATGGACACTTGACCAATTGGATGTCCTGAAGAATGTGTGCCTGCCTCATGAAGAAGCAGCTTAACCAACCCAGAGATGTGTGCCCACATGGAGAGTAGACCTAGAATCTATGGGATGTAATGTAAACAATAAACAGCTTTTGCTGGAATCATATTGGTTCTGTTATTCAGTGGCCCATTTCCCCCCTGCATGAATTCCTATATTTGATAATGACATGTGGCTCAGCACAAGAAGAGAACAAAATGCTGCCTGGCCTGTTCATTTTGGAGCTCTAAAGCCATCAGTGAGAGAGGCAGCAGGAGGACACGGCAGTTCTGGGACACGGTGACAGGAGAAGGCTGGAGAAAATTTTTTTTGGTCAACAGAATCCAGTTTGCTATATTACACCATCACCTCTTAAGGAGCTATGAGAGACCACTGAAAGGTGCAAGAGGAAGATGTGGTAATTGTTTACCAGCTGAGGAGGACAGATTTCACATTAAAGCGTTTCGACATATAGAAAGTAGCACAGTATCAAGCCCAGATGACATTAGGCAACTTTACTGTATTTCAGCCCACATTTTACTAATTTTTCATGCTGTAAATAGCATTTCCCATTCATCCGGTCTGCAGAGAGCTCCAAGGGCTTTTAAAAACTATGACACAGTAGGCTGCATTTAAAGTGCAATTTTATTAAAAAACACATCAAAAAAACTGAGTGCTTGTCTGAGGCCGCAGCACAAAGCAGTCCAGCATAAATAGTCTTTAAGAGTCTGACCATGCATTTAAAACTTCACTGCCCACTCATAAATCATTGTTATTTTGTTATATACTGAACCTTGAACCACTTTCCATGAGAGCAATAGTCTCCCTTTTTGGCACTGTGAACTCTAATAAATTGCTTTATATGCCTACACAACCACTAACTTGAGTCATTTGCTTAGATTTGTATCCCTTTGTTGGTTGCTGAAATGAAAGTTTTCAGATGATAATAAATACCTTAAGTACTTGTGGTGGTGGCATTTTAGCCTTGTGTTAATAAGAAAAAAAACCAAAGGATACAAATTCAGTTTATAACTGATCTAAAAATAGAATTATTTTTTGTCCAAGGTATAAGGAAGTATGTATCTTTTCTTTCCTGTTATTGGTTTTTTTCTAGCAGAGATTTCTTTTCTCAGAGTTTACAAAGGCACTTACTCTAACATGTTCCTAAATTCCCTTTTTTCATTGCCACATCTGCTTCAGACCCCCATTCCTCTATTTCCCCACTCCTGTCCACAAACTTCCTGCTTATTCCCCAGAACATGGTTTAAACCACAATTGTTTTCACACTTAGACACCAAAAAACAGTGAAAGAATTAGTATCTGCTTACATACTCAAAGCTTGTATATCGAAAGGCCCAGAAGTTTGGGGTTTTGCACTAGAAGGTTCTGGATCCTATTTCTTCTTCTGAATTAGGTCACTTTTTACAAATGAATCAAGCACTTCTTGGCCTAAAACGTGAAAGATGAGAATTTAATTTGCTCTCAACACCTGAAAGGACAAAGAACTCCATGTCAGTCCTTAAAGCCAGGGTTCATCTCTAAAAATCATTAAGTACTTTGTCCTGAAGAGTGACAGAATTGCTTTGCAACACTTTGTGTTTTGCTGACAAGGCACTTCCCTCATCATGGGAACCGTAAAACTTTCAGCAATCCCCTTCTCTTCAAGTACCTCGGATTTCATCAGAAGACCTGTCTTTTGCAATTTCCAACAGCAGCAGTTGTAACTGCATCAGCCAGTGCCTCTGGACTCTGACCTCTGTTCCATTTAAGTGCTTCATTCCTGCTCCTCATTTTGTCAGAAAAAGCAAAACTGAGACTGCAGGATGCTCATTCCACCCTCTGAGACTC
Organism: Sinosuthora webbiana; assembly: GCA_013397395.1. Taxonomy (NCBI): domain Eukaryota; kingdom Metazoa; phylum Chordata; class Aves; order Passeriformes; family Sylviidae; genus Sinosuthora; species Sinosuthora webbiana. The sequence goes on along the minus strand of VXBN01003817.1, from coordinate 604,552 downwards.
ACACCACACCTGCACACAGCAGAGTGCACCCAAGAAGTTACACCTACCACACCTTGATGTTTTCAACTATTCTTTCAGCAGATGGGGAGAATCGAGACAGTGTGAGGACCAATGTTTCGGTTAAATATAAAGTCACAAAGGTTTTCTTAAATACAAGATCTTAGGATGGCAAATTCAGAACGACCTGATCCAAATGTGCTGCATTTTATGGAACTGTTACTATTGACCTTCCCCACACTTAGGCTGGACTCAGATCTACTGTCCCACAGTTGTAGGATGGAGCTCAGGGGAAAATGATAGAAGTTAAATATTTGTGTACTCCCAAGGCCATGTTTGCATGTTCAAAAATAGCTCTCCCCATTCCACTACAGGCTAAAAGGAGGGCTGCCAACATCATAGAGATCATTGCCCTGCCCCACACAATAAATCCCTAATTTGGCTTCTTTTTTTGCTCACACAGGTAAACATCAGCTGAATCCAACTGCTTCCTCTTGGCCAGGTAAGGTCAAGCTGAAAATTACTTAAACTGTAAATGGTGTAAACAGTTAATACCCGAGGCTTAACTTCATGCCTGGGGTTTGGTAATGAACTCTTGTTCATGTAAATCTTGTGTAAATTAACTATCTGACAAATGGGATCAGTTCTTAACTTGTGGTTTTACCTGGCTCACTGTGGCCAAATCCACACAGATTTTGAGGCTGTGACCCAGCAATGTCTCTGCACAAGAGTTAGAGCAACAGAGAGCACAGAGAGTGCTGGCAGGTGATGGAGGCAAGAGCCTGAAAACTGTGGGGCAAAAAGCACCAGCAAAAAGCAAAATGTTTTTAACTACAAATGGGGGTACTTGGAGAAATGTGGTTGTGGTACTTCTAGAGACAGCTTAACTTCAGTTCATCATTGCTAAGTTAATTATTTGCCCATTTTTAGTACATTTGATTCTTCCAGCTCCTGCAGTCAATACTGCACACAAATATGATCTTATTACAATTATTGCATTTACACTTCTCACTACTGATGGGAAAACAGTCCAATGTATGAAACTTAGAAAAGATACTAAACCCACTTTCAAATTAAAATAAGTAGAAAATTGACAGCATTTCTCTTTTTAATGGTTTTATATTTTAATTCCAGAGTAAAGCAATATTGGCTGCATCAGTCTTGCATTTGAGGAAGAAATTAGAAGCTCAATAAGCACAACTTGTCTTTAAGACTCCAGCTTTGAAACAAAGAATATTATCATACCCTGCATACCTCTGGTTTGATGCATTGTAATTAAACCTGAAATGGTTCAGGTACCTTCATACTGAATTATTTTTCTTCCTTTGTCTTCATCTGCATAAAAAGTAATATTAACATTTAGTTCCTGCACAGAGGACTTCTCTCCTTTCCACGTGTTGCATTCCAAACATCTTAATGTCTTCAAGATTTATTACTAAAAATGTTGTCTGGTGCTCTGCATTGAAGCTTACATGCACTAAGTACAATCAGAAGACCTTTTTCTTCTTCCCTAGGTATTGTGTTTGTCACTTCTACAACAAGACTGAAAACCCCATGGGGTGGATTCAATTCTCATGTTTTATGCAGCAATGAATCACCTGGATGAGAGTCTGCAGATACATGAAACTTGGATTGCGTGTGATGCTTTGAAAGCATGTCCCAAACAGATATATTTACATGTGAAATATGTGCTTTCACTTGTTCTAAGTCTGTTGGATCACCCCTGGTGTTTCTGGAGGTGCCATCTAAGAAACCACTTTCCTTCCCTGAAGAGAATTTACTTTGCATTATTTTATCTTGTTGTGTTTCAGTTGGCAGCAGCTGCGTGTTTGATGTTTAAGGATGGGAGAATTAGTCTTCTAAATATCTTGTTTGAAAAATAGGGAAACACTTTAAAAAGCAAAATGCCTCCAAATGCAGGTCTATTCCTCTCCCTTTTCCCTTTCTACCTTTCAGTCAAAAGCAGCTAAAAATATTCTTGCTGCATTTTCCTTCACATGGGAAGATAAACCCTTCCTGTTCCCATATCAGTCTATTTCTCTCAGCAGGAGCAGTGTGGACTCCATGGGTTTCTATAATATTTACATAAAGATTTCCCTCTGAACTTGAATTTGGGGGAGGGGAAGAGTTTTTCATCAAATTCCAAGACTTGCACTCTAGTCCAGAATGAGACAAACACATGGGAATATTGTGAGTTAATTAAAATCAGTGATAATTCCCTACATTAGCTACTTCCACATGGGTATGGGATGTGTTATATAAAACTATATGCTGTGGGGACTGAACAGCTCCGTTTTTTTTCCTGTAACAAGCACACCAAGAATGCTTTTAGTCATTGTCACATGAAGTTGGCATTGGTCAAACAAATCATATCTGACACACACACCTGGAAAGGAAAAGTTATTGCTGCAAAATAAAGCACGTAAAATTCAATTTCTCTTCAGTAATCTTCAAGCAAATTACTGAAATGCTGCACTAGTGAATCAAAACTACAAGATAGAACTGAATCAAAATGGCAGAGGTAAAATTTGACTGGAGAACATTATTGTCCTTATCAAATGCAAGATAAATACCAACAAGAAAACTAACGAGTTAGAAGTGAACTAGGTATTAGCCTTATTTCTATGAGAAGTAGAGGAAGTGGAAGTCTGGAGTCGGTTTGAGTGATCTCAGCTAGGATTTTACTCTGTGTGTTACTGTGACTTCTGCACTGAAATTAACCATGATATGCAGTTTTTATTGCATACCCAAGACAAGTTTGGTATAGGACTATTAGAATTTTGCAGAATAGCAATGAGCCAGACTAATGCTAAAAAAAATATAGTACTGTGTAATTGGACCTGCAAGAAATTTCATAGATTTTTGTAGTGCCATTTAGCAAACTCTGCTATTTGTTTTCACTGCCAGAGAATCCTTTTTAAGAAGCTGAGAATTTGTAATCCAGAAACATGAAACCACATTTATGGGCTACAATATTATTGCTGCTTGGTGGAGCTTTGTGTATCAGAATCAGAGGATGGTAGGGGCTTGAAGGGATCTTAAAGGTCATCCAGTGCCACCCCTGCCATGGGCAGGGACACCTTCCACTGTCCCAGGCTGCTCCAAGCCCCATCCAGCCCGGCCTTGGGCACTTCCAGGGATCCAGGGGCAGCCACAGCTTCTCTGGGCACCCTGTCCCAGGGCTCCCCACTCTCACAGGGAAGAATTTCTCTCTAATATCTGATCTAAACGTACTCTCTGTTAGTTTGAAGCCAATAACCCTTTTCTTGTCACTCCAGACCCTTATAAACAGTCTCTCTTCATCTTTCCTGTAGCCCCCCTCCTGATCAAAAAGGTCACCTGAAACCTTCCTTTCCCCAGGCTGATACCTGCAGTTGCCCCAAACACCTGGGTAAAGTTCCACTAGGTCTGAGAACATGATGATTGTGGTACTTCTTCACACTTTTAAAGCAGAATGTTATTAAAGATTCACTTATGTCTCATCAAAACGTTTGCACATCTTTGTATCCTCTGCACATCATAAGACATCACCGATGGCACAAAAATCATCCAGAAACATGGAAGTGCTAAAACTTGGCTGAGCACGTTGGCTCTGTTGCGGAAGAATCTGTGTGAAGTTAGTTGTAGCCAAAGGGCAAAGTAACTAAAGAGCTCCAAGTTTTACCCTGGGGTCTGCAAAATTCTGGGGTTTCTGGAGACGTTGTGAACACCCAGAAGTAAAAAGTAAGATAAAATACTTATTTGCTTTCAGCAATTTTTACCAGCCTACTTCATCCTCCAAAAATTATTCTTTCTTAGTAAACAAGCAACTAAAAGATTATCCTCCAAGACTTGCCCTCCTGCCATTGCCTGCTGCTGAGGCAGGTAAAAAGGGAAAACCTTACTGGAAGTTTAGGATGTAGGTTTTCCACAAACCCTTGATTGATTTCAGTCTTCCACAATGCAGGATTTTGTGGGTCTCTGTCCCATCCACTAGTCTAAACACCAGAGTTTAGGGTCAGCCAGAATTACCTCACTGTAGGGCTGTGGAAATTTCTAGAATCTATTCACTCACCTTCCAACTTGACACTTATGGTGCAATGGCTGCAACAGCAATTTAGGAGAGTTTAGGTAGAAACAACTACCAATGATACCTACAAATGGAAACCTTAACAGTCCTAAAAAACAGCCCTAGTTATGTACTCTGGCTCTGTCTCTTAATCAGGAGCAATTTATATTTACACAGACCATAAAATGTAAAGTTTGAGGATCCTGGCTTCAAAGGGACGCTGCTATTTAATAGAGTAAACCAGCACATCACATTTTTCACAAGAAGCCCTCTCACTGGCTCAGGACTGACCTTTCAAAGCACAGTCCCCAATAATCCAAACCTGGTGAGCAAACACACAGGATTGAATGCTTAGCTTCCAATTCTGCCTGCCTGTTTAGCACCTGGTGTAGCACAGAACTCTACTCTGTTTGACAGAGGACAGATGACACTCCTCCTCCCTGGGGGCCTCCACGCAAAGATGTATCACACACTGTAGTAAATTGAGTATACAGATGATTCTGATGGTTCTGGCAACCAGAAAGAAAGCAGAAAGATTATTTTTAGCATGGCACTTCATTACCAGTTTAATGGTAAATCCCAAGGTTTAGCAGCCTGTCAGGTCAGAAAGAAATTACACCTTGTTAGAGAAAAGCACTGAAACAAATTTCCTCATTAAGTACCATGTCTCCTAGCCTTTGCCTGTTGCTGGAAACATAATTTTTCACCCTGTAAATTGGATAAGTAAGATTCAATAATTTTTTTCGTTTTATGTTGGGCTATCCTCATCACTTTAACCTTCCTTGCCATTGACTAGTTAGATTTTATGTGGGTGTTTCTGGGTCTTTAAATAAAAAGTATTAAAATACCCCCACAAGTATTTTATAATAGCATTGATGCTGAAGCTGAAAAACTGATCACTTTATGTACAAACATTTTAATAAACTAGTGAATCTTAGTGAATTTTTGCATCATCATTTTGAGACTGCTGCATTTGCCAAAGGTTGGTTACATTTCCTATGCCATCTGGGCATTGTTCTCATAGTCATAGCTAGTCACACTAGTCCTTAAATTTGTTCAATTTTTCCATCAAATGAATCCCTGGTGTTTTTCTAAGGAAGCTGACATCCTCCAACAGCTTTCCTTCCTTTCTAACTCCTGGTTTATCTCCTACCACAGCTGTGGAAGCAGAATGAATCCCTGATATCCCATTATTCTATAAAATATATCTTAATACTCTTGGCATACTTGTCCATGTAACATCCTCCAGACGTACAATATATTTGTAGCCTAAATGAAGAACAGTGAGTTAAAAGAGTGAAAAAAATTAGTTTAAAATAAGCCAAAGCCTTGTTCAAACCCCTCCTCAGTGCAGCTCATCTCCAAAGCTAAACAGTCCCATATAATAGCTGTAATAATTAAAGCACATATTTGCTTCCAGTATTTGTGAGATCTGTCCTTTCTGACAGTCAGTATCTGTTTCAAGCACATTACATTCCTGGCTGCTGATACAGACAGAGGATGAATTAATTATGGATAGGAATTTGTCACCAAGCATTCCCAGAAACTCGGACTATTTGTCTCATTGCACAGAACTATCAGCTCTCAACTGCCAAGCAGGACTCATATAAGCAAAACAGAGACAGGAAATTCGCTGTCTCACCCCCAAAATATTGAACAACCTTTGCCTAGGCCAGAGCACACTTGTCTTTTGTCAAAAGCAAAACAACAGAAGCCTAACGATCAACAAAGGCAATTAATTACAACAGGCCAGCACTGGAGAAGGTGAGGTAGTCCAGGTGGTAGAAAATTTCACTTGGATTTTGGGGGTGTTTTTTTTGTGTGCAAAAGGTAGGTGGCAACTTATTCATTTCCTTTTGAGTCTTCAGGGAGGAGAGAAAAAAAAGGCATACCTGCACACCCCCGAGCACATTGTGCTCCCAACAAGGTGTGAACAGGCAAACAGTGAAGGTCTGGCAGCCACAACCCAAGTGAGCTGGGATGGAAATGCCCTTGTGTCACCTGGCTTTAACACAGCTATATACAAAACATGGGGAAAACTGAGCCATAGTCACTCTCCTTTTTTCCTATTTCCATTTGATATTTCATTATTCGATTTAGTTGATAGAAGCTTTTAAATCAAACTCTGCCTGGAATCTGTTCAAGTGGGTTTAAAGCCAGTAAGCACAAGCAACCAGTACATGTATAAAAAAACTGAGAGTTGTCTCTAATTTCTAAACCTTAGTGGCTGCAGCGCCTGAATACAGCAGCAATGTCTACTGAAGTACTTCCAGTTGTTCTTCTCAGTTGCAGTTTTTTCAGTCATTATAAACTCTGTTCATACTGGCAGACAAACACCACACAACTGAATAGCAGACAGCCAAACAGCAACTAGAAATTAACTCTGTGTTGTGTCACAGCTGAAAGCCCACACCAGCCTCGAAGCTGCCAATTACTCCCAGCCTAAGACGTGTCTTTAAAAGCAGGATTGTCACAGAACTCTGTAGTCACAAAAAGTAAGCAACCAACCATACCTGCACAATGAAATCAGCTTACAGACAAGGAGCAGGCTTTAAGGGCTCTATTATGGATGAGTTCCTCTTGTGCTGTTGAAAATACTTTGATCTCCTGGGTTTCAGAACATGTCTAAATTTAAAATAAGCTGCTGCAAGGGAAACTATCCTTTTATGCTGCAATTGAGCTGCATGGATTGGAAGGTTATGGGCACAAGTAGAAGGAGGGCAGGAATGGGGAGATTAGCTCCCACATTCATCTTCCTGCCTGTCTTGGCACAGGTGCCTGCACTAAGTCAGAGAAACTAGAACTTCAGCAGCTGTGAAAAAGTGGATCTGCAATTTGCTAGGAGGAGAAAAGAGAGGTGGGATTCAACTTCCAGCTTCTGATCACCTTCAGGGACTGGTCCTAGAGAACAAAGCTTATTCTGTGTGTCATTGCTATTCCCATTGACACTGAATTAATAACTCCTCCTCTTCTGCACCAGCCCCCTCAGACATGACTTGGCACAGTTCACCTTAGGAAGATGCAGCCTGAGGATCTCTGTAATATAAAGTTCATAAGGTCTCCAGTGGCGTCCACAGAAGGTATTTCATTCTGTTTCACAGAGACCTTAAAGACTAAAGTGGGGGTTCAAGCAGCCCAGAAGATGAAGGTGTAAACCTGTCCTCATGTGAAGATACCAAAGGCTTAAACCAGGCTTTTATTTTCCAGCTACAGGCATGAAATGCTACACTGTTTTATTCCCAAGTGTTTTACAGATAAATGCATTTGATGCTTCTCATAAACAGCCTAGAGAAGATAAGCAAAGAACCAACAGTGACCTTGTGTCAGATTTACAATTTTTATTTTTTAAGCCCTCAGAAAACCAATTACCCAAACCGTAAGCTAGTTTGGAGAAAACTAATCTCCCCAGTGCTCAGCCCAGTGAGGCTTGAAAAGCACCCAGCTGACACAGAGGTAGGAAGAATCACATGGATAAGAAAGGATTGCAGACTATTGTAGCTCTGACCCTGCCTCATGCTCTCTCTCTTTGAGGTAAAGGACTGATTACAACGAGAACTGGGACAGCAGAGCCCAGACTTGATGACAAAAGAGAGAGAGAGAGAAGAGGAAGATCTACTGTGCTTTACCTGCAATCTAAACATCTTGGATTGCTCCTTCTTCCATCATGTCACTGATGGTGGCTTAATGGAAGGGTTAAGCAGCAGTGAAGAAACACCAGGCTATGGGTCAGCACCTCACACTGAGCACCCCAAAGAAGCAACCACCATTCTGAGTGTGCAGCTTTAAACCACTCTGAATTGCACATCAACCTGTAGGAATCCCAGGTCTACTAAAATGATGAAATGCAGAAAGAGCTGAACAACTGCACCCCTGCAGCAGCATCAACCTCCTGACCTGACCCCCAGCAGTAACCAGGGTGATCCTGAGCTGTTTACTCTAAAGTTTAATAGGTGAAAGATGAAGCTAATTTGGAACAGGGGCTTCAGAGAGAAGCAAAAGGAATGATGGAGATGGTCCCAGTGGAGACTGGCAGCCACTGCATTGTACCATAACCTGATCATTGGATAAAAGTTAAAATGTTGGATGAAATCCCATTGCAGGAGTGAAATATGGCAAATTTCTTTCAACACTAGTTTTTTATAAAATACTAGTTCTAAGAAGCTTCAGACTGTCTGGGTTGTAACAGCTTCACAACAGTATTTATTCACTGTGTTTACTGTCACCTCCTAATAAATATCACAGTCAATAAAAGCTTTATGCCTGTTGCCTGTATCCTTTGGTTAACCTTCTGCAAAATTCGCCTGTTCATCATGACTGCCATCATCAAGCCAGAAAGAAAATGAGTTTTCTTTTGCTAGTGGTTTTTTTTTTTTTTTCCCTTTTAACACAGAGACGCATTTTTAAATTTTATGTGTTAATTTTTTAATACTTGCTTAGTGGTCTTACCACACTTGCTGTAAAGTTTAGGCAGCTTAATATAAATGTGGCAGAATAATAAAAAAGCCAAGCATTGGTCATCTCTATCTAGCAGAGTTCTACTGTAAAATTCCAGTGGCCACCTCCACTGCTGCTTTATACCAAGAAGAAAAGCAGGGCTTCTCCCTGTTTAAATAATTTCTTTCAAAAGGACACCCAACATTTGAGCAGCAGTTTATCAAGGTCCTCTGGCAAGCTTCATGAACCACAGATTTATTTCATGGCTTTGACTATTTGCCCTCATTCTAGCAATCCCCAGTCTTGCAGAGACTGCCCCAAGGGCCTATGTTCCCACATCTCCCACAGGACAGTCAACATTAAAAAAATCAGTAAAACTGAATGGAAATAAAAGAGTTTGTCAGAGTCAGGGTGCTCTATCCAAGCCAGCATGCTACTCTACACAAAGCCACAACAGTTAGACAAGGAAATTTTGTCCTCAAAATTTAGCAGCTTTGTGCTACAAGTAGAACCAGATTAATAATAAAAAAAAAAAAAAAAAAAAAAAAAAAAAAAAAAAAAAAAAAAAAAATTCTGCTCACTCCACTTCCATAGCTTAGTCCAGATTGCACCAGAGGAGATTTAGGTGGGACATGAGGAGGAATTTCTTCACACAGGGGATGATTGGTCATTGAAGGGGCTGCCTAGGGAGATGGTGGAGTCACTGTCTCTGGAGGGGTTTAAGGAATCAGTGGTACTAAGTGCTCTGCTCTGGTTGACAGGTTGGACTCAGAGCTCTTTTCCAACCTAATTAATCCTGTGGTTCTGTGTGTTTCCACAAATAAAACTCAGGAAAGACCTGCAAGAATCAAAGAAAAAGCATCCAATATCTGTCTTGAGCATTTATAGTTTTTTTTTTTTTTACAGAGTGCTAGACCAAATATTTTGTCTCTGCTTTAGCAGTGCCAGCAATGATTCATCCCTACAAAATACTGTTGAATAATTAAAAGTAGATGATATCTCCGTTCTCTCTTAATAACATTTTTCTCCTACTCCTAATTTTTTCTTTGAAACAAATGTCTACCAGTCAGTTAATTAACATTCATTTTTCTGGGATCTGCTCAGCACAGGAATACACTGACTCTTCAGGTGAAAGTAATTTATAGACTACATTATCCAAAGTTATTTTCCATTCCTTTGTCCTTGGCAGAGCAGTGTTGCAATGACAACCAACATCTTAGAGAAGAACACATTAACAAGATTGTTAATTTCCTGATTCTGCTAACCAAAAAAAAAAAGCCTCACCACTCCATTAAATAAAAATGAATGGCAACTATTACCAATTTTATTATTTTTCCACAAAGAACAGAGGATGAAAGCCTCAGTTCAGTGAACTGTTAATTACTCCAAAGGATAAATCCCGGATCCATGAAACTTCTTATTCTCTGTATTGTGGGGCTTTTTTAGATAATGCTGCTGTAAAAAAAAACCAAAAACAAACCAAACAAAACAAAAACATACAAACAAACAAAAAGCAACAAACCTCTATTCTGAGTAAGACTGAGAGGGCACCTCAGCCATTCATCATTATTATCACAGAGCTCCTTGGCCATATAACCACAGAGAAACATTTACAGGGGTAAAAGGTCGGGTCCCTCCCATAAAATTTAACATTTGCTCATCAACTGGCACAATCTCTTACTCATTTCAGGAGTCTGGGGATCAGCACACATAGTCCAAGCTGTCCCTACTGATTATCCCACTGTTTATTGGGCCGCTGAGTGCAATGACCTGCAGATGGGACTTCACCACAGCCAGGGGGATTTTCTCACTGACCCCCTGGACCTCTCTTTACAGCACAGTCACCTCCACTGCCTTATGTCTCACTTGGTGGAAATTCACATTTGTGTTTCAGCTAAAGGATTAGCAGAGCAAGAAAGGCAGTTTTCTCAAGCCAAACTGAGTTCATGCTTCACTTTCAGTACTTAAAAGCACTTACAAGTTAAATTGTGAGGAAAAATGTGATGCAAAACAATGACTTTTGGTTACATTAAAGTGATACCTATGTTAATGTAATTAATTTTTTTAGAAGGTAGGCTTTTCTGGAAAACTTGGGATAATCTGGAGAGGTGGAGATGTGACTGTTGCACCAGTTTCTAATTAATTTCAATTTTAGAAGACTTTACTGGAATCACTTCATGCTAGGTTTTAGGAAACCATGAAGTATTTTGAGTTTGCATGCCTATCTACATGCTTAAAAAGCAGACAAAGCAGTTAACCTGGGCTATAACTGATCACATATTTTCCTTTTATATCTGACATAGTAATAGGGTTTATTCCACCATTAGTAAGAATTGCAGCTAAGTGGTCATCTTATTAACAAGAATCATATATTTTAAAGGAGCTTACCACCTCCTATTTTGGGGTACAAGGTGGGTACGGGAGTTTACTGTAAACTTAACTTCTTAAACAAGAGGTTTAATGGAGTTTAGGGCCTGTTGAGAGTAAAATGTACATTGGCTGTGGGTAAAGTCTGGGTACTGTACATACAATCTTAATATTAGTACTGTAATACTAAATACAGTATTTTTCCAGTACCTACCAGTATTTTATTCTTAAACCCGTGTCTGCTGTAATCCATCGCTTCTCTCCCTCTGCCAAGCACAAATTTATAATGCATTTTGCTTTACTTTATTCTCTTAAAAAAAAAAAAAATCTCTGTATTCTCTGGAACGTTTGACCTGATTGCATATGTAAGTATTTACTAATTTTCTGCAAGGGCTGAAGTTAACAAAAAGAACTCTATTTTTAATTTTAGGCTTTAAATTTTAAAGTAATTGCATCCCTAGGCACCATAAAATACAGGCATATATATAGGCATATACAAGAAAACAGGATATGAAACAACAGAGTTGCTTTCTTCCAAAATTTATTTGGCACTTAATGGGGCCCAGCAGCTTGGTCCTGTCACATTCTGTTGGACTGACCCAACAGTAGCATCAGGCTCATGACTCTTGAAAAATAGACAGCTGTTTTTTAAAACTCCACACTGAGGGAAAAACCCCAGATTTTTGTAAAGTTTGCGACAGGAAAAAAGCCCCCCAGCAGACAGTGAGGCAAGTTCATCATGAGGGAGTTTAGCCAGATGAAAATCATATAATGCGACATAAGCAGAAGAAAGAAGAAAAGGAAGGCATCCTGTCCTGCTGACTTCCTCAGCACAAATTCCACCAGGAATTTCCACCTACTTCCAGCAACTTTCAGGGGATCCGATCCTAAGATGATCTGAATCCACTGATTTTTAGGACAGGTTTGCCACTGAATTCAGTAGGGTCAATATTTCCTTGCTGTTGCATTGGCCATCATCATCCTACTGCTTAAAAAAGTCCATCTCAGTAGGTTCTTGGCAAGATCAAATATTCTGCATGTTTGCAGAACAGGTTGGAAACCCAGTTTACAAAATTGCTAATTAGAAATGCTAATCATTCTAAAAAACAAAATTTACAGCAATTAAACTCAGCTCCTTTGCACCAGCTGACAGAATTATTATTATTTCTCCCTGATTCTTCACTTGATATTCAGCTATTTTGTGTCTAATAGTGGGTGGCTAATTTTACTTTCAGCATCTGAAAACCCAAATCAGCCAGAAATGCCTCATACCAGTCCTGAGGCAGGCTGAAAAGCCTTTCCAACAGTTCAGGTAAGGTTACACAATGTGAAAATTAAAGTTATACTGTATCTACACCACAGGTTAGTTGCCTCAGCACTACAGCAGGACAGAAATTTCAAGCAAAGAGTATTTAGCTCATCATTCAGTCATGTATAACCATCTACATATGTAGCTGCTCGCTGCTCCAAAATTCATCCAGTCAATCACCATGCCATAGACACAAGGGACAATATTTCGAGGCTCTGGGAATTAATGTTTTGTTATAGCTTAATGTATCATTAAACTAGCAGATGGAAAACAGATGCATTCCACGAGATGCATTACTCTGGCAAGCTCCAAGCGACTTAAGCATAAGGCTGTGGGAGCAGATCTCTGGTTCAGCTGACCAACCTTTTTCTATTAAAGCTTTAATGCAAGAAAAGCTGGCATGCAGTTTCATTATATCTGGGTTTGGTTGGGAATTACAATGCAGTACCAGAATAGCATCAGCATCTATGGGCAGCATGGTTTTTTGAACCACAGCTTAGGTAAAAGCCAGAGATGATTTTAAGCTTTTCAGTGCCTCTCTCTATGAATGTTTTGCTTTACCAAAATTCAATTATGCAGAACCAGAAGGGCATTCAGCTGTGTGATGCAAAAAAAAGCACCAGGTACTCACAGCCCATTTGATTATTCCAAGCCCTGATAAACAGATTCTCTAAACTCATGGCAGTAAAATCAAAAGTTTATTTGTTTAGCCTTCCTGACAATACAGGAGGGAGATCTTGTTGGCTAAACATAGCCAAGCTGCTTGAGAAACCTCTGTGGATGAGGGCTGCCTTTCAAGGGCTGCTTCTCCTACCAAATGAATTCCAAGCACTCACACAGAGCTTTTAGTGGTTCAGTCCCACAACACGTGTTTAATTATTTAACAAAACTGAGTACAATGCATTTGTGAGGCTTTTATGACCATCCCAAACATATTCAGAAGCACTGAGTGGGTATCTTTAGCCATGCATTCATGGTAACACTGCAAAAACACCAACACTTCATTTAATTTTCTGTAATTTTTCTTTCTTTGAAGACACCCCTCATGCCCCCAGTATTGTTTTCTAGAGATTATACGGCCAAATCAAGAGTTCTAGTTCTGTCATGGACACATATATAACTGTTCACTGTACAAAATTCAAACCCATCCTCTCCTACCTTTTCTCTCATTTTCTTCTGGGAGAAAAGCTTCAGGAACCTTTAAAACACAATGATTAGATGATATATCCAAATGTACTTCAGATTATCCATCTCTATGATTTTTGTTTCTGGTATTCAACTTTCAGTTTCAATATCACATTTCAAATGTTGCACAGTTATCACTAACTGTGATTTCTGCCTTTTAAAGCTACTATATTTACTTTCATGTTATTTTGTCACATTTAGCATAAAAACTTCACAAGAAGATTTCAAAGCTTAGCATGCCTAAAAAAAGAGCATTTTCCACACCCAGAAACATATTCCTGTTCTCTCCCATGTATCTTAGTAGACCGTGTGAAAGTAATTTTCCTTCATAGAGGGAAGTGTTAAAAGAACAAAAATACAAACCCTGTGTACAAATCCTTTCCTCTCCAAACCACAGTCACAAACATCAACATCTGAAAACCTATGTATGCAAAGCAAAATGAAGAAGAAGGCTTCACCCTGGATATATTTTTCTTCCTTTCCTCCAAACCCAGAATGACAATTCCTGTGCTGTAGCTCCCTGGGCATCTTTGGATGGAAGTTCTGAAGCAAACAGATGTTTGCCTGAGAAGTTGGGGTTTTTTTAATTTCTCCACGCTACTTTGTAAATTAAGTACTTTAAAAACTTGGGGAAATGTACCCATGAAACCTCTGCAATGCCTAATTTTGCATGTGAACTGTGCACCAATCAAACTTATTCCCACAGGGGCATTCAACTGGAGAAAAACTAATTCATTGTGAAATGCATCACTCTTCTAAACAACTTGGGATTTTGAAAGAGATGACTGCTCAATAACCTTTTGCTACCACTTCTAGCTCACAGATGTATTAACAGCTCAATGGTTAAAAAGTGACCATGGAAGGACAGAACAGGTTAGCTGTAATCTTGTTATATTTCATTAAGTGCTTTAAAATTTTGTTTTCCTATTCCATCCTTACAGACTTCTCATCCTTTCAGCAGAGCCACAACCACCTGGGCATTTACAGCTGCATCCCACAGTATTCCTGAAGTCCTCTCTTGCACACACAGAGCCCTAACTCTTTCTTAGCCATTATTGCTGAAATGTTTCTTTCAGCTAAAAGGATCGGACACGTGACTCCATTAAGAAAACTGCATGGCCAGAAAGAGTGCTATAAAAAGGCCAAAGGCAAATGCAGTGTTCTCTGTCCTAGAGAGTAAGTGCATCTCTGACAGCACTGTCTACAGAGACGGGTTATTTTCCTTCTTACCAGTAAGGAGAATAATGAAGGAAAAAATTAATAAATAAAGCCCTTCCACCACTGGGTGTTTTGCACAGTCACCCCACACCCAATATATGACACCAGAACTATGCATGTCACACCACCCCAACAGAAAAAAGCCATGCTACACAGTCCAAGAGAAAATTGAAACTGGTCCCCTCTGCTTTCTCTCAGGCTCTTCACAGTGGTTTTGGGTTTTTTCACCTGTCCATAATTCACCCCCAAAGCCTCACAACCTGTGATACCCTCCTGTTTACCCAGCAGCAAACAAGAGGATCTCTCATGCCATGTACATGCCACACAAAGGGCTGCATGTCAGCTTCCAGGTACAAAATTAAAAGAAATGTGAAGTTATTTAGCTCTTTTGTATTCTTCTTCTTCTAGCTGAGGCCACAGAAGATGCATTACAGCAAACAGAGAGACTTCCTGGTGTGTGGAGCTCACCTGTACTTGCATGACAGCATAACATCCAACAGCAGAGATTTATGTTTTTAAACACACAGGATATGATGAATGGTGAGAGGAACTATGGCCATTTTACCAGAAAAACTCACTTTTCCAGGTCACTTAACAAAACAAATCCAAACAAACCACACAAAACAATAAGTGGTCACTGCTGTGGGACAAAGACTTTTTCCTAATAATAGTTTTTTAATTCCCATGTTATTTTTAATCTGTAATTTAGACAGAAATTTTTACATGCAATAGTTTGTCTTGAGGACTACAGCAGGTACAACACACTTATCAATTTCCTACCCACTGCCAGGAATTGCAAAAGCTGCTCATCAGCAAGTAGCAATTGCTTTCTCTGAGATGGCTATTTAATTTTGAAGAATGTTCAGAAGATAAGTGAACTGGATGTTATACCTACTTATGAGAAGACCATAAGACTATACCATAAAACAAGCTATAATCCTCATCTGTGTCACTCTATTCTTTCCCCTTTAAAAAGGAGAAAAAAATCCTAGTTATGAAGTAAAAAAAAAGGTTTGTAGTTTTATTTTTAAGTGTGCTAAGCAGGCACAGCTTTATCTTCCCTGATTTTGACAGACCAGCATCTGGTAAGGGGAAAGGACTTCAAACCAACCAAAAGTGCTGTCAACAATGAAATACTCAGGACTAGCTGGTACTGGGGCTAATGAATGACTTGTGGACTCGTGCTCCCTTGTTCCGATGTGCCTGTAAAATTAGCTCAGGGGCAGCTGGAATAGCCCCTGATGCCATTCCTATCATCGCCTTCCCTGCTCTTCCTTTAACAGGCAAAAATCTGTGAAACAATTTCAGGTTTAAAGATTTCTTTGGAAGAGTGTGGATCAACATAATGTAAATCTCTTCCTCCTTGAAATCAGAAAGAGATAAGTAATTTATACTGTGACCTTAGCACTTCTTAGTCCTTCTCCTGGACATGTTTATTTGTTTGTTTGTTTTGGATTTTTTCGGGGGGTGGTTTTTTTTTGTTGTTGTTGTTGTTTGGGGTTTTGTTTGTTTGTTTGTTTGAGTTTGCAGTGTCTTTTCCTCAGTGGAATTCAGTGCCTTTAATCTTTTCCTTTCAGATATACACAATTTTTGTACTCTCTTATCCCTTCAACTCCTGCATCTCAGGCTTAAGCTTTGTTTCCTTGTGCTAAAACTCTCTTTTGCTGGGTAACTTTTCTTCCCCTCTTCACCCAGCTGCTCTCTCCTCCCATACAAGACGTACACAGAATGCCTGCAACTAGTGGCGTCTAAAAATTAGGGAGGTCAATGGACAAAGTTAATGGGAAAACAGAGATTTGAAAATGTTTGTAAAGCTAAGCCTCTTTCCCACCCTCTGGGAAAAGAGCAAGACACTGGATTTTCACTGTATGCATGATTTTTTTTCTAATTCTGTAGAAATCTCTTTCATAAAAGCCTCCAGCTAGGAGGAAACATTTCCTAGGAAAAAAATTAAACCTCTTCATTCATTCTTGCTGAGTTAATGTCTTACAGAGGTGTTGGGGAAGAATGAGCTGGGCTCAGAGGCTGCCTGACCTTATCACACAAGAAGCAGCAGCCTCTTCAAATACAGAACGCAAATATTCTGGCAAATATTTGTATGCTGAAAAGTTAAGTTACACACACACACACACACACACACACACACACACACAACCTCTGCTTTCCTGTTTCAAAAGCTGCCTGGGAGTCAGATGATTTTTAACAGCACTGAAAGATTCTGTCTCTTTCCAGCGTGATGAGAAATGGTAATTCTTATAAAGAAAACAGAGTTTAGGAAAGATTCAAATGACATAGGCTTAGGCTGCACACAAGGCTGCCAATATGGATTTTTGCCCCTTAAAAAGATCTATAAATGACAGGAAATTTTTTTGCAGTCTCACTTTTCACATAAAGACCCAGCTTTATCACCCTTAAAGTATATCCCTCTGCTTTTAGGAATATAAGAGATTTGACTTCTCTGTTTCTGAAGCAGGAAACCTCATCAGACTAAAAAACCCTCTATTTTGAATATAATATTTTAAAGTAAGAGATGAAACAAGTAAGAAATGAAATATTTAAAACTCTGGGTGTGGGTTTGTTAAATCTAGCTAGCTTCTAATAAAAAATAAAGGACACAGAGAGCTCTATGAAAGACTCTTCTCTGTTCTTGCAAGCAAAGCCTGACCAAACTCTTACTCCAATTTATGTATATTTCAATGAAACCTCAAGCGAGAAGAAAAAGCACAAGAGGAGATTGAAAAGAAATACAACATCTACACCCCAAAGGTTTAGTCCAACTATTTTCAGGCAGAGAACTTAAGGAGAAACAAAATGCATGGGTTTATTTCTTTTTTAATCACTGTGTCTCCATGTAAAGAAAATCCTAATTTATTTTTGGTAGCATGCAATAAAAAGCTGCTGCTATCTCCCACCCAGCTGCTTCCCCCACCCTCCACCCCTACCCCCACAGAAGGCTGAATAACCATGTCATTACTGGAAATCAAGAATATTCCCAAGTTTTTTCAGTACTCTGAAGACATCCTGTAAATCAGCTTCAAATGTTTTAACATCTGGCTTAAATATAAATGTGTGTGTGTGTGTGTGTGTATCCATACGTGTACACACACAGTTTGTGGTGAGATNAAAAAAAACCAAAAAATCCCATAAAATTTCATGGGGAGAGAGAAAAACCGCCCAAAAAAATCCCATAAACGTTTCATGGAGAGAGAGAAAAAAAAAAAAAAAAAAAAAAAAAAAAAAAAAAAAAAAATCCAAGTTCTCTCTTCCCTTAGAAAAGCAGACAAAACCAAATTCACAGAGCAGATTCTGGTTCAGATCACATCTATGTTATGTGTAGTACTATGTTCCAAGACCCTACTTTAGGCTTTTCATGACTTTTTATGACTAATATTATTATTTTTATTTAATAATAAGACACTGAGAAACTCAGCCACTGCTGCAAATGTCAGGGAATGACTGCTTGCTAAATACTGTAATTTGTGCCTGTAATAAAAATGAAGAAATCATCAGCACAGTAGCTGTGGTTTGGCATAGCTTTACTTTGGCTGCTTCTTCTGGATGGAGCCCAGAGATTAAGGACCTGCCAAAAGCCCTTAAAAAGTGAACCAAGCTATAAAATCTAACACACTAAGGAAGAAAAAAATATTCTGGCCAGGAAAATGCTGGTGGCAACAGCACAACATCCTCGTGCATACTTTTAAACACCCCTAAATTGTTGCACAACACTTGGAAAATCTTTATTGCGGTGTTAAAATGTCTTTCAAAAATAATAGGATTAAGCTT
Organism: Sinosuthora webbiana; assembly: GCA_013397395.1. Lineage (NCBI taxonomy): Eukaryota > Metazoa > Chordata > Aves > Passeriformes > Sylviidae > Sinosuthora > Sinosuthora webbiana. Next base: position 586,211 of record VXBN01003817.1, on the reverse strand, counting down.
CCAGCCAGAGATCCACAATCAGGTGTAATCAGCCACCATCCCATACATGCTCATGGTTATCCCAAAGCCCAGGATTTGTGGATGTTATTCTTGTTCCTGCAAATAACTTGCAGCAATTCAAGAGTACTCTTATCTCCCTTTTGGCAATCAGCAAAATACTTCAATAATTTGTGCTGAATGACCATAAATCAAGCTGCACCAGAGAAAAGTAGGAGCCAAAAGTCTTCTGGTCACACGTGCTTGGACAGGAAACTGAGAGCAGAGGATTCTTCCCTGGTGCCCTCTGCACTGGAGTTGGCACCATGACAGTGACACAAGACAAGGGCCACACAAAGGTTGAAATCCAGGGCTCGGTTCATTGCTTTAAAAGTTGTCTTTTTACTGATCTGTGTCCAAAATGCAGCGAGGAAACATTGCCCTTGAAAAGGTGCTAAATAATAAACCAGTATTTCCATTTGCTGTTTACAGTGGGGTAATGAATTTAATAGATCTAACCCACTGCAGCTGGCTGGAGCTTTGCCTATGGAATAGTGAATTCTCTGTGGAGGATAGCCTGGATCCAGGATCACATCAAATGAAGCAGACATTGTTTTTTATCTTCCTACTGCTCCATCTGGAAAAGTCCACAGATCCATAAGGGGAATTTATCAGAAGCACACATCTGTAGAGGACAATTATTTTGCCCAGTGGCTAATGAAATAAATTCTGCTGTTTCTGATAGGATGAGGCACTAGCATGTACCGCAAAAAAGGTCTGCTCATCAGCTTTGAAATGTCCCAGTGGGTGAGTGCCATGTTCACCTGATAAAGATCATTGTCAGCATGAAAAATGCAGTTCCAAGGGCCTTTTGTTCCAGAACTTGTGTAGCCAGCATGAATTACAGGCGCTAGAACTGAGAGGGGCTGGTGGTTCCTACTGCTAGGAAGCCCTGAGGTGTGTGTGTGGGGAGACCACAAAGGATAAGAGAGAAGAAGGAGATAAGGAGAAGAGAAACATAACAAATCAAGGAGAGGGAAATGGAAGACAGGGAAATGGTAATCAACCAGCAGTAACTCATCAATGGCAAAACAGAAAACAAAATCCAGGGGGGATTTTGACAAACCAAACAACCAAAAAGCAAAATTCAGAGCTTTTTTTGGAAGGGGGAATACATTTGTAAAACTACAAAAATCAACTGAGGATTGGCAAGGCTTAAAAACCAAGAAAAGCTATTCTTTCCTTTTTAGATGACCTCTTCAAACTCCTTTCTGAAGTGAAGCTTTGATCAGGATCACTTTGTGTAGAAGGCTGAGCCAACCTTGAAGCAGAAAGAACTATGTAACTTCTTCAGCACAGGGAAGTGAAATGCAAAGCTAAGGAAAGACAAATCACTCTTGCCTTTGGCTATCATTCATTCCCTACCATTAAGGAAAACCCAGTGATTGATGATTACTGCTGAAAGGGGTAATAATGTACAAACAGAAGTAAGACAGCATATCTGGTACTGCTTTAGAAGAGGTCCTGAAGGGTTTGACGATCACAGATAAACAAATTCTGCTATTGTCACTTTACTAAAGTTTTGGGTAGCATGCAAGGCTACTACCATCTTTCTAGCAAAGTGGACCAGTACTAAAATATGAAGCCATCACTTTCAGGTAGTCATGCTCGTTCTACAAATAATAAAACCAAGGTGGAAGGAAGTACTGCCTGGCTTTCTCCCATTTACAGTGGAGGGGCTGGCAAATTTCCCTTTTTAGCTGCTCAGCTGAATTTGCTCTCTGCAGAGGCCATGCTGCCATGGCAGCAATATTCAGTACAAATGAAGTGTAAAAGTTGGTTAGTCCATTAAAATAGAATGGTTCTGTAGGACAATTTTTCCTGTTTTTTAGAGCACCACATACCCTGCAATGTGCTCTGAGCAACATAACCAAAAGTTAGCACATTAAGGTCAGCTGTGAAACAAATGTTACACAAATCCAAAGCACCTCCAGACAGAGCCTTGTTCTCCACCTGAACTTGCACTGAGCACAGTTCCTCTTCACTGCGGCTAAGCTTAAGCTCCACTTCCCATTCCAGTCTTTCCATACATGCTCCCTCAGATTTCTTTTTGGGATTAAACTATTGGTTTCACCTGAACACTGACAGATTTTCATTCTGAGAAAGTCTGTGTAACCACATGGACACAAAGATTCATTCAGACATTAAAATCATCAGAAAATATAAAAAACTACCCCAAGTTCTTGTCTACAAGGAAGCTTCAGTTTCAGAACTGAGAGAGGAATAGAAACAGAAAAATATCTATGTGTACTAGAAGACTTACAAAGGCTTACATTCAGTCCTGTTAAACTCGTTTGTCACTGAGAACGAAGGGAGAGAGGTTGAGAATATTTGTATTTACCACAAGTTAGTGGACAAACACCAACTTTCTGCTGATTCCCACAAAACATTTACACAGCCACCACAAATCATAGGGAGGATCAGAGCGAGCCAGAATTTAACTTTTCGTTAAAGAAAACAGCAGTTTGTTCACAGGATCTCTTTCTGTACTAAGTTGCAGTTTTCTGAAAGATTGTTTCCATTCAAGATTTTGTCTCCTGCTTTAAATCCCCACATTTTCTCTGATGGTAGACTCTCTGTTGGCTGCTCAAGCACAATGCAAAGAAACTAAAAGACATGAAAAGGGAGGAGTGTCAGCATTTGCTTAATAGACCAACTGGCTCACACAACACACAAAATTGCTTTTTTAATGAGGTAGGACAAGCAGGTCTATTTGCATTGCAATTTGTGGCTGCTGTGTCTGTAAATCCAATGTATCTATAACTCTGAGCTTAAACTGGTCCTGCAGATTCAAGGGTGCTGCTGAAAGTGTTTTTTTTTTTTTTTTTGCTGAAATTCTTACATATGTCTCCACTGCAAACTGCCTAGGTGAAATAAAAGAGCACTCCCTTCTGTCCTCATTACGAATGCCCAGAAAACCCTTGAACTCTCCTTGGCAACATGGATTGCACCCAGGTAAAGGTGAAGCTCTAGAAGCTGCCTGGGATTCACTGATCCAACAAGAGCCAAAGGATAATTCAACTTTCCTTTAGCATTATGCCTGCAACTAAGAAATGTGTTAAATCCTAGCACCACTATTAAGATTTTATTCATAAGGATTCCCTTAAAAACTTAATTTATTCACAAGCAGCACCAAGACAGAATTGGTATCAATATTACTTGTTAAGTTCAGAAAGGAAGGAAAATAGATTTTAAAAAAAAGTTTTGTTCACATATTTACAGATTACTATATATATTCTACTGAATACACACAGGATGGAGAATATTCACATTACAACTGATCACCTACAGACACCATGAGTCTATAAACTCCCTCAGTGAACAAACTTAAAGCATCCTTATCCTTTTGAAGTACAGTTACTGAACACAGGCTGTTGGGAAGGTCAACAGCACAGCCTTCAAACTTGTATTTCTAAGCACAGTTATGCTTCTGTTGTTGTTCTACACTGCTGCTTAAACATCTTGAATATCACAGGGACTAATCAGCAGTTCAGAGATAGATAAATAATTGCTTTTTTTCAGGTTAAATGAGACTGTACAATTTTTACTATCAAAAAATTTAGGGTAGGATATTTAAATGAAGGTAGGACACATACATTTACCATGTCCTCATTACCACAACAATTTTTTAAATATCCAGAATGTAAAGAGGAGGCCACCACCTGCAAGAGTGCAAATCAGCCTTTGTTAGATCTGGAAATGCTCTTGGCAACAGGTGAAGTCAGAGTCTCAAAATGCCCCCATGGTCTGGAGCAGTTTGTTTGGGGACAGCAGGATGGGTGACAGTGCATGAGCAGACCTTCAGCCTCGATTAGGGCTGAAGTTTCCTTTTGGCTTTCCAGAATCTGTCAGCACATCAACACATGGACAGCATGTACAAACTTGCAGCAACACACCTCTGGAAGGCCACAGCTATGAAGTGATAGTTTCACTGCACCCAAAAAATGATTTACTGCTTATTTCTTAATGGTTGTGCTAATATATGAAATATTTTCCAGATAGGAATAATAAGTAAACTCCTCAGCCTAGGGCATTTTAATCCAAATACAATAAAGCAACAGGGTGTAAATTAGAGGGAAATGTGACAGCTTATTTAGGCAAATGGTGCTCACATCTAGATAATTCCACTTTTATAGTGTTACAGTAATTAATGATGAGATAGGACTGGTGCTTAACTAAAATGGACAGTCAGCTCTAATTATACATAGCTAATGCTGAAAACTACTGGATGAAAGGTCGAGCATAGCACTTCCAAGTGGAATCACAGAAAGGCTGAGGCTGGGAGGGGACCTCCAGAAGTCATCTTGCCCATCTCCACTGTACCAGCAAGAACCTTTGGAGGACATCATCATGAACACCTTCTGACATGTGGCAGCACAAATGAAGACACAGAGATGATTACAAGAGACTCTGTCAAAGGATGGAGTGAGACAGGCCTGAATGGTCAGAGAGATGATACAAGTGGCTATAACACACTACAGAAGAGAGGCGTCAAGTGTGGGAACTGACAGTGGTCAGAAAATGGATTTTAGGCTCCAGGCAATGGTTTGAAGCCTGTGAGAAAACTAGACACATAACATTCTCATTCTGGCCTGGGAAACCAGGAGGAGGAACCCAAAACAATCCCTGTAGTTAGTCTCCTCCTGACACCTGGTGTTTCCCCAACTTGTTTACTGGTAAAGATGTTTACAAGAAGGTGGTGCTCTAAAGGACCAATCCTATTCATTGTACCAAAACATTGTATAAAACGAATCTGTCTTTCAATAAACTTTGCTATAATGCCCTCCAAAGAAATCAGAGTTCCACGTGTTGTTACACCAGCCGTCCTGAATCATAATGACAGTCAAGCAGGCAAAGTTATGTGGGACTTTGGAGAGGATTTTAATTCAGTTCCATGGAGGCATCCAGAAAGAAGTGACAAATCAGTGTCAAGGACTGCTGTGGCCAGTGGGAAAAACAAGGTTAGAGCAATCTACAGTTAACTGCCTGTAGGGCAGCACTCAAATTCACTGCTGGTTATCCATTACTTCACTTAACAGAAACGGGTTTCAGCTTTAGTGGTGGCACTCACAGCAAAGAAAAAGATTTGTTTTGCCACCACATTCCCAGGGAGATCCTCAGCTGTGTGGACAGGACTCAATAGTTTAATAGGTGAAAAATGAAGCTAAACTGGAACAGGGGCTTTAGAGAGAAGTAAAAGGAATGATGGAGATTATTGGTCCCAGTGGAGACTGGCAGCCACTGCACGGTGCCATAACACTGGATAAAAGGTAAAATGTTGGATGAAATCCCATTGCAGGGATGAAATATGGTACAACTCTTTTTCTATACTAGATTTTTAAAAATTACCAATTCTAACATTCTGCAGACTGTCTGGGCTGTCACAGCTTCACAACAATATTTATTTATTCGTTTGTGCTTACTGATCCTAATAAATACAACAGTCAATGAAAGCTTTATGCCAGTTGTGGACCCCAATTCACCTTCCCCTACCCAAAGTTTTACTGCTGGGCATGACAACATATTCTGTGGAAAACCCTTTGGCCAGCACAGGTCATCCCCCAAAAACCTACACCCTACTCACTGTGGGGGCAGGAGGCAAGGGAGAGACAGAGAGCAAAAACCTCGACAACACCAGTCCAGCCACAACCAAAACCTCAGCAATTTATGGGCTTCTACTAAAGGGAATTACCCCCCACCCCAGGCAGACCCAGCACAAACAGGGAAGGCTGGCTGGACAGCCACAGATGTGTTTGCAGCAGCCTCTGTTAGGATGACTTTGAACACTGGACAGCCAGACCTCAAACTCCTTCCCACTGTCAGTACACAAATCTGTAGCTTGAAAAGGGAGGGAATTTTAGGTCATGTCTACAGACCTCATGATCAGATCCATAACATGATGAAGACTGTGGATCTGAAACTTTACTAAAACCCTCCATGGCACTGGAAGTCCCCTGACAAGAAAAATGCCCCTCGAATGCTCTTTTCAAAAGGGCTTGTGAGGCTGATTGAAAGTGTATTGCCCGAAGTCAAAAGTGTTCAATCCAGAGAGCTATATGTGAAAATGAGAGCCCAGAAGTTTCTGCAGGTTGCTGCAGCAGTCACCTGCATGATGTACCCTGTATTTGGGCTATTTCTGCTCAGGACTTCCAGTGAGTGAATGATGAGTCTCTCTCATAACAGATTCAAATTCCGTAGCTTCATAACTGAACCTACTTTTATCTAAACAACCCCAGGCTTTTGGGCATCTATTCAACCACCTAAATTAGCATGAGGAAATGATTCCTATCAGTAACCAGAGCTAGTCTCAGTCTGGCACTAGTAAATACCCTGTAAGTAGCTGGGAGGCAGAAAAGATTTCTGTTTTGCTCCAAAATTCTGCTAAAATTAATACCAAGTTTATTCCCACTCCCCCCCTTTTTTTTTAAATAACTGCAAATTTCAAAGATAAATGGAGTCAGTTTCTTTTTCCACTTCCTATAGAAACTTTAAGGTTGTCCTACAGAATGCTGAGGATCTCACAGATCTGAGAAAGCATCTCTGCCTCTCGTCTTCTGGCTCACAGGTCAGTTTGTAATCCTTTACTGATCCTAAATGTAAAAATGCCTTTTAGAAAGGATTTCCATTTAAAATANAAAAAAAAAAAAAAAAAAAAAAAAAAAAAAAAAAAAAAAAAATCTGAATAGCGACAGGGTTCTCTGACTAAACTGAGAGCAAACAAAACACTGGCAAATTACTTGAAGTAATCATGTTCATGTAAACAAGAGCCAAATACTTGGACTGGGCAACAGACACCTAACAGCTAAGATTAACTAAGTAAAACAGAATGTAAGGTAATATAGGAATTTAAGTAAAAGTAGCTACCTAAATTTTACCTGATTACATGTAAGTATTTTTCCCCTTGACACTGTATTTCTCACTTTTCCTTATGAGTAGATTAAATTAAAAACTATTCCTAACAGGGGTACTGAATTATTTCAGATTATAATGCTATGCATTCCAAAAGTCTTTACTCCCATGCCTCAGCTAATCCTCTCTAAATGTATTTTCAGATAAGAATAGCAAGACTCAGCTACTCAGCACAAGGAAATAGAGGCAGAGATGAGAAGACTCAAAAATCAGAGAAGGTCCAGTGAAGATCCTGCTGCAAAGATTTGGTCAGCAGCAGAAAAAACTACAGTACTCTTAATTTTTCCTCACTATGGAAATAATCTCTCTGCAGACAATGGGGAATGACTAAAGAAGTTGTTCTTCCTAGGATTGTTCCTAAGCAGAGAAATTCAGCCCATACTGGATTTCAGATGAGCCCCAATGGACAATAACAAAAGTCACAAAATGCACTAGTTTGGCTTCTAAAAGCTGTGACATTTCCTGGTTCATGTTACACCACTGACTCACCTCCGCATTCCTTTTTTTTTTTTTTTTTTTGTGGGATTTTCAAAGCTTAAATATTAGATTTTAAATACGAAAACTTCATTTCTCATATTTCTAGCCAGAAACTCACCATGACTAATATCAGCAGAATATAATAAATAAGATACTGGAAGTGGGCCTATAATTGGCTTTTGCATCACTGAAACTTTAGGGATATAAATTATGCTCAATAATCACATTGATTCTTATTTCTTATTGTTTACAGTTTTCTTTTATGACATATAATGAATGATTCTTTGCCATTAGTAGAAGTTTTATAGGATGGGAGAGGAAAAAAAAACTCCTTTGTGATTAAATTTTTCAAGAGCAGAGAAAAAAAAACCAACTTTCAAAAAGACAATTTCCTCAACTTATTATTCAAGTTTTTACAGTGCCTTACATAGAAACCAATTAGTTTTAATCTCCATTTAATTTTATGGAATGCCTCCAGAAGAGCTCTTAACACAAAGCTAAGACTCCAGTAAGGACAGTGCAAAGATGATGAGAACTCTGCTAATATTATCCTCAGAGAGATAGCAGAATTGCAATTCTTACGTGTTTCTGATAAAAAGTATGAGCATAATGTTCAAAGCTCTCTACAAATTGCTCTTTGAGTTTGCATTTGCAGTGGCTGCACAAGAGCAAATTTCCTCACACAGACACTGGGGTGCAGACAGCAGAATTCAATCCAAAGGAGCAGAAGTACAAGAAAAAGTCACTTACAATGCTGAAAACCAAAAGGAAAACATAAAACCTCATTTTGAATAATCACTAGGACTAAAAAGCTGTGTTAAAGGATAATACTTTCAAATCACAGGTATACGAATTTAGAAATATCTCTCTCCTTTTAAATACCTGGTTGAATGAAAATTACCTTTCTGAAGACTGGCTGGAGTTATAATGATTATTTATCTGTCAAAGCTCACTCAAAATCTCTGGTGTTTTTTTGCTAGCTTTGACCTGTAAGTGACCCGAGAAAGGACTATTTCTCTGTGAATTAGTAAAAACTCTGCACCTCCCCTGCCACTGCTGCCCAAAACCTTGCTCTTCCAAAATGCAGTGCAAGCAGCTTGCAATACAGCTGCTTAAAGGTGTTTCAGAAACTCTTAGGAAATGATATTTTAAAACTGTTTAAGTAATACATTTAATAAGTGGAGATTGTTAAAAATTGATGGAGGTAATCTTTAAAATTTAATACAGATAACTTACGGTGGTAGCTTCAGTGCTGGGGACCAAATACTAACTTACAAAAAAATAGAAGAGTATTTCAAATGAGACAAAAGACTAACAGGTATTCATGCATATTACCACATGATAATATCAGGGACAGATTTGTTCATAACTTCAATTTAATCGTGAATTTAAAGACAGGTAAACTGTAGCCTCCTTTGCTATCACTTCTTTCAAGTGTGACTTATTTTCTTCATAATTTCATACTGGCTACAAGCTTTTTGGCCACAATCTGTTTTAAAAATAGCCCCTTCATCCTTTCTGTGTATTTTGAGATACAGGGTGTCAAGCACTGGGTTTCACCAGCAGGAATAAGTCTGATATTGCTAATCTGTGGTATAAGCAAATCAAACTGAGTGACAACTCCAAGAGGAAGCTGGTTGTTAGGAAAGAAGCGTGCTAGTAATCATCATCTCTCAGAACAGAGCATAACAAATGCACTGCTGTTAGATGGGAATTCATTACAACACCCATATATCAAAAAAAAAAGTAAGGATGGGAAGGTGCAGCTTTCAGTTCAAGAGCCAGGGAAGGTCCGAAGATCAGGAATTTATGAGGTGATGTTCAGCAAACCAAACAGGCCATGGTTTCCCCATATTAGTCAAATTTCATCAGTGTCAGGACTACATTCCCTTTAACCCTGGTGCTGATCCTTGGTGATCCTCCCTCCTTTCCACAGGTAACTCACACTGCTCCAATTTGGGTGCTGAATTATCCCCCAAATTGGTCCTACCAGAAACCAAACAAACAGTTTTCCACTGGCACAACTCTCTGAGACATAATCAAAGGTGTATCACTGTGATCACCACAGCAGTCCATGCTGATATCCAAGCATGGGGACAAACACAGAGGGGTGCCTGAAATCCTTGTCCTGAGCTGCTCAGAGTGTTCAGGCTGACACCGAACAGAGAAAACACAAAAGAGTGATGATGCTGGCAAATATACTGGTTCTGCCAGCTACATTTAGGCAGAGGAAGGCTATCAAGGACAGAAAAACTGTGAGGTAAATACTGGCAAATTGGGAAAAAAACAGGAATGTGCAAGAGGTTAAGGTAGAAAAAACGTGAAGACAAGGAAGAGTGGAAGGATGCTGAAGTGCCAAGGCATGGACACACTCCAGGTCAGAAACAGACACGTCTGAGGCACAGATCTAACAGTGATTTTATTATAACTAAGTGTTGTGGGAATGAACAACATTTTCATCTTTTTTCTTCTAAAACTCTCTGGAATGAATGAGTATCACATAAAAACCAGGTTTTTTTTCAGGGTGGAAGCAAGTACCAAGACACCAGAATTTTTAACACACAGGAAGCCCCATTTTGAGGGTTTACTTGGAAGAGCTTGGCCAAGTCATGTTAGGCTTCAGGAATAAACAACTCCTTCCTTTCTCTCCCCTCCCCTTCTCTTCCCTCAAAACCCTGAAAAAACCTGACTGCCATCAGGACAGAGAGAATTTTATATTAAACAATTGCCTTGGGCCACCCAGGACCACTCAGCTGAATTAAGTCGAAGGGACTGCTGGCAGGCTTAAAATAGGCATGTGTTTAAGAGCTTTGCTGGCGTTGTTGCTGCAGTGGGAAAAAAAAAAAAAAAAAAAGCTGCAGATGCATAAATTTGAAATTGAAAGTATCATCAATATCTCCAAGACACAAATTATAATTAGAATTAGTAATTAATTTTGGTCTACACTGTCTTGCACAAAGCTGAAATTAGACCAAAGTGAGAGAGATACCAAATACTTTTTTCCCCCTCCTGTTGCTTTGTGTTGCTTTGATAACAGGTTCAGTAATCACAAGAGGGAAAGATAGGAAATTCTTTTGCTGTGTGGAGGGGTGTATCATAGCAAGGACACTAAAAAATATCTATATCACAACACCAAGGGGGCTGACACAACAAGGATGACACGGAAGCAATGCAAGAATCCCTTGATAAGTGTTCTTATTATCACTTTGGTGGTTTTCAGCACTCTGATTTTGTGACAAATCTTCCTGCAATGTGTCAAAAGTAATTTTTCTCCCTTTCAGACTGTGGGTCTAAGCAGCAGCAGCATTTCTTCCTGCCAGGTTCCATTGGGAAAGCAGGACACCCTCCTGGCAGCAGAAATCTGCCATGATCTACCACTTTTGTGATGCTCTCAGATACTTTTCATTGGTCTATAATCAGTTTTATTTTAAGGGAAGGATGCCCACAATGGCTCTTCTGGGGCTGCTCCAACTAGCTAGAGTCATCTTTAGGGTAATATTGCCATCTGATCAATGGTGGTCTGAGGATGAATCCATTCAGAACATCATTCAGAAACAGCCCCCCCTAAAATTTGTACTGAGAGACTCTGCAGGACTGCAAAGAACAGGCTACGTAGATGAGTTTGCAAACATAGCTGAAGTTTCAGCTACTACAGAAACTACACAGATCTCTCTGCAACTGCTGAGAGGAGAGTCTATACAAATTCAAAGAGGAAGTGCCTCTGCCAACACAAGTGCCACAATAACTACAGTTACCTTGATGTGTTTTAATAGCCATTCTTTTCAAAACCATATTTTGATAGATCAAACTAGCTCTCAGTGTAATTACAGCCACTTTAAATGGAAGATACTACTCACCCTTTCAGAGCTCAAGCCTGTGAGCCACCAGGCATTGGCTCAAAGATGCTTGAAGCCCTGCCATGGATGGAGCCTGTCCATAAGGTCAAGTGGAGACCTCACAGAAGTTGTGTGCAGAATTTATTTGTGAAATCCTGTGGCCTAAGCAAGAGATCAGAAAAGGTATTAGAAAATGTCCCTTCTGACTGGGAAATCTGGCAGCCAGCTGATCTCTGTCTTCCCAGGTGAGTCCAATGCCTGCAAACTCCCAGACCGAAGCACACCACGACCTGGAAGTTTCAGGCAGACACTGCACATCCCGAGACGCCATCACAATAACAATTACTACAGAAAGACAGGCTGCAATTTGCCTCATCAGCCTTGCAAACAGCAACAGATTAAGCCATTAGCAATTAATTAAAGATCAATGACATGTAAAACCCCAAGGAACACACATGCAATTAGCAAATGTATTTAAAGCAAGCCACAAACCCACAAGTCGTTGTCTGACACTACTGTCCACTTCATCCTACTCCCTTTACAAGCCAAGGGGGCTGTAGGAGGTTACCTACAGAGTTCCACCTGGCAGAGCACATTTCCAACACCGTGCACTGGTCCAAAGCCCACAGACGTGAGTCATCATCAGTGAGAGTTTTCCTGTTTATTCCACTGGACCTTGGACAGGCTGTAAACATCCTTGCCAAAACAAGTAATCTCTAATAGATACGTGCTCTGCTTTCACTGGTTTAATGACTTGGGAATGGCGGGATTGCCCTGTACAATCAAGTTGAGACACTACTTGGTAAACATCCTGCATGCACCATCAGCACCCCCAGAGGGTGTAACGCAGGGTTAAATTTAAGTTTAAACAATTGCTTTGCAGTGAAAGTTAAACTCCTCTGACACGTGCAGGTACATTACTGAGTATCATAGCCCCTTATAACTGCAAAGAGCCCTATGATCGCTGGCAATTAAAAGGAAAAGAATTTTAAAAAACAAAAGGGCAAAAGGATGTGGAATTCCCAAGCTGAATCCCAGAAATGGCTACATTTTGTCACAGCCTCTGGGATAGAAAGAAACTGTATTTATTTCCTCCACGGTTCCAAAGTCCCGAAGGCAATCCTGCCTGAAAGAGTGTCCAGCCAGACCGCTTCATGCTGGACATTACTCTCCATATGTTTTTGCTTCGTTTTCTTTAATGAAAGATTTAAAACCAAACCTCAGCTGAACTACTGGAAAACGACGACGACGATGACAACAATATCAGGGAGAAGAAGAATAACAAGAAGAAAGAAGCAGCAATTTAATCCCGTACAGAAAACGCAACCCCCCCGCCCAGAGCCATGCATTTGCATTCCCATGTGTGCAGTCACACTTACTTTCTCCACTCGGACCCTCAGCTGTCCTTCCAAAAACACGGAGGCAGCGGGCAAACCAACGGGAGAGCCACGAGCAGCAGCTGCCAGACCCCGAGCGACACACGAACCCTGCCTCCGCCTCGGCTGTCGCCACAGGACCTCGCTGCCACCAACCCCTCCTTCTTCTCCTCCTCCTCTTCCTCCTCCTCCCCCGGCGGTACCGGCGGAGCAGCAGCGACACAAAGGAGCGGCCGCGCAGCGACAGCTCCCTGCGAGAATGGAATAGTGCGAGGAATCAAGGAATTCATCGTCTTCTTGTCGCACGGGAGTTAAAAGCCTCAAAACAGCCGTGTCTCTACAGTCCGAGAGGGAAGCAGCTTTCCCGGCGCCGGCTGCACCTCCGGAGCTGCTTCGGTGCTGCTGTCAATGAAAGCGTCCGAGTTGCTGAGACTCAGCCGAAGCTGCATCAAAAATGACAGCTCCAAGTTCCAAAGATAGCGATGGATAAACCCGAAGGCTAATATTTTCCCTTGCCTCACCACAGTTCTCCATTTCACTGCCTCTGTCGCGCTTGCTTTGTTTGGAAATAAAGGACTATTGCAGGGCTGAGATGGTATTTCATGAAATTGCTGTGTTCCCTAAATACAACTGGCCATTAATGCAGCAAGATGTACTAAAATTTTACTAGAAGGCAAATCACAGGGGGAGGGAAGACTTGCTCTTGGTTTGCTTTCCTGCCACTAAAGCAAAATACTGCCCACCTGTATTTACAACTGTATGTTCACCCCCAGCAACACAGCTTCACTTCCAGGTGGAAATGGAAACAGCATACAGGTGCTACCTCTGTATTAAAATAGAGACCCCGGCATGGGTTGTCCAAGTCACTCAGTGCACCTTAGCAGGAGGAAGGTAAGGTAAATTAAGCAGAAATGCAGGTGCTCAATGTTGTGGGAACATCAGCCAAGTTGGTTGGATCTCAGCCTTGCAAACAGACCTGCAGCTTCAGCTCCTGGCACTTTGGGATCTTGTTGCAATGGATGTCTCACCTCTGGGAAAAGAAGCCTGAATTAGTGTCTAGTGTATAAATCAAACCTGTGTGTATCAATGTGGTGGATTGATTCATCATGCTTTTCTCCACTGGATGGAGAGATACATGCCGCCTTTCTGGGAGCAGATCTCCAGGGAATGTTCAGGGAATGTCATACTAAGGAAAAAACCCCAACCCAAATCAAAACAGAACAAAACAAACAAACACCACCAAAACCCTCAAGAAAAAAACCCAGGTGTATCACCTTGTTGAACAGCTCCCTGGGTTAAATATTCCTGGGAAGGATTCAGGAAGGGGAGAAAGGAAGGGAAAAGATCAGACTGACACAAGATTATGTGGTCCAAGTCTCATTCCTTTAGGTGTCAGGCTAAAATTACCTGGCCTGTATTAAACCCTGAATTTTCACACAGCCTAACCTTGTGTCTAGGTGCATTCCATGTTCATGCATTCTATTACCATGTCTAGGTAATTCACGTGCACACCATTGTTCTTTTGCCTTCTCCCCAGGAGAAGTGAGTGGATGCAGTTGTGTTTCATTTCAGTGACATTTGTGTACAACTGTGAGGGATTTAGTTTTTATCCTTGTAATCAACCACATGTGCCCCAGAAGGCAGCACTGAGGGAAAATGAGGAAGGTCTGGAGTGTCCTCAAGTCCTTGCAGTTCATTCCATGGACAAGACAGCTGAGAGTGTTTGTGTCCTGCAGGGCCTCATTTTACCCTTTGGATAGCCTGGTCATATGTCACTTATCTCTGGAAGATTCAGACCAAGAAACAGAATTTGATCTGAAATGCAATGAGAGGTGAGGATAAAGGATAGAGAATGGTTTTGTTACTCTTACCATGATTTTTCTGCCAAAGCAGCTCCAAGCCATTGTTCAGTTGGAGTTCCCTAGCTGGAAATTGTTCTGTTCTCATAGATCCAGTCATGACTTCCAAAAAACTTAAGTCTGGGTCTACAAGACAAAGCAGCTTCACAAGAATGGGATGGAGCCTTCTAGCCAGTAGGGCATGAGGGAAAAGAAGAGAGATGTTATTGGCAGACTATAAAGAAAAAAAAAAAAAAAAGAAAAAAAAAAAAAAAAGGGTGGTATTGTCTCTAAAATGAAATGAAATGAAATAAAATAAATACAATCTTGTAAACACTTGCACATGATGCTTGGTTCACTTCCAGGTGTGGTTAATCCAGATGGCCATGTGACATGTGACTACAGCTGAATCTGAGATTATATATCACAGGCCAGTTTGGACAGGAAGACACTGTGCCTGGAGGGCTGTGCCTAAAAGAAATGAGACATTTTCTTCTATGATTTGTGTACAATTTAAAGACACAAAGAAGGAGTCAGAGAAGCAGAACATTTAAGAAAGTAAGTCCAGTGGGTATTTGTTTATAGTTAGTTACTGGAAGAAGATGGGACATCATCTATGTGCTTTTTAATTGGCCAGAAAGAGGAAATAAATCCATCTTGTATTCAAGCTCCTTTTACTACAGAGACAGTGCAGTACGAGGTTTTGCACTCCTGCCAATACTCATAATCAAAAAAGTAAATTGCCAGTTTTCACAAAGTTGCATATTGCTCCATAAATATATATTCAGCAGGGGCATATACCTTCTCATCTTAATCTCTGTGTTATAATTTAACACATTTGATTAGAGAGGTGCAGATGCTGGGAGACTGCTGCATTTCTCACATTCAAAAAAAAAAAAAAAAGGGAAAAACCCCTCAAATTTATATATGATGCATCCTTTCTTGCTTTTGGGAAATGAAGGTGAAAGTGTGCCACCAACACTCCATATTGACATATTCCCACCTCCCATCCCTGTGTCCAAACTGATGAAAAGAGGGTTTCCACTCTCTCAAAAGTGTAGAACAGTAAAGCCACTGGAAGGCTTTTGGGCAGCACAGCCCTAATGGAAAAGCTCCATCTCACTCATAAAAGCTACACAATGGACAAAAGCTGTTATAGAAATCCTGTTATTGTTCACTTTACAAAATAAATGGGGAAAAAGTATCTGGCACTGGCTACAGAAGAAAAACTCCACAGTCTGACAGAAAAAGGAAAAAGGGATTCATCAGCTCTAAAGTGATTAAAAACTTTGGGTTCTGCTTCCTTTATTTTTTTTTCTTTCCAAAACAGACTTATTAAGATAAAACAAAAGCAAAATTCTCTCTGAGAGCTCTGCCAGTCTCCATCAGTTATGTATTTTGGGAAATGAGGTGAGTCCACATGACCTCTGCTGTCCCTGTCTTTGAGATAACGCTGTTACATTTTAGAAGAGCACTTGAGCTATGGTTGACAAGTGCTCTATGCAGTTCTCTTATCACAAAACCTCAGTAAGGGAAAAACCTGGGCCCTCTGAAACCATCTCAAATCATAGAAGTATGTGGCACTTGCTGATATAGAGGTAATTCAGATCTTTTCTTCAACAGTAACCTGTGGGACAGCTAGAAGTTTGACCGTAGCATTATGAACTGCAGAAAATATAGAAGTTTTTGTCTCTAGAGCCCTGTTCTTCTGCTAATGGTGATGAAAAACATTGTGGATCCATGATCTGGCTGAACTTACCTTAAGTTCTCTGCTATAAAAATGGCTCTCTCCTGAGAAATCTTGGATAGTTTCAGACCCCAACCTGACTGGACTGAAGCTGCTAAGCTGGAAGAAAGTTTTAATTTCTTACTCTCCACTCCCCAGAAATTTTTCATCTTGGGGAATACATCAAAACTGTTACTTGTATATATATATTATGTATATATACAAATTATCTGTCAAATCCTAAAGACACTGCAGGAGGAGGCCATGAAGGAACAGCCCATTTTCACCACAGCAGATCAGCTGACTTCTAATTAAACTATACTCCAAAAATTAGTCTGTCATGAATCCTGCTGTATTTCAGTTTGCTGTTCCAGCCAGGCATTGCATCTGGATTCTTCCCTCTTTGAACACACATCTGTCAAGTGAACCCGCTTAAACTCCTAGTGAGAAGAAAAGACTGAATATCACCACAATAAGAGCAGAAATGCAGCAGGTAGGGATTAATTCCTGTGTTAAAGAATCTATTAAGTACATTAAAAATACCAGCAACTTTCTCCAGTCTGTTAGACTATTTAACCTAAAATGGTTGACTTTTCCTGAATCTGCCATTCTCTTCTTCCTGAGAACATGTTTAACTTGAGCATTCTGTCTCCTTCACAGGGCTACATTGCCTATGGGGCTCTAATGTAACTGCAGCAATCCTTGATAAAATGGCATTCCTGCAACATGATAAATGGATTTGCAGCTGTGCAGCAGACAGAACTGAAATGTGAAAAATAAACTATTCAGTTTTAGATGTTAGCAATAACTGTATCAAATTGTGATGATCATTCTATAGATACAATTCCAGTGAGAGTGTGTGGTCTTTAATCAAGTGTCCTTTTAACTTAACAGTAAATGCCCTCTTTTCCATTGCAAATTATCATTTAGGATAGCTCCTAGACTTCTTCAAGGAATTCTCCTACGCATCTACAGTCTACGTGTGCTAATCATCTTTTAAACACAGAACCTGGCTGGATGCCACAAACCCACAAAAGTCCCCTCACCAGATGGGCAGGGGAGAGAAAATCAAATAAAAGGCTTGTGGGTTGAGATGAGAACACAGAGAGAGATCAGTCACTGATCACAGTCACAGGCAGAAGAGACTTGACTTAGGGAAATTAGTTTATTACCAATCAAATCAAAGTAGGACAAAGACAAAGGAAACTAAATCTTAAAAACTGCTTTGTCCCACCCTCCTCTTTTTCCCAGGCTTAACTTCACTCTCAGTTTTCTCTTCCTCTTTCCCCTCAGTGCTTCAGGAAGAGGAAGAACAGGGGTTGTGGTCAATTTATTAAACATTCTCTCTTTCTTCCTTGTCGTCACTGATCATCTTGGATGTGGCCAGAGGGTCCATCCTGGAGCTGGCTGGCACTGGCTCAGCTGGACACAGGGGAAGCTTCCAGCAGCTTCTCAGAGAAACCACCCCTGTACACCCCCCCACTACCCAAACCAGGCCATGCCAACCCCATACAAACAGAGTTTACTTTATCTGGTGTTACAGAGCAGCTTTTATTCTGTCAGTGAAAAACCAGCCCACAAGAGCAGCAAATGAATGGCACCGAAAAGGTGGCTCCCGATGCAGCTGGGCTGGGTGATTAATACAAAATAGAACACAAGTCACTCAAGTTTTTCAGATTCCTATGTCCTAAGAAATTTAGGGCCAGATAATTAATATGGTTTTTTTCACACAGTTCTTTTCACCTTTGAGATCTGCATCAGAGCAGCTGCATTTTCTTCATTGTTTTCCCTCACTTTGCAACTCCAGCTTCCTAAGTTGGTCCTCAAACTTTTGAATGTTGACTCGATGCTTCATTAAGAACTTCCCATTTAAATGAAAAACAGGTATGTCATATTTGTATTTATCAAACCATGCTGAGTTCTCTGGAAGGGTAATATCCACCTCCTGCAAAATAAACTGTGGCAGAAAAGAAATATGTCAGTTCCTACTGCACACTGAAAAACAATACCTGCTTGTCTTCTGATCAGTGTTTTCCTCAGAAATGCAAGGCTGTTTTCTTGAAGCTTGTGGGTTTATTCTTTGTGTTGTAGATAAGGGTCATGTTTTTTTGAGTACAAAATATATGTAACCACAACCCTTGGCTGCCTCTCCATAAGGGGCTCTCTCCCTAGCCCAGAATATTCTTGTTCCACTGTGCAGAACCACTATCCTGTGGGCAGCAACCTCAACAAGCATGCAGCTGGGAACAAAACAGGCAGCAGAATGCACCTGTTTTAGGAGAAAAGAGGAGGAAAAGCTCTTAATGCTTCCATTGAAAGTTTCATCCTTCAACAGAGAGATCAAAAACTGGTTAAAGAATGGCAAAAATTGCAGTCAAACTTATATACATATATTCAAAGCCCCACTTAGTAACATTCTTCCTAAATTGTAGTATTACATGCCTCATAAAAGTTGCAAACTCCCCATTCCGACAAGGCAACAGTATTTACAAAAGGAGTATTTTCAAGAACTATGTATTGGTTTGGTCTGCCAATACTTATTTGAGTAGCATTGTCACAAAATGCTTTTGGATAATGAGTTTTATGTAAATCATTGCTGAAATTGTCTTGAAGAGGTCATCCGTGAAAGAATAACAGATGCAAATAAATCCAAGCAATTTTCTTTTTACAAAGAAAGAATCCTGATTAACAGTTCTTTCCACATAGAAAACTTATACAGTATTTCCATACATTACCCTTCTCTTGTATGGCTCAAGAACTTCTTTTGCTTCATCACACAGAGGGCATGGTTTCTAAATGAAAACATTCAGAGTAGCTTAAAGCATGCAGTAAAACACAGAAGCTGTTTGTACTGTAAAATAACACACACAGACAGGAGCATTCATTACTGTAAATGCAGGTTCCCTTCCCTGCACCAAGCACCCTGTTGTAGGGCTTCCAAAACTTTACTCACCACTGCAGTATGGATGAAAAAAAAAAACCCAACAAACTACCAGACACTGAATTTAATTATTTTACATTTGCTACTCCATTTCTCATGGAGGAAATTAACAATCTTCTAAAAGCTGATTCAAGGGAATGATCTTAAAGGTTCTGCAGAGACCCCTTGTTTTGGTCAGCAATGGATATTCAAAGCACTGTCATCACCAAATAAAGACAGCCTGCAGGTACCTTTCCTGCTAGAAGAGGAATGAGAAAGCCACACAAGTAACTTCCAACCTCTCTCAGATCAAGACACATGGCCCAGTTCAAATGGGAAAAGAAGGCAATTTAAGATAATGTGGGTGGCTTTGCCTGGAAAAAATGAAGCAGGATCCTCCACGTTGCAGAGCTGGAAGGAAAGTAACCTCCAGAAGGGAGAACTGGCAAACAGCTGTAGTGTTTTGACCTGTGATGGGGTCGAAAAACCTTCACATTTTTGAAAACTCCCTCATGTTCCACTATGGTTGAACATCTGAGTTCTGCTGACCACCCAGGCCGTAACTGAAGTAACTCATTTGAAGGCATGGTGCTCCAATGTTTTCAAGAGCAGAATTTGGCCTATAATTAACATGGCAAAGTATATAGAGGTGAACATGTTCGCTCTGTCCCTCTGCCCCAAAATACCTTCCACAGTTGGAAAAGACTTTCTTCTCCTCCTCCCACTGAAAAATCTTCCTAGGGCTTTTTTAAATGTGAAGTTAATCTGAAACAGCTACTTTTTATTTCCTGCATGTGAATTATTTTGGATTAAACACTCTATTTTATTTAGATCTAATTCAAATTGCCTTTCCCACACCAACAAGACCTTGTGCTCTGAAAACCTATGCAAGACACTAAAGTGCTGTGTTCTTCATAGTCCTGGTTGCTTTTGGAGGGACTGGTTAAACAGATACTGGTGACTGAGAGGAATGACCCCAAATCCTGCACATCAGTTTTATAACACAACAGCCTCTTTCCACTTAAAACAGGACACACTTGGTTCTTCTAGACCTGTGGAGAGCTTCCTAACATACTAGGCACATAAATGCATTTGGCAAAGGAGGCTAACTTTTAGGAAAAAAATACGGTTTTACTGTCATGGTAAGCTTAGGCACTAAGTGGTACTGGTTTAAAAAGAAAAGTGAATTATTTTAACAAACAATGAAATCTTTTTAAAAAGTAGATTTACATAAGCAATTGTTGCACAAGTGCTAAGGTGGTCAGAAAAGAGGACTGCAAGGGGAAACCCACTTGGTAGTTTTTATCAGTT
Source organism: Sinosuthora webbiana (assembly GCA_013397395.1). Lineage (NCBI taxonomy): Eukaryota > Metazoa > Chordata > Aves > Passeriformes > Sylviidae > Sinosuthora > Sinosuthora webbiana. The sequence goes on along the minus strand of VXBN01003817.1, from coordinate 565,782 downwards.
TGATCCATAAGTCATAACTCCCTTCTGTTTTTTCCTCCTCTTTTCTCCTTATTAAAAATAAGAAGGAGGCAAACAAGGGGTCAATTAGCATAACCTAACAGTGTAGATTAATTTTTTTATAGTCTGTGCTTTTCTTTGCAATTGCCACTGAACATTTAAAGTTAACAGTAAACATTTAGAGTTGAAAACACCTTTAACAAAAGGCCATTCCAGAGAACTGCTGGAAATCTGGTACTAGAAAATTTGATTTCACACAGCGCCTTACTATTTAGGAATTTTACAACACAAAGAGTTTTTTTCCAATTATTAACCCAAAGGTAAGAGCGCTATTCCCTACCTTACCCCATTTGAATTATGAATGAGTTGAGGTCGGACTGGGCAGGGGGAGAGAAAGCTGCAATTTTATAGTTCCGATTATTAAATGGATGCTGACCTATTATTTGTCACACAGTTTAAAAACTCCTGTATACTTACTGATGAAATGAACAAACATTGTGCAGGAGAAGGAAATTATTTTAATCATATTTAAAACTACCACATTAATGTCAGCACTCTCAGTGCTTTGCATTTGTAGTTTACTCTCCTGATGAAGGCTACAATATAACCCACCCTGTGCCATTCTTTATAAAACTGCAGAACTATGCAGGCAATAATCAAAAACAATTCATGGAATGTGACAGTCCACAAACAACCCTTCCTGCTCATCTCATCTGTTTTCTAGATATGCCCAGGAATCCTACATGCATTTTATCTGTTGCAAATAAAGCAAAAAGAGGTAGAACAAAATCTACTTTTCCCTCACATGCTCCCAACACTATTTGGATACATTTTACAGTCTCACAGGTGGGGCTGAAATTAAAATGAGCACTTTGAAGAGCCTGCTTTGACTGTTGATGCTTATGGTTGGCAGATTGTGTACACCAATTCACCCCTGTTCTCCATTTTCAGGGTGAAACACCAGCAGCTGGGACAAATTTTCAACTACTAAATGAACCACAGAGTCACTGACGCACAACTGTCCTGAAATATTTGTTGACTGCTAAGTCTTGCTTGCTACAGTGAGAGCAGGACTGTGCTGCAAAACCTAGTGTGCAGAAACCCATATGTAAAACACTTTGAAGGACGGAAAAAAAGGGCAAGGACAAGCCATTTCCTTGGCTTCTGAATCTGTGATTCCTGCATATCAGAGCTGATAAACACAGTCTTTCCCAGCTTTACTGTGTAAACAGCTCTTACCTTGGTGAATAAAGTCAACACTGGCTTATTCATGTTGGCTGAGCAGACTTGTCTCCCCAGTGGGCTGGGTGAATGCCTCACTCGTGGCAGGGCTCTGCTCAGAAAACAGAGCACCATCATCCTGTTTCAGGCAGAAATAAAACTCTGAGTTGTTCTGTGCCAAGTTATAGCTCATGAAATTTAATGTCAGGATAAATGCAACGCTTCTGTGGTGGCTCTAAATCACATAAAATCAAAACATTCACCCAGCACTTTTATGCTCACAGTATCAACACATTCATCATGAAGGTGGTTTACTACGTGGCAGGCCAGAAACATTGTGCAGTTCAAAACCAGCAGTTCCATTAAAAAAAGATGAAAGAACAACAGAACACCTATGTTTTCTTGTTGAAATGCCTCTTTTAAATTCCCTAACATGAATGCTGACATAAATGCATTATGCTGTTCCAGCTCCACAGATGCCAGCTGGAATTACATATTTAAAAATGCAAAGTGCCATGCTTTGAACCTCTGTAATCTTGCTGCAGTGTTTGACATAGTCTACTTAACTGAATTATTCCATCAAAAAACTAATCTGTACCTAATCAGAATATTAATATAATGCGTTCTGCAGTGAGTAAAAAGCTGCAGCCAAAATGATTTAACTTGGTAATATTAAAAGCATTCACACTGTCCGAAGTCCTTCCTGCAACAGCAAATTGATTGATGGGTTTGTGATTCTTTTGAGAGAGTTTGAATAAGTTAAGTGTTATTGAAGGGTGCCATGTTGGAATCTTGAAGTCACCTGTTCATAATGTCATTAATAACAACACTGCTTCCACCAAACTTTTGTCCTAATGTGACCTTTACAAGGTATTTTAGGACTGAGGGGCAAAAAATCTCAGAGGCCAAAGGGAGTCTGCCTGGTGATTATCAGCAGATATGACACCTGTTATCAGAATTTACATAGGGAAAATGAAATCAAACCCCTTTTACCCAAAGCCAAACTGATTCTGCTCAGTTTCAGGCCTGACTTACTTGTACCTTTATTATCTAAAGCTAAACACGCAACCTGATGTCACAATTTTAAACAGCTGAAGAGTGAACAAGATCTCATTGCAACTGCTAAGCATAGTTTAGGATGTTCAGTAAAACAGAGCCCAGTGCTCTTTTGCTTCACTGGATCTCTCAGTACTAATATCACAAAGCCTTTTTATAAGAGGACAGTTTATCCAGAATAACCACTAAGGAAGAACACTGCAGTGGATTCTAAATTTTAATGCTGTATTTCTAAGTCACAATCACAAGAATATCAAATGGGTGACAGGACACTGCTCCACCAATCTTCTTGCCCACCCAAAAGACAGCAGTTGTTAGTTAGAGTCAGTTGCAAGGGGCAGAGCAGTAAAATTCCTGTCACTGAGCAGTGACTGACACAGCACACACTGCCAAAGGTCACAGTCCTTGGCAGCTACTGCATTTATTTCACTTTGCCAGGTGGAAATAGAAGTGCCTGGGATTTTGCATGTTAAATGTAAGAACAAGCTTAGAACCTGTTGTAAAAATGCAGGTCTGGATGACAGGAAGAGCTTCAGTCAGATGTGGAAAATTTTTAAATCCACAATAAATAGAAGTTGAGAATGGATGCAGTTTTGGCATGAAATATTTACAGCATGTTGGCTGAATCACTTGCAAGATAAAAAAAGGGGGGGAAAAAAGAGGGTCTGCTTTCTGACAAGTTTTTTAAGAATGCCTTTGTTGCCAGCCCAGCAAGGCTTCCAAATGAGGAAGATGCTCTCAAATTGTTTTGTGGATATCACAATGAATAAAGCACAGATTTTCATAGATCACATTCTCCCTTCCACACACATATGTGCATAAAACAGCTCCAGTTCAGTCCTATATAGCCCTTTTTTGATCCCTCCGTGTTCTGTTCTGAGGACAACTCCTACCAAAACATCAGCTGAAGGGGAATGAATAAAACAATAACAGTACCTAAGTTTGACATCCCACTAAAAGAAATCAGCCAGCAGTGCCTTAACTTTCTTACCGATTTTACATAATTACAAGCAATTCTATGTGCAGCATTCAATGACCAGTACTGCTACTGAAGAAACAATCTGTTGTTTCCAGGGCTAGCATGAGACTGATTGGATGTTTTTATAACCAACTGAAAGAAAACAGAGTCCTAACTGTCTATTTATTCATCTAAGTAAAATGATACCAAAGACACCAAAATGCACAAAACTTTCCATGTAACTGTCCTTGATCTCTGTCTAGACTACCCTCAATCATAAAGATTTGCTTGAGAGAAAAAATGAGTACATAAATGCAAAGAAGGATGTTTGCAAACTTGAGAATTTAGCTTCCCCTACACCACAATGCTACAGATTTAACAAATTATTCTTTTGAGTCTGGACTTGGCCCATGCTCTACTTTGCAAAGCCAAGTTGGACTCAATTCCTGTTTAATAGAATTGCCATCACCCAATAAATCCTCATCTGCAGGAAAAGTAAGTTGTGACACTAAAACCATCCATTATTTCATGAGGTAACTATCTGTATAAAATTAATCTCAGCATCAATCAAGAAAAGCCAAGCATGGATGGTTTTTTTCTTGAAGTATTTACCTTTTAAGTAACAGCTGAAAGAGAATGAGGGGAGCCAAGTAGGTGCAAATATCAGAATGCATGTTGATGCCATTTAAAACACCTATCTCCTGTTGTCCCTCATTCAAAACCAGTTATGGCCATCAAGGAAACTAAATCTTCCGGCAGTCTGTGTTTTATTACCTACCAAGGAAATGCTGATCAGGAGAATAGGTGCCAAAGCCACAGACCAAGGAGCCCAAGTGAGTGGGGACAACAAATCTTGCAGCTCTGGAGATCCCCACGCAGCTTTTACCCCAACAGATGTTCAGAGGACGCCTGCAAAATACAAGAAAATCTTTTTGCACAAGCACGTAACTCTACAATTCTTTCAGGGAGAAGAAGGTTCTTGCAACAACTCAAAACTCAAAGATATTATCAGCAATTCCAGCTGTATCTGTGGGGTGATGTTACATATCAATCAGTGAATGTTTCCATGCATTTTCTCCTCCAAAGTACAATAATCTGGGGATAATTCCATAAACACACTGCATTCCATCCCAGAACGGATGGAAGTATCACCTCAACCCAATGAAAAACCCATTTTGTTCAGCAGTCCCTCCAGATGTGTGCATCCTAGAATCTGGTCCAGGGCCACACTCCAAATTTCAGGTAATTTAAATAATACCCAACAACTTGTTGTAATGGCCTGTTCTGAATACTATACAGGACTTGCACAAAACAACAGACTGCTACCATAATGTAAAGTTTGTAAGGAAGTTTAAAAGATAACAGTAATAATAGCATAATAGAGTATAATATATATCATATATATATATTATAGAACACAGCATATAATATTTTTATGGTGCCATGTATCTAATCAAATTATATTAAAATATTAGATACTACACATCCTATAACATTATCATATTAGCAAATACATCAAAAATATTAAGATATTGCTGACATTAATACATGGTAATATTTAAATAGCCCCAATAGGAGGTGGCATTAATATACAACTAATATGTAGTATTGCTTTGATGTATTGTGTAATTATTTTGATACTGTTTGTCATGCTATATATATAATGTATACAATGATATTGTATATTAATTATATATATAATGATAATGTATATTATGTGAAATGCATATATTTTATGTATATGTAACAGCTTGTATGTTTTAAATATATACTCACATACAGACACATACACATATATTAACATAGATTATATATACATATCATATCTACATTATACATATATATACATATGTCTACATTACACATTATATATATACACATACATGCATACGCATACACATATAGATATATACCTACAGGTATGCATATATATAAAATAGGTAACAATATGGATTACATATATGTATACATGTAATAATATATACACAGAAGATACATATTTATGTATAAATACATTTAATAATATATACGTATAAGATACATGTATCTGTGTGTAAATAGAATAGAATAGAATAGAATAGAATAGAATAGAATAGAATAGAATAGAATAGAAAAGAAAAGAAATAGAATAGAATATGATAAAAAGAGCATAATAAGAGTTTTAAACATTTCTATTTGGACACTTTTATGCTAAACCACCCAAGCCCCGCCGGCGAGGCCAGCAGGGTACAGTGTATCCAGACACCTCGTCATTATTCCCCGCAACGCGCCAGCCCGACCGGTGATGCCGACACTTGCAAACCTGTAACCGGACCCTCGGCAGGAGCCGGGGCACCGCGCTCCGCAGAGGCCGCGGAGCCGCACCCCCGGCGGCGGCAGCATCCCTAGGGGAGCCGCACACTGGGGCGGTGGGGTGGGCTGCAGCCCGAAGAGCCAAATCCCGGGGGAGCAGCATCCCGAGGAACCAAATCCCGAGGAGCCGCAGCCGCTCCGTGTCGGTCCGCCCGGTCCCGCACCCACCTGCGGGAGCTCCGCCGGAACGCGCGGGCCGCGGGCGGGGCCGCGCCGGCTGTGACGTGACACCGCCACGGGAAGGAAGCGACACAGGCTCGGGAAGCGCTCCCGGGGGAGAAGGCGGCGGCCGAGGCCCGCAAGAGAAAGTAAAATGCTAATAGTAATAGCAATAACAGTAATAGTAATGTGATAGCAACAACAGCAATAGCAATAGCAATAATAATATCACAAAGTTTTGTTACTAAGTTGCAGATTCACCATGGGAATTGGTGTGTTAGTCTCTGAGCTAATGCTATGAGTGCATGGAGATGGGGCTTGGATAAAAGGGGTAGGGTGAAAGGTAGGGGAGAAAAAGAAGGGAAATTAGAAAAAAGTGGA
>VXBN01003817.1:526787-554364 GCA_013397395.1 Sinosuthora webbiana | reverse complement strand
CAAAACGCAAGATGTAAGTTTACAACAGCAGCAGTGGGGTGTTTTGTGTTGATTTAAAATTAATTATAAAATTATTTCAAAGTTAAAACTGAAAGGTGCATTGGACCATCTCAATTTAAACTGAAAGGTGCATTGATATAGCAGAATGCTGATAGTGGTTCAGCTGCAGTAGAGTTTCCAGGTCTAGAGATGTGATGAGCGATTTTTACGATAAAATTTTTATTTCATCAGAGAGATGGAAGATGAAAAAAGGCAAAAGGGGGCAGCTTCAAAATTTATACAGAGCCTGTCTCCTGAAGAGAACTTTTCCAAATCACGGGAATGAAATCCTTGTGGATTTACTGTTCTTTTCTTAAACAAGAACCTAAAGTCATGGAAAAACATCTTCATTTGCTGCTAGGCCTTTACCTGGGTTGTTTTTCTGCTCAGAATGTGATCTAGCACAATGTGATGTTGCTATGATCTTTTTTCCACAGATGAGAACTCCGACTTTCTGTGTAAAACCTTGCATTACCAAAAATGTGTTGAGCTATAGATTGCCTAAACATTTCAAGAACTTGGTTTGACAGCAGCAAAAAACAATTGTGGTGTGTTGTGTGGATCTCTGAGTGGGGCTGATCTCAAACCCTATTCAGTGCTAAGCTTCTACTGTTTTTTTTCAGCATGCAGGGAAGTACTGCCCCTGATACTGCAGAGAGACACATCATGGGCTAACTCCTGCCTTGGGTGTTGCTGTAATTAGGATTCCACAGTAGAAAAGTTGTAAAGGGACAATGATATAAAGTGTCTCATCATACTTTATCGACTGCTCTGAGATCTACATAAAATAAACAGCCAGAAAGGATGGCAACTTTATTGCAGCAGCATTTCCAATTAAAGCAATCCTGTTGTAACTTGTGCACAGGTGCTATAAAATATGAACTCTTCATTTTATTCCTAAACAATGCAGCTATATCATCCTACTCACCCCCTCTGCTCTTTCTCTTTGACTTAATTTCAGGGCATTAAATTCAGTACTTCACTGGAAATTCAACACTTACCTGGAGAGGTTACACTGGAGTTTCCACAATTTAAAAAAACAGTGTGGTGGCATTTTGTTTTTTCTACCAGAAGTCAATTTTTAATCCAGAAATAACATTTAACAAGACTGTGTAGCTTTCAATATGCATATAGAAGAAAATTTATTGTTTTCTAATGACTCCTTTATCTCCTGATCAGCTCTCAGTTTGTGCAGGTGTGTGGATTACTGGGTTGAAAATAGCTAAAGGAGGGAGGATTCCACAATATTTACCTTTTTTTTTCTCTCAGCGCTTTCTCTGTCAGTGAATGAATCCTCAAACACAGCCTCAGCTATTGACATAAGCTGAAAATTCTTTATTCTAGACCTCTCTACTGTCCAAAATGTAGCTACTTAAGTACCTTCTCTTCTTCTTCCTCTTCTTCTTCCTCCTCCTCTTCTTCTTCTTTGTCTTCTTCGTCTTCATCGTCTTCGTCTTCCTCATCTTCTTCTTCTTCTGAAAATTTTCACTTTTCAGTTCTGCAGAAGTAAGACACCATTTGCATCCCTCTGGGTTCTCCATTGCCACCTTGTTTTACTTTGTCACTGTGGAATATCACCACAGTGTGTTTTGTCAGGCTGATAACTTGGCAAACCCTTAAACTCATCCCTCACTTTCGCTGATTTTTTCTCTGGTCTACCTAGGTCTTGCCATCCAACATCTCTAAACCATTTTTATTTATTTATTTATTTATTTATTTATTTATAAATATATTTGTTTATTGACTGTTTACTTATGCATTTAAGATTCTTGTCTGCAATGCTTCAGCTCATTAGAAAGACTTTGTGTTGGAGACAGCTGTTTTCAGTATTTCAGAAACTAATGGGACACAAAACAGGTAGTCAGTTCGTCCCTTTACTGTTTACTATATATATTGACCAGATTTTCTGTGATTTTCTTCCAATTCCACTATTGTTTCATATTCAAGAAAACAAAAAAGACCCTGCTGCCCGACAGCCTGTAGCTTCAAAAAAAGTTCTTGTTCATGAAGCGCATCTGCAATGTGACTGCATGCTGCCCAGACATCTAAATAATACAGTAGATATTCAACAAAATTGATTTTTGAGAACACCTGCTGAGGCTTTTTGCAGTAGCATTTCAAGGTTTCATATCAGTATTGAGTGATGCACATATTTATGTTTTGGGTGAGAAAAAGAGAAAGATACTGAGACAGTTTTTCTGAACAAGCTAAAAAGATACCTACTTAGGCAAGAATAGTTAGTGAACTCTGGGTTTGTACTGCCATGCAAAGGAAACTCTAACTTTCATCTAAGCAGTACAAGCAGAAAGTTTTAGAAGAAAATGCAGAACTCATATTTGGCTTCAGTGGGGCTGTGTAGACAGGAATTTGGTGAGGCAGCCTAAATGGAAAAGGAGCTCTATCATGGCTTTCTTGTAAACAATTATTTTCTTCCCCTGACTTACCAGGTTTATGAGTATCTCAGAAATGCTGCAAAACTTATTCCCTAGGGCGCAATCTTGGGCAAACAACAGCCCTCTTTTTTACTATCTTCCCGTTAACTAGTAGAAAACTAATATTTTGAGAAAACAGTGTTAAGAATTCATGCTAATTTGCGGATTTTTAATTCAGTGTTGTTTGCTAAGGAAAGTGCATAAGCACTTGGTCAACAAAACACTACTGATCAAATAACTGAAGCAGATGAGGTAACAAATCAGGATTTGATGTTGATGATCAACAGGATGAAGTGCAGTGTTAGTAATTTTGTTGTAGTAATTTGTTCCTTTTAACTGAAGAACAAAATTAAACTGACATGACTGAGATACAGTATTTAGGGTCTCTTTTTAAAAGTTTTTCCTTCTATTTCAAGGAAGTCCAGTTTCGAAGCTGTGATGTCCCTTTGGTTTGAGCTGAGTCTTGTCAGAAGGCAAAACTGAGGCTCAAAAATTGTGTGTTATTATCTGTTCAAGAACTTCCAGTTTGTCAGAACAGAACAATAACCATGATTCAAAATTTATATGCAGTACAGGTCTAATGCTTTTAAAATGTGCCTAGGATTCTTCAGCTACCGTATAAATCCATCAAGGAATCACGTTTTGCAGACGTAATATGTAACTTTAATTACCAGATCTTCACTCTAATGAGCTTCCAAACGTTGCTTGCATTTCCTGAGTTTTCATATAACCACGTAAAGTTTTAAGTACCTTTAATCTTAGGTTTAATCATAACTGTGGGGTGCTACGATGGGTACAGAATGACATCGGGCTTGCAGACATTTTCTTTGGTTGTAAAGTAAGATTGTCTGAAAACTGGTCCGTTAAATAATCGGCATAACATTTTTCTCACTGTCTTTGTTTCTCTGATTACTTTCCGTGGATGAAATGGTGTGCCTATAGAATCTGTAGTGGGTTGTTATTACTTTCATTATTTTTAGTAGTACTGCTCTAACATTTGCCTAAAGTTTTGGAGGAGTGGGGAATTTTGCAGAATTTTATAGAATGATGCTAGAAATACTGTGTGTTACTGAATACAAAAAAATAACATCTCTCTTAATGATATTTATGTTTAATTGTGCAGATGGGTGGGAGGTTTATAAAGAAGATACTTATATATATAAATAGGAATAAGTGCAAGATTAAAATAATTTTATCTGTTTATGCTTAAATTCTTGTTCTAGTATTTGCCACCCCTTAAGTTTTAGATCCCAAATACTACATAGGTGGTTATGGTGTATTTTAGCCCAGCTAATCCCACTTTCTTGCAGTCCATGATTTCTTCCTAGCAGTTGTTTTGGAAGTAAATATGGCACTGTTCTACCTATTGCAAACTTATTGAAAAGTTGGGTTTTTTTAGTTTTTGTTTGTTTGTTTGTTTGTTTTGTTTTGTTTTGTTTTGTTTTGTTTTGTTTTTAGCCTAATTGCCATGAGTAGGTGCTGAGGCCTGGTTTCCATTCCTAATTTAGAATCTCAGAAGAAGGTATGGAAGGTAGGTTCCAGTTCTTAGCCAAGAACTAAGACGAGAAGTGTAAACAACCGAAATAAATAAATCCAAAAATTTTAGGTACTGCAGTGAGCTGAGGTAGGACAATCTTCTATTTGTCATGTTTTTACAGCATTTTATGGGAAAGTAACTACATTCTCCTCAGCAAGGTAGCTATTAAAAAGCAGGAGAATCTGCTATTCTTGAAAATTATCACTGCAAGGTGTTACAAAATCAGTATAAAGATGATGAAGCACTTCATCACTTTGGGGTTACTACAAGAAACAACTACAAGGCAATACAATTTCCCTAACAAGGTACTTGCAGCTTGGGTTACAAAGCAATTGAGTAAGTAATTTCTACTGACCAAGGAGAGCTAATCTCTTCCAAGGCTGTTTCAATACAGATTTACTCAATCAGTGCAGAGCAGCTTTTCTTGAAGGGCTGGGAAGGGCCATTTACTACTTAACCTCATCTTCATCCCAGATACAGAAGGACAAGGCTGCCAGAAGACATTTGCAGCTCAGGAATGAGGCAGATTTTAAATTAAGAACTCTGCATAACACCAGAACAGGTGGAGCATCAAGATCTTGGGGGATCAACTTCAAAATGTTAGGAGCCTGTCTAAATACAGTACACACTAATTAAACCATAGACTAAAGCATCTGATGAGAATTTTTTGTGGTGATAAGAGTGGAAAGGAAGAGTTATTCGGAGCTTGTCTGGCTCTGCCTCTGCGTTTTACTCCCTTCTGTCGTTCTGTTCATGCCGAATTTCACTCCTCATTTTAATCATCTCACTGATTGCAGTGAAGCAGCCATACTACACCTCGTAATTCCTCAAGTGGAGTCATCGGGATGTGAAACCATTCCTCAGCTCTCCCAAGGTATCACTGCAACTTTTCCTGTTGTCCCAAATTCACTGGGCAAGTAAAATGCAGGAAATGTGCATTATTTGGCAGAATAGCGGCACCCTGTGGCTCATGCTTGACTTTGATTTGAAATGTTTAAAATCTCTCAGACTTCCTCTGGTGCATGCTGATTTGTTATTATAACACAAGTCAGAAATTATTTTAGTCCATGAAAGGTAGCAGATTTCTTTTTAGAGACCTTTATGGTCTGCATATGAGACAAGAGCACAAGATTGGGGGCAAGATTACAACTTCATCTTCAAAATGCTATTAAAACAAATTTTTGTGTATACTTACTTTCATTGTTCCCAGGACACCATAAAGCCATTCCTAAGGTATTTACAGGCAATTATATGTCCAACAGTATGGAATAAAATTAGTCAAACTGACCTGGACCTCAATTAGTGCCTTGGATAGGGCTTGGTGAACCTGATCCCCTGATGTTTAGAAACCTAACACATATTATTTCAATTCATTTCTCAAAAAAGGAGCCCGCTGCTAATTTCTGCTGGCCCTGTGTTCTGCTGGTGCAAAGGACTCTCAACAATGAGGCAGTGTTCTGACCACCTTCCCACATCACGCCTCCTGTCCCCTCCTGTGACACTACTGTCACTGTCGCTCACAGCATCTTCAAAAAAACCCTGCCATGCCTGTCAATGAAAGTGAGGCAGTGACACAAAATAAGCTACTGTTTGCACTCTTATTCCTCTATTGTTTAATTTATTCTTTGTTAATCAACCCTAGTATCACTACCATTTGTTCCACAGCCTATGTGATGAAATCTCTTTATTAATAAATCCCTGAAGAGTCTAGAGGCTCTACTTAGAACAAAGTGAAAATGTTGATGTGTTTATGTTTTTTGCTGCCTACCAAATTTTCAGCTGAGCAGGGCTCAGCCCAAGTCCCAGGTGATGCATTTCATATCAGCAGTACAGACCTGTGCCTTGGTCATGCAGTAAAAGCAATAATTGGCATTTCTAGAAGACTAAACTGTAACTAAAACACACAGTGAAGAGCAAAGGATTTCTACTGCGTTTTGGGTGGAATTTTGGTTGGGTAGGTCAAAACAGGGCTCAACTGAAGTTGAGCTGCCCAGTACCAGACCAACCTGTGAATCTCTTCTATCTGCAGATTGTTAAGTTTATGTAGTGTTGGGGAGGATGAATCAGGGAAACCTTATAAATATGATTGTTTAGCAAAAGATTCTGAAAATATGAAACCTATAATCAAAATAGAAATGGAAGCTTACTTTGAGTTGTAGGATGCTGAGTCTTAGTTACTTTATAACCTGAAAACAATAGCCTAGTCAGCTGAAGGAGAATCCCTCTTGATTAAACAATACCTTTCTGCTAGCTAAGGGATCCAAAGGTCAATGTAGCAAAACAGAAAAGTCTAAAGAGTAGTTTTTAGAGTTTAAAATATAACATAGTATGGTAATGTAGTAGTTCTTATAGGCTATATGTAGATTCTATAGGATTTTGTGTCTTGTATTGGTTAGTCACTGTAAATTAGAATATTCATCACAAAAGAAGATATAATGCATTGTAACAAGGATCTCTCTCTCTAACCTCCTCTCTATCCTCCACTCTCTTACTTGCTCTAACCTCCTCTCTTACCTCCGTTCTCTTACCTGCTCTCTATCCTCCACTCTCTTACTGGCTCTTACCTACTCTCTCTATTCTCTGCTCTCTGACCGTTGCTGCCTTGCTCCCCCGCTTCCCTTCTCTCATAACTATTACCTCCTGGCTCTTCCTCTCGCTCTGTCTGGGACTTCCCTTCAGCCAAGGCTGGTGGCTGAAGGCAAGACCCTCTTTACCCACGACCCTTGCAATAAAACCCCGTATTCTAGAATATCTCGGGTCAGCAGAGTTCCTTCTCCCTGCTGTCCACGGAAGGTGTTTCCTACAATGTAGCATATGCTTAATTCATATGCCCCATCCTGATTTTGCAGCAATTGACCCTCCAGTTGGGGCTGGGCTGGAGGCAGCACTACTAAGTTAAGAAATCCCAGAGCAACCTGACAACAAATCTAAGAAAAAAATGAGGAAGAGAGCAGAGAAGAGTGTTTGATGGTTGTACAATTGTGTAAGTGAGAATAAAGTGGATCCTTTTATTTTTCTTTTTTTGACAGGTTTCTGTCAGATTATCCCCTCTATGCAGAAAAATTACAGCAAAACAGTGGAGATACCTGACTTGCTTTAAAATGACTGCACTCAGTCTGTAGCAGGCAAGATACAACATTGCAGAACTCAGTGAGTAATTTTCCCTAATGACAAGTTAATTGGCGTGTTTAAATACTAACAGCTGCTAAATTGCTACCAGTGTTTATTCATGGGTTCATAGTTTCAATAATCAATGATGCCAATAACACCTTTCAGCTTTGAGCTGTTGGATATTTCATCAGAGGCTTAGGAAACAATTCCATGGCAGGAAATTTACTGAAGAGATCCTGAAAAATAAATTTCATTCTCCTGAATTTTCAAGTGGGGTTGTGAAAGAAAGGCATTATTTTAAAATAAACATCAGGTTCCATAAGTACATTTGCAACTACCTATCCACTTAGGTTCTAATGCAGAACAGAAATAATTATTTTGACACATTAAAAAAAAGCACAACTGGAATATGTCAGTATGACATTCCAGTAACTGTGCTCCATCCTGTCTGCACATAGTGTTGGATGGATCATTAGCAGTTCAAAACTGTCTATATTTAGGTCCTCTGAACATATACCAAAAGTCTTAAAAGGGTGTAGAAGAAGATTTTTTAGGTCAAAGCTGCTTGCATTTAATGTAAAATATACAAAGGTGATAATGAAATATCAACTAAAAATCCAAATATTTAAAATGCAGTATGTATATATATGCTTTTGGTATTTTTTCAAAATTAAAAGATATTTTTTACCATTAGCAAGCAAGTAGCATTTCTTGCATTGTCCAACACATTAGGGGGAACTGCAGACAGGCTGGCTAGGTTATTGCAAAAATTCCTGTAAGCCTAAATGAATATTCTTACACTAACATATAATGCTTCTTTCTGGAAAAAAAAAAAAAAAAAGAAAAAGAAATAATGATAAACTGATTTATATATGTATAGATATTTATATTGATCTCATAGACCTACTACCTGCTTTGTAATGATCAATTATTTAGTAACATAAAAAACTGATTTTAAATTTACTGATTTATATGTTCTCTCTGAAAATTCCCTGATCAATAAGACTGAAGAAGTGTTGCTTTTTTTTCCCTTCGCAATCTGTTTTTTAACATGTTATTCCATGGAAAGAATATTTAAGTATGTAAAGTGCCACAACTTCACCAGTTTGGTTGTAAAAATATATTCCGCTGCTAGGGGTTATATGCGTTATAATTGGAAGAAGCCTAATTATAATCGGTGGAGAGTAGCTCACATTCAAGCCTGGACATTCCGTTCCAGGAAAGCTAATAATGAATGGAGTAAGAGATGGGTCTTTCATCAGAAACTCAGGTCAGGTATAGCACAGAAACATTTTAGGCAAAAGCACTTTTTATTTTCAGACACTAAAATACCCCATTCCTCCCCACCCGCCCTACCTCCTCCATTTCTCAAGCAGGATAATAAAACTCCTTAAACTCTAGTAACTTGGAAAATTCTTGTCTTAATTTGAAAAATGGCTCCTCAAGTATTTTACTCAGTAGAAGACTACACCTCATAAATAAATAAATAAATGTAAATAGCTGTTTAACATAATATAATTTTATTTACTGATATCTCTGATTCCTTGTAACTGTGATTATTGTATTTATATAATAAAAATTATATATCAATATCTAATAACTTATTAATAATGAATTTAATAGTACTAGTATTCTGTTCATAGACTTTTGCAGAGAACAAGACTAAAGCTTTAAAAGAATCCTTTTTGCTGTAAGAGTAAAAACACTAAGAAATGTCTTTCAAAATAAGAACTCTTCCTCTTAAATACCTTTTTTTTTTTCCACCTAGACTTCTTCATCCAGAGGCCTCTGAACTGTGCATTGCAAACATAGAGGAGAGCAATTTCAGCCTAAAATCTGGCTCCCAGCGCAGCACCTGGAGCTAAAAATCAATACAGAGATGTTCACGCTAATGTTACTTCCTCTGTTAGATTTGGTTATTGCAGCATTGGGGATGAACTGGTATTTTCTACATAAGAGCCTTGACTCCTTTCACCTGGAGAAACTACCCAAAAGGCTGCCCTTACCTCTAAATGGTTTCTATGAAGTTGAGTTTTTGTGTGTACTTTACTGCATTATAGCACTGGAGTGGCTGTAGTTCCCGAGACAGCATGGTGAATACACAAGAAAGTACTGTGCAAGTTCTCCCACTGTGTTTTACTTTTCTGGCTGCAGATCTTTAAGGCACCACATCAGCTTCTGCATCTTTCTGATGCTGAAATGAAAAATAAATTAGTAATTTCTGCTTTTTATGTGGAAGAAAGCAAAGGTGATAACCTAGTTTCCAGAGTGATGTGGGCATAGTATATAATTTTAAAAAATACAGGGTAAAATAAACAAAATGAACAAAACAACCCCTATGAGTAATAAATAAAGTTTTAAATTAATATTGACCTGTTGAGTCCAGACACACACTGAAGCCTCTGCACCTGATCTACTGCCCCCAAGAGCACAGTGACTTTGTTATCAAGAATGCCTAGTTGTAAATATAATTGCCTTACTGATTTCTCTCCCCTTAGGTACCCATATGAACAGCAGCAGAGAGCTGTGCTAAGCACAGGCACATCTGGAAATGCCTCAGAGTTCCAGGCATCATCTCCACATTTTCTTTGCAGTCCTATTTCCATTAGCTTTGAAGCTGTTCTGAAATAAAGCAAAGAAATTATAGCAAATAACCAGTGGCACCTAGTTGAACTTCAGGCTACTGAATTACATTGGAAGGAATGTGGCAGTAATTCCTACTTTTGCTTTTCTAGCCTGGCAGGCATTTCTAGTCTTTCAGACTTCCAGCTCTGCCAGAAAATGTAGCTGCTAATACATACCAGTTGTTTTAAATTGGAAGAATATCCACTTAAGTGTTTAAATTGAATTTGAAATGCAAAAGAAGTAATCCCAAAACACAACTATCTTTTGAAAAACTAAGTAAGAAAACACTAAATCCTTGAGGAGTGTTGATTAAATCCTCCACCCATTTAAAGGCTAAGGATGTTACATTTAAACTGTGAGCTAAACACATGAGGGATCTCTGATGATTCCCAATGCAGCTGGCAGGGCAGCATTCAGTACCAGGTAGTCATGGTGCTCCAGTGTCTGTGACCCAGTCAAGTGATGCTCTTCTTCTGCCTGCTCCACACAAGAGGTGTGTGATGGATTTACACTGCATTTAATTTTATGAAGCTCTCAGTACGTTCATTTTTCTACTCTGAGGATGAAGTTGCCCAAGAGGGTATAATTAATTATTTTGCTTTTAGTTTTCTGTAAAATAGACTAGATTAAAAAAAACCAAAAAACTGAATAAATTCTTAACTGCCAATTTACACACTGTTTTGCCTCATTTTTCTCTTGCCTAAGTTATCTTTAATGTTAAATTACTCAACACACCAACCTTGAGGAGGTTTGTAGCAGAGCTATGCCTCAGAAATTTTACATGAATGCCTCACCACCAAATCTGTTTCCTTTGCTTCCATACGAAAATGTAATCACAATGAAGAGCTCACAACGAACTGTTAAATTTAACTTTATACTCTCATAAGATACTAAAACCTGCAAGAGAAGCCCTGCATCTTCTTGTTGGTCCAAGAAAACCCTTTGTCTTGGACACATTGCACCGTGTCTAAATGTTACTTGGACAAATTTTCAAATAAGGTTCTTCATTCATATGAATGGGGTTTTTTACTTGTGGGATCTAAATATAACTTTGGGAACACTAACTTAATTTTCTTATTGAAAACTTCATTAGATTGGGGAGTTTTTTGAAAGTTATGGAGGTTATTTCTGTCATCTCAAATAAATACACTAATATATACCATTCACACACATACGGTCTGGTATTTGAACAGGAGAAATTACAGTTTTACACTGGACATTGAATAAATTTGTATGCCATGACTGAGCTGACTATAGGCACTTCTCCAGAGTATGTGAGGAAGTACTCAGGGGGTGCTTCTGCAGTGTAGAGGTTATCACATCTGCCTCTCATGCAAACATTATTTAATTGGCAATGGGGCAGAAAAAACTTTATTTCCAAATTTATCAAATTGGACTCAATGATTTTAAGGGTCTTTTCCAACTTAAATGATTCTAAGTAAAGAAAGCTGAGGTTTGTCCAGTGTCACCATGCAAGTGAAAATTACTCTGTTCAATCTGAGTTTTGTTTTGGTATGATTGACACTTACATTTTTTCTTTCTCCTTTTTGTGTAATGCATCAGCCTGAAAACCCACAATTATTGCTACAGAAGAGCAAACATTTTCCCAGAAATAAAATTTTATTAGCAAACTTCAAGAATTTGAAATGGCAGGTTGTCACAGCCTAGTGCAATCAGGTATTTTTTGGGCTATGTTTTCCAAAGCACTAGAAGTTCATTCGTAATGGGATGAAAAATTATTTTTGAGAGGTGATACTGCAAAACAGTGGGAAAAAAGAAAAGGTCTTCTTATTCTCTGCAATGGTGATAATACATTCTGTTTATTTCTACACCAGTCTGTTAATTTGCATTATGTTGCCTTAAAAAAAAAAAGGAAGTATTTTAATTAAGAAGTACCCTTAAAGCGATATTTTAAACAGAGACATTCAAAAAAGGAGATGACAAAAAAAAAAAAAATCATTAAAATTTTGTGTTTATGTCAGTTTTTCCCCTGCATGTTTGAGTAGCTACTTCATTGAAAGCTTGAAAGTGCTACTGGTTTGTTTTCCTTATCTACACCAGCAATCAGAATTCAAAAACGTATCTGAAACCCATGGGTGCTGCACTGATGAGGAGGCAAACTCTTTGTGGCAACACTGTCCATGCAGTATTATATAATGCAAGAAATGATGTTTATATATAATTATATATAATACAATCATATTTATATTTATAGCTATATATATTTGTATTATATATAAACTCTACAGTTACTGTGACTTAAAACCAATGAAAGTTTGGACCGTAGAGGCAGTAGTTCCTGTTACTGCAAGTCTAATACCAGCTATTAAACAAAGGCCATATAATAGCTTGATTTTCAAGAGTACAACCAAACATGTGGTTAAAGCACATCTGATTGATTATGTCAGTGACTGTGTGCTATTTATGGCCCTACGGCTCCAAGGGACACAACTGGTTGCGTAAGTTAGAAATTGTTTATACCCTGCCTGGGAATTAGGATTACTGCANCACACTGGAATGTCACAGACAAAACCTGGTTTGGGAGAAGAAAATGCACAGTCATCAGGGTGCTGTAGTGGTTTTTCCAACGAAGTGTAGGTCTGCTGGTAAGACTGAAGATGCTGAATGTTAAGTAGTTGTCCCAAGACCCCAGCAAGTATTTTTCCCCACCTGATAGCTCCTAAACGCTACTGTAAAGTGAAGAAAGATTGTTTCCACATGGAAGTATTTTAACTCTCACACAGCAGAAAACTTACTAATACTGAATGTCCTTTTTTACCTATGTTTTCAAATCATAGATAATTCCATTTTATATCTAAAGCTTTCATTATAGTTTTACTTATATATTTAAAAGCCTGTTTTGTACCCAAAGCCACATTAAAAAAAAAAAAAAAAAAAAAAATCAGTCAGCACTTTTCAAATTATCCTGTTTCTCTCTCATGTATCATATAGTTATTATATATCATACCAAGACTGCCACCAGGGATCATGCCTAGAATTAGGCCCACAGTGCTTTTGCTGTAAAATACTAAGAAATCATTAAAAAATATTATCTGTCTTGAAATGCAGGATGGATGTGATGTGTTTGAAAAACTTCATTAATCAAATGTTATTTTTGCATCATCTCTTTCATACGATTTTACTTAATCCTTTCCCGTTCCTCATTTGGTTGATTTTGCTTTTGCTCGTTATATTTGCATTTATTTGCCATCTTGCTTCCTTTCCCTTTTTTAACTTTTTTTTTTTTTTTCTGCAATCTGCTGTCCGTAATCCCTAGAACCTTTACCTTTGAAGTCAAGGGCCAGGCTGCGATCACCCCTTCATTTCAACTGGGTCTTCTAAAGATCATTCTGGTTCCGGTGATCCCCTCTTTTCCTCTTCTCTGCAACTGCATTTTGAAAGCAAACAGCAATCCACTCATCACTGAAAAACACTGTAAGCCTGAGGCACTCAGCAAATGCAGCACCAATCCCTTCAAGGTTGAAGAACAATGAAATCACTTGTAGCTCATACTCATATCACTTCTCTCCTTCATCTCTGAGAAGAATATTGTAGAGGCAGGTAAGATGAAATAGAACTACAGGCTGTGGGATGTGCCTGCAGAATGCCATGACAGCACAGAGAACCTTGTCTCCATCTGACCTTGGGGGGA
The DNA here is from genome assembly GCA_013397395.1 of Sinosuthora webbiana. Taxonomy (NCBI): domain Eukaryota; kingdom Metazoa; phylum Chordata; class Aves; order Passeriformes; family Sylviidae; genus Sinosuthora; species Sinosuthora webbiana. The sequence goes on along the minus strand of VXBN01003817.1, from coordinate 540,968 downwards.
AGAAATGCAATGCGGCAGATACACTGCGGGGAGGAGCTTGCCAGACAAGTGACCAGCACGATTACCCTCATAAGGACATTAAAGTATGTTGCTAACAGCGCAATGTGTGATAGTTCGCTCAGTGAGAAAATACTATATAAGGAAAGAAACACCGCGTAAAAACAGTTTGCTTTTCGCAATAAACCTCTCAGTATCTTCACTGACCTGAGTCTGTGCAATGAGTTGTCACAAATGGCACCCGAACAGGGACTTAAATAGGCAATTACAATGGTGGCACTGGTGACGATGCTCAGCTGAACTTTACAGGGGCTGAAATGAAGCCCATATGGTGTGCCAATTGACATTTCCACAGGATGGAAGGTAAGCAGCCGAGAACAACAAGGAGTAGAATATCCCAGGAACAAAAGGACGTCACGAAGACATTGAAATTGATTTTAAAAAAATGCAACAGGAAAATTGAACCTACAGTTTGAAAAGACTTGTTATAGGCTAAAGACTGTGATTCGACTTCTACTAATACCAATGTTTTTGACCGACAGACATGGGAGGCTTTAGGGGCTGCTTTGTGGGACCAAGCTATGAAGGGCAACAAGGGCAACAGCACTGGCAGAGCTTTTGTGTCCATGGCAAACGGTATTTAAGGCACTCAAGGCACATGCAGAAGTCAGGAATCTGAGAAAGAACTCTCGTGCTACATCTTGTAGCTACTCTTCTGCGCCCCCACTGAGCAAAACACAAGGCTCTAATGGTAAGCTTGGCAAGGCTGTGGGAAGAGAGCCAGTGGATGGCCCCTGATCCATTTGATCCTGAGGGGGAGCTTGATCTTCACATCCCCCCCCCCCCCCCCCCCCCCCCTCCCCCCCCAAATCTGCATGATCAATGGGCAGCAGTGAGAAAACAAACTGCCACAGAGGGGGATGTCAATTTATTGCATACTTTTCTGGTCACCTACCAGCCCAATAGGCTACCTAGATGGGAAAGCTTGCCTTACAGTGTCATAAAAAAGCTGGGTCACTCTGCCTTAGATAATGGCATTAGTGCCCCTTTTAATATTGCTTTTAGAAACTCTGGTGAACTCATGATCTGGCACCTCCAGACCTTAAACAAGCAGTGGGACTTATGCTGACAAGTATACAGTTCACTGTCTGGATGACAGAATGAAGCGAGCATTGCATTATTCAAGCTATGGACAATTCAGAGCAACTCCACAGGCACATCTTGCAACCTATAGGTGTTGACGCCCTTGTGGGAGAGGGCAAATATGTGCCTACTACCAGAGAGGCTTGGCTGCCTTTAGAAGCCCTTTGGTAGTCAAAGAAGCTCACTTCGTGGGCTTTTTGTCAAGTGACAGACATTGGTCTCACTATGTCATTTATTAATGTCAAGCAAGGAGCTGATGAACTTTTTATCAAGTTTCTAGATAAACTAAAACCTGCCCTACATAAGCAGAAAGACAAAGTCACCGCACAAGAAATATTACTGAAGCACTGCCACTGTGAAATCTTACATACTCTTACTCCCTGTTACTTTGGGGGGACAAGACTGCCTCAGCCAACAGGGTCTTGTGTTTGGAACACATTTATCATAGAAGCCACTGCCGAGCAGCATGTCCCAGCCCTTACCTGGATGACATCTTGTCCTGTGTGGGTGGACTAGTGGCCCCTTCCTCAGAAGCAGCTGCAACACTTGCAACAGCTTGTGGAAGAGCCATTTCAAGCTGGACATATCATTCCTACAACTAGGAATAACTCATTTTTGTTATTCAGAACATGAGTGGGAAATGGCAATTCCTGCATGATCTTAGGAAAATCACTTCTCTCATTCATCGTCTGAGAAGGAATACCTCATCCTCTAACCATGACAGTATGATGCTATGGACATGATCTGGACTGTTGAGTGTAAATTTTGTATTAACTGCAGACAAACTGCACTAGGAAAAACTTCTACGCAACAGCTAGGTCAGTTGTGTGACATATTTTCAAACCTAACCATTTTTAGATCAAAAATTTTGGCATTACTGGAAACGTAAAAGTGAAAAATATTGAAAAGCTAGGTAAGTAGATGGTACTCTGAACTGTTTACATACATGTATATTTTGTGCTTAAATAACTCTTTTTCTCAATAGACACTGTTTTCAATACTTCTTTTCAGGACTTGTGCTCTTCCTTATGAAGCTTTACTACTATGCAGTGTCACTTACGTATGTTCAGACTCTCTTGTGGATGTACATAAATGCCTTGAGCTGCTGATATGGACCAACAAAGTCCCCTTTTGATTTCTGCTCAGGGTGTAGAATTCAGACATCTCATGCAATAATTTAGAAGTTTTTCTTATACAAAGGCGAACCAGATCAAAGAATTTTTTTTTTTTTAAAGAATCATTCCAGTTCAGTTTCTGAGGGCTTTTTCAATCCATTAAGCTTCAAATCAAAACAAAGCTGACAGTATTTGATTGTGGTGAGGTAATACAAGTATCTATTATTTCCTTAGACTCATCTTCAAGCATTAGAAATGACACTAAAAGTGGTATTAGTTGCTGCGCACACATGTAAGAAGTCTGCTACTTCTTGGTTATTTTCCAACTAGTGACTATGATTTTGATTCACCTGATGAGAGGATTATACGAAGGAAACAGATTCCATTTAAGGAGACAAATCACATTTATTCTAAGGCTAAAATAAAGCAAATAAACACAAAAAGCCCTTACATCTTGATTGCATTGATTACTTAATTCCAATTTTTTTTCCTGAAGCTGATGGAGCTTCTCAAATCCTCAAGTGTCCATTTCTGATGGATTTGTACCCTGAGGTACAAACAGTAATGATGTACTCTTGTATGTCATTACTGTTATAAATTACCCAGACCCCAAGCGAGGAGGAGTTTCAAGTTTTATTGAGAACTAAGAAAAAATCCATGAAGCAAAAGGGACAGTGCTAGGAGAGTGGCCGACAGCCAGAGGCTCATCCACAAAATAGCTGCTCCACCTTTTAATTAAACTACATTGGTTTGTATGGCAGTCAGAGATGTTGGTTTGCCCCTCGCCCCCATTTAGGGATCCTCCCTCTGCTTTGAGGTCCTTCACCTCCATTTGCTGTGTCCATGGCTAGATTGTAACTGGCAGCTCTTCCATATTTGGGTGTTTTTTCATCTTTGTGCTCCCCAGGCTCATTTTGGGTTCAGCATCAGAGCAGTGTGTGAGACCAGCCTTGCGTTGGGGAGCTTTTCTCAGGCCAGGTATCACTGGGGTCCATGAGTGCCAGTGCAGCCTGCTGAGCCCAACGGCCCTGAGATGGAGAACTGGCACCAGGTGGTGCCAGAACTTGTCTGTCACCTGCAGGTGGAAGGGGATGTGTCCTTGCTGAGGCCCTGGATAGGCAGAGTTGCAGTTGAGATGCAGACGTAGCAGAAACAGAGATGCACCTGGAGATACAGACTGAATGTACATAACAGGGACTCAAGGGAGCCAAAGATTTGGTGTAACCATATTGAGGACTGTTCCTTTCCCCCAATGCTGTTGGTTTTGCCCTGGTTGTTAGACCTGCCCTTCCCTCCTCCCACCGACTTGTCAATCCTCCCCAGCCCCTGGCCACAGTTCTGGAAACTTCTGTATTCCTTGACACCCTGTAGGTCCCCTTAAGCTGTATCCTCCCCCTGTGCTCCCCCATTGATCGAAGTTTTGTAAGTCCCTCCTTGCGCTTCTCCCCTATAAAGTCCAGGTTGGTTACAATTATGTATCTACCGCTTTTTTCACCCCCATTTAAAAAGCAGTGTTCTCCCCCCATTTGGGGCTCTCTCCACTGAACCCTTCAGCAATAAACCGGTCCTGTTGGAACCTCAGCAAGAGAGTCTCTTCCTCCTGCTTTACCCGATCCCTGATGTCGCCCAACCCTGAGTGTTAGAGCAAGTGGCTCTAAAGTTTCTGCCTACGCCAGCATCCACACTGAGGCAGTTCCCCACACTTGGAGCAGTGCTGGTGCGCATTGCCTGGGGCTAGCCAGGACACTGGTGGATTTGGGGACTGCATCAGATGGTCTTGTTTCCAGGTGAGTTGAAGGATGATAGGTGGTGCACACTCTTCAGTGGCCCCAACTAAAATCTCCTACAACTGATTTGGAGAGAAGTCCTCCATTGAGACATCATGTCCCTCCCCCAGAGGGTGATGGGTGTCCTCACTACGAATGACCTGATGGTCGACATTTTGTTCTCAACCCTATGATCACACTCCTTTTTCTCCTCATGGAGACTGTCACCCTTCCAATCCCTGAGATCATTCCAGCCCAGGTTCTGACCCCAAATCTGATGGCCACTCAGAATGGGCAATAATGGTGACATTTCCTGCAGTGTCCATCATCCCAAGATGGTTGATTTTCTCCCTCTTACAAAACAGGCTACATTTTACAATGGTTTGTTAGATCCCATAATTTGCGTTCACATAACAAGTGGATTGGAGGGAACTCGTTCCAGGTAGTCTTTTGGTAGCAGAAAGGCTTGTGCAATTGAATCCCTGCAGCTAAGAAATACGGTGGATTATTGCAGGTAACAGAGACAAAGATTTCATCTCCAGGGCGACTGCACTTCAGGAAAAAGAAAAAATTTCATCAGGTCTGTTGTGGTGCGTTTTTGTTATGCTCCATTGCTTTGCAATGTGTTTTGTAGCCCCTGTCCTATCATGTTGTAGCTTGTTAATACCCCTAGTGTTTGTTCTATCTCTCCTACAGTTGGTTTGACCCTCTCCTACACTTCCCTGACAGCTTACCCTTGCACTTACCATACACCCCCACCCACCAAGTACCAATCCTTCCCTGACCCGAGTCTAGAAACTTCTATCCTATTCGATGCTTCATTGATTAAGTTAAAATTGTATCCTCCCTCAGTCCCCATGGTTGGTTTAAGCCTTGTCACCTCACACTGAACTCCACCCCAATTCCTTTGTTATTGGTTCCTGACCCCAAAACTCCTCCCTTGCGCCTTCCCCTTAAAAACTACAGCACAGCCCCTGTTAGGGGTCCTTGCCCCTGCTCTCGGCTTGAGTTGTACCACCTCCAATAAGCGATCCTCAGACCTGCGAGCGAGGCCTGCTCCATTCCTATAATGTACTGATCCTTAGGGGACTGCTCAGGAACCCCAGGGCCCCAGGGGTAGTGTTGTGCCCCCGCCAGAAGATCACACCATCAGAGCTCCCACAGCATGCTGCCTTGCCACCTAGAAAGCATGCAGTGATGTGACAAAGTCTATGTAAAGGGTCTCCTACGATAAAATGTCACAGGGTCCATCTCGTGGGCCGTATTTCCTAGTTGGGACTCTTGTACGTAGATTCATCTGTAAAGTCAATTGAAAGTTAACAATTGGCGCCAGGTTCCCACCTGTATCTTGGCATATGTTGAATCTTCTGCATTGAAGAAAGGACTCTTGGGTGCTGCAGGGCCGCCTTCTCCTTCTCCTGTTCCTCAGGGATGGTGGGAAGGGAGGGACAAGACAGCCTTCCATTTAGTGTCATAGTGCGGGGCTGTCCACGCTCCACTGGAAGTTTCCCGAGTGCTGTTGGTGCATTGGTTAACTTTGGCTCCAGGAGCTGCTCCCACCAGCCTCTCCTACTGCAAAGCTCCCACTCTTGCCACGTCCTGCACACCCTTCCTGGCTGCCTCCACCATTGTGTGCTTGCTGTCCCACACCTTAAAGATGTTCAGGATCTCATCCACCACAATCACACTGGCCAGCAACTGCAGCAAAAGGCCTGCAGCTCCTTAGGTCAATGAGCAATGGCCCACCCTCAACACAAAGCTGCAGGGAGCACCACCACAAAGCGCAGGGAGCTGAGGGAGAACTCATCACGCAGGAGGTGTGGACACAGAGCTTATTCCTCACACCTATGTATTATCAGTACCTTAATGAATGGATATGACCACTCTCATGGCCCTTGAGCCTAAGACAATTTACTACTCAGATAAACATCAGCCTCAAAGGGTATGAGACTTCAGAGGAACAAGAAGTCGGCCACAGCTCAAAGTAGTCACAAGTTTCTTCATTACAAGGCAACATATAACATTTTGATTCAATGGAAAGTTGCCACAGAGTTCGTTTTTCTGACCTATCACCTTCCTTAATTTTGCCGCACTGCTTTTTATCTAATGGGCTACTACTACACGTACATACATAGACTTCTATAACACCTAAGCTCTTGGATTACTCTATAAAATCACATTACTACTTTAAAACTGTTCACTATTTAAGGCATATTCTTACAACTATAGAAACGTATGTTTTAACTTCTCTGCTTTATGTCTGTGTGTTGCGGTGCACTGGTTCTCTCACCCTGGCTAGCCCTGGCACCACAGCAAGTGAGGTACCTTCCAGTGACTAAGTCACCTTCCGGATCCAGTGGGACTTGGTTTGTCCTCAGGCTGAAGGCAGCGATGGCAGGAGAAAGAAAGAGGGACACTGTTGAGGGTTCACCAAACTGGGTTTATTTCTCCACAGGGGAGACAATTGAAGCCCAGGGTGTCTGCCTCAGCAGAGCCGAAGAGCACCCTTGCACAGCAGTTTTATTTGGGGGTGGTACAGGGGAATGGGTTCTACAGAGGTCCAATCAACAGGAACATGGGAGTGGCTCTGAACTTAACTGACATGGTAACAAACCAGGGTGGGGTAGAAGGGGAAAGCTGCAATCCTGCCCAATCACCCGATGCTCTCCCTGGAACTTCCAGGTGCAGGGAGAGGCCCTGGAGTGATGGACAGGACTCAGGGGTTACATAACAGAAGATTGACATACAACTGTAACAAGGAAGGAACCAAAGGGAGCTAACTAATGAGGGTACATGGAATGAACCATTACAGAGGACTATGAATAAAACAGAGAACATATAACAACAGAACTAGAAAATGCACTGCCACATCTGTGTACTTACATTTTTACAAGAATCCAAGCTTCTCCCAAGGCTGCAAATCAAACCCTTCAGTACCTGGGTGTAGCAGCACAGGCGGAGCATATCACAGGGAGAAGCCCGATGGAGAGGCAGGAATAGGGAAAGTGGAAGAGCGTCACAGGTACCATTTTGTATGGTGGTGGTGGTAAAATCTGGCATCAAAGCACAACTGGCTGTGTGGGCTCTGCTCCTGATGGGCCAGGCTGCTGCTGGAGGGTCCTTGTGCTTCTTCACTTGGGTGGCCACTGCTGACAGCACAGGGCTGGATGACAGCACCACAGGTTCCATCCCTTTCCTGTCTGGCCCCAAGGACTACTTGACACATCCCCCGCCAGCCACAGGGCAGTGGGAAGCTGCTGCCTCACCTGCTCATCCTGCAGGTGATGGCAGCCCCCATCTTGTAGCAAATGAAGCAGCGCTGGAGACACCACAGCAGCCCCTCAGCAACATGGTCAGGGCTGTGTGGCCACCCCATGCGTCTGGACTAGGGGAGGGATGCGGCATGGCCACAGCACAACCCCAAATCTCCCTGGAGCTCCAAGGCTTGCCTGTGCCACTTTCTCTGTGCATAGTAGCTGTTGGTAGCAGCCCTTTGGCCCAGACCTGCTGCCAGGGCTGGTCTTTCACTCCTGGGATCCAGGAGCAGCACACACGTTGGAGAGAGAGAGAGACAGTGCCCCAAGCATGAGCCCCCTGCAGTGCCAGGCAAGTGTCCATGCAGGATTACCCCAAGGCCTTGTTCTGTCCCTGCTATGCTGGCTTGTGGTAGTGTATTGATTAATTAATTTAGGTTTCTGGGTTAATTTGTGTTGTTTAATGTTCCCCCATTTGTTTGGTGTCTCCTGAGTCTCCTCCTCCCTCCATGTAGGACCCTCCTACACTAAACCACCCCAATCCCATGTCAATCCTACCTTCACCCATGCTCTTTGTTCCTGATCCTTCCCTTGGTTGCACCCAGCGGGATGTCTATCTTCCCTAAGCCTGCCCTTCCCTCCTCCTAAGTTGTCAATCCTCTCCCGAGACTTTTCCCCCTATCTGGAAAGCTCTATGAGGTTCTTTATGCTATTGGCTGATTTGACGTGTACCCTCCTCCCCTGATCAGGTTGATTATTGTCAATCCCTGATTGGGCCTTTCCATGGTTTTCCTTGATTGGATGGTGTCCAGTACCCACCCTTTGTACCTCCGCCAGTTAAAACCCTGTGTCACCCCTTGTCTGATGACTCTTGTCCCTGCCCTCCCATCCAGGAATAAACCTTTCTTGGATACACCACACAGGAGTCCTTCCTTCCTTCCTTGCCATTGCTCCTCGGCACATTGTTAACAGCTGGTGACAACTGGCCCTGCATCAAAGAGCAGTCGTAGCTTTCCTGCTCTGCACTACTACCCGAGCCACAGAGGGACTGGGGGAAGCCCCCTATCTTGGCACGGTTTGTGCAGCAGCCTGGGCTGACAGAAAGGGTTCTTCAAAAGCTGCAGCCGTGTCACTGGCTCAAGGGCACAACGAGGCAGCCATAGATGTGCCAGCAAGTGCTTACTATTATAAATGAAGTTGATTTTTGTGGGTGGTGTTCTAAAAAAAAGCGGACTTTCTCAGGTGGGGTTATGAATTATTAATCTAATGAGTTGTTATGTATTGTTAATTAATATGACGCAGTTGATGTAATGAATTGTAAAGCAATGAGCTGCTAAGTTAAATGTACTGTTACATGAGAGTGGATAACCACTAGAGGGTAACCACTAGAGGGGGATGATAGGAGCTTGATAAATTAACCAAGAGAACCTTCTAGAAAATGACTCCATGAGGCGATGACACTGATTTGAACTGTGACTGGAGAATAAGCCAGCCAGTGAGACCAGAGTATTCCAGAATGATTGGTCAAGAATGCACCTTGATATGAAACAACCAGCACCCACGAAAAAGGACCGATCAACAAGGGGACTGAAAAGTGCACCAATCCAACAACTTGGGAGACTTTAAAACTCCCGGGTGCCCAGCACCTGGGTCCTTCGGTGGAACATTGTGGCCAAAGAAGCACCCTGTGTGTATACACAGTCACTGTTACTCTGACTTTCCCAGCAGGCCTTAGGCTTAAGGTCTCATCCCCAGTTGTTTTTAAGTTTTAGTAAACAGGCTCAAAAGTCACCAACCTTGTTTTATCCTGTTGTTTTTAACACTCCTGTTGCCAGAATTTGCATCAATCTGTCCATCAATACAAGAAAAAATTCATTGCAGCTAATTGGTGCACCTCCCTCACAAAAACTAGTAGACCCTTGACTGAAGATGATTATCCCCTTCAGTTGGATAAGGGAGTATCTGTCATCTGTGGGGATCAAGCCACGGGCTAGCATCCCCTCTTGCGTGATAGGAGGTCCATGTATGCTTGGGCGGTTGTTGCTGTTTACCCCCAACAAAAGCCAAACTGACAATTGGAAAACGAAGAACTGTGTTTTGTAATAATGGTTTGCTCCTTTCTCCCCTTGTTTCTTGAAAAGTGTTATGTCCCAAGTTTATCCCTGCCCCTCTTCACTGTCAATCCTCCTATATGCTTCCCAACCTCCTCCTCTGAGTCCTGTCTGTCATTTGATTGTTCTCCCTGGCTTCTAGAAAGTTGGGAGAAGGGCATCGAGTGGTAGAACAAGAATAGAGGAAGTTCCTCCCATGGTGTTCTCACTGATTTCCCTGACAGTCCCTCCAACCCTAGAGTTCACTCCTACTCTGCTCCCTATTGGATAATGGTTTGATCCCTCCTTCTGTACCTCCTCTGTTTATAAGTTGCTGTCTCCCCTGTCTCTTGGACTCAGCTGGAGTTAGCTCCCCTGAGGCTTAGAGCCCCATCTGGGATGAATAAATGTCTTGCACTTTGCCCTCCAGCTGAGTCGGACAAAGGTGGTTCCCCTTGTTATAAATGAATAAAGTTTGAATCTTGGAAGTACAAAACTGTTAACCGAAATATTAAGTTGATATATATTATTAAGTGAGTTAATGAATTAATACATTTAACTGATTAATGTAACAAGTTATAATTACAAGGGTAAGGCGTTAGACATATTATTGTATAAGTGGGTGAGCTGGTCACTGGGAGGACGGACGAGCATGCCTTATTGGACTGACTGACCGTGAACTTTCTGGAAAGATTGCATCATGAAGCTAAAGTTGAACTAGAATTGGAGTATGGACCACCCAATGAGGGAGAGAATTCTGAGAATGATTGGCCCAGGATGAACCTTGCTATATGATGGACCAATCAAAGACCGAGAAATCGATCCATCAGCATCCAGATCCTGAGCGCTCCAATCAAACAAACTGAGAGACTTTAAAAGGCCTTGGGTGCCCAGAACCAGAGGTCTTTCTCTCTGGGACTAGTCTCTCCGTAAGACTCATCTCCTAGGAAATGCTCTGTGCAGCTGTAGCTCGCACATTTACCTTTTCTCTGAGTTGTTGCAGGGGTCCCAAGCTTATCTTGGGACTCAGGTTCCTTGGCTGTTCTTTTCAATAAACAGGCCTGCAGTTAGCCAAAACACCGGCCGGAAGATCTCGTGCTGTCACGAGGAGATAGGGCCCCTCCTCTCCGTAAGGTTGCTCAGTTATGTAACACAAGGAGGTGACGTGGGCACCCCAAGGCTATAAAAAGGGGCACCCACAAGAAATAAACGCATTCCACCGTTCATCATATTGGTGTGAAGAGTGGTTTGTCCAGCCAGGTTGTAAGTTTGCTGTGGTCTCCTACCAAACCAGGTCGTCACTGCCTGCTTTCATGCAGGCAACACAGGCTCAATTTTTCTTTAAGTTAATTAGCCTCCTTTTCTTTTTTTACTTCGCATCAGTTTTTTTTTTAATTCTGAGCCTTGTTTGTAACACCCTCTCCTGGCGCAGCACCAGTGTGGCACTGGGAGCCAGCTGGGGCACCGGTGAAATAAGGCGTGTCATCCTATCTTGGCATGGTTCGTGCAGCAGTCTGGGCTGGCAGAAAGGGCTCTTCAAAACCTGCGGCCAAATCAGTGGCTCAGGGGAACAAGGCAGCCACAGATGTGCCAGCAGGTGCTTACAGCCCAGCCTGGCCCCACTGGCCCCACACAGGAGGCACACGGACCTCACTTGAGGCACTTTACACCTGACACACACCCACACAAACACCCACAAACCTTGATATCATCCCCAAATGTAGCCAGAGCCAACACACCCACAACTTGCCAGCAACCTCCAAACCCACAAAGTCCTGCAAACTCATCTTTGATATCCAACTGAGCTCCACATCCTGAAAGAATTGCCAAATAGAACCCCAAAACAGCAACAAAAGCCCAGATATAAAGCAGCAAAAACCCGGTCAGCACTTTGCTCCAGGCTGGTCTCACACACTGCTCTGATGCTGAACCCAAAATGAGCCTGGAGAGCACAAAGAGAAAGGAACACCCAAATATGGAAGAGCTTCCAGTTACAATCTAGCTGTGGACACAGCAAATGGAGGTGGAGGACCTCAAAGCAGAGGGAGGATACCTAAAATGGGAGGGGACAAACCAACACCTCTGACTGCCATACAAACCAATGTAGTTCAATTAAAGCCTCAAAGGCTGATGGAACACCATGGATATAAAAGGCGGAGCAGCCATTTTGTGGATGAACCTCTGGCTGTTGGCCACTCTCCCAGCGCTGTCCCCTTTGCTTTGTGGATTTTTTCTTAGTTCTCAATAGAACTTTTCTAACTCCTTCTAGCTTGGGTTCTGGGTAATTTATAACAATAATGACACACAAAAGTATATCGTTACTGTTCCTACCTCAGGACAGAAATCCATCGGAAATGGGCACTGTTGAGGATATGAGAAACAAACTCCATGAGCTTGAGAAAAATAATCGGAATTAACCAATCAATGCAATCAAGATGTAAGGACTTTTTATTTGTTTGTTCGCTTTATTTTAGCCTTAGAATAAATGTGATTTGTTTTCTTAAATGCAATCTATTTGATACAATCCTCTCATCAGGTGACTCAAAATCACAGTCACTAGTTGGAAAATAATCAAGAAGTAGCACTCTGCAGACCTCTTATGCCTGCCCATAGCAACTGATATCACTTTTAGTGTCATTGCTAATACTTGAAGATGTGTGTAAGGAAGTCATATTCCATTCCCTTTTGGACCTACATTCACACTATCGTGGTGTGAACCAAATCTTTGGTGCAACTCAAAAATCTTTCAAGTTTTTGGTATGTACACCCAGTCTGCATCTCCAGGTGCATCTCTGTTTCTGCTATGTCTGCATCTCAACTATAACTCTGCCCATGAAGGGCCTCAGCAAGGACACATCCCCTTCCACCTGCAGGTGACAGACAAGCTCTAGCACCACCTGGGGCCAGTTCTCCATCTCACGACCATTGGATTCACCAGGCTGCACTGGCACTCATGGACCCCAGTGATACCTGGCCTGAGAAAAGCTCCCCAAAACTGCGAGGAGTCCCCAGCCATTTTACATCAGCACGGAACCCACAACCAGCTTCAGGTCATCTTCCTCATCATCCCCGTGTCCCTGCAAATCCCCGCAAATACAGGACTTCAGTGCCAACACCCCATAGCCGTCCCAAACCAGTGCAATCCCTCTGGCCACTTGGTGTCCCCACATCTCTATGGTGTAGCTGCCATGATCTCCCCTCGGCACCACATCTGCTTACTCTGTCTCGGCCAAGTTCCTGAAACCTGCTGCATGCTCAGCCCATTGATGCACACTCTGGCACCAGGAAGGAGCAGCCATCCAGCACCTCACCCCCAGCACCAGCCATGGATAGACCCAGCTCCCCTCAGGCACCCCTGCACCACGTGAGCTCCCACAATGAGGACTGAGCTCCCACTGGCGGGGTCCCCCCCTTGTGCAGGCCCGCCTGGAGCTCCAGGGCCATCTCTGATTCCCAGCTGCGCCTCTTCAGGCGGCAGCGCCGCTGCTTCTCCGNCAGCGCCGCTGCTTCTCCGTCCGGCCCCGCGCCGCTCCGGGCAGCGCCCACCCAGCGCAGTCGGGACGGGGACGGCGAGCGGCACCAGCGCCCACCCACACACCGGACACCCACAAACCATGCAGTGGCACCCACCGGTGGGGGCACTCGGTATTCCCACAGCCCGGGCTGGGGCATGTCCCCCGGCAGCCAGGAAGCCCCCCAGTTCCCGGTGACAGACTCCTCAGCATCCCCACACCTCCTGGCCATGGGGGAAAAGCTGTATGGGGTGGCATGCCCGGGTTTTAGTTGCGTGGGGGGCTACAGATGTAGCTTCTCAGAGAAGGCGCTGGAACGTTCCTCCCTGTCCCCCAGAGCCCATGGTGCCGGCTCCAGGACGGGCCCGCCACGGGCAAAGACCGAGCCGAGCAGCGACCTAATATCGCCTCTGCGATACCATGTTTAAATACGAAAAAAAATAAACCAAAAAAAGCAGCTAAACTTCTTGTGGAGTAAGTATCTTAAATATACGAGAATATATTTAAGGATAAAAGTCACGATGCCTTTCCTTTCTGTAGACGTTCTGGAGAAGAGCGGCTGACGTTTCTTTTTCTGTAAATTTACGTCTCCTGACGGGGCTGAGGATCAGCCCCTCATTGCGGGACCTAAGCATTTAGTCGTTTGAAAAGACGATTTTACCCCTCGATCACCTGCTGAGTAGGCACCTAGCTTCCACTAGGCCGAATAAAATGACCTCTGAGGTCCCTATGTAGCTCGCACTTTGTCGGCAAGTGAGTGGAAGGCGGCGATTCCGGGACGGGAAACACACCACCCGCCCACCACCGCGCCCCGAGCGGGACTGGCGGGGGGAAAGCGGGTAAGTGGTTAAAAATGTCTGTGGGTCTGGCCGGGGGCGGTCCGGGGCAGGCGGAGGAGGGGCTGATCCTCATCAGCCCCACCGCTCGTACCGCCCCTCGCTCAAGTCCCGGCGGCGACGGCTCCCGGCGGCCGCTCCCGGTGGCCGGTCGGACGGGGAGGGCGCCCGCGGCACAGGTAAGCGCTGATCGGACCCGTCCCGTCCCGCAGGTGCCGGGTGCGACAGCCTCGGGGAAGAAGCGGGGGTGAGACAGCATCGGTCCCGGAGCGCGGTTTGCCCTCGGCTAAAGCATCCTCCGGGGAACGGGTGGGATGCGGAGCCGCCCGCGGTGCTTCCGCCTTTGCAGAGCATCCAGGCGTGTTTTTCCCCGCGTTTGTGCGGGGTGACCGGGATGGTGGGGCGGGATGCGGGAGCGCTCCTGCGGTCCCGCGCCTAGACGAGTCGGTTCAGGTTCTCCTCAGAGCT
>VXBN01003817.1:499419-526751 GCA_013397395.1 Sinosuthora webbiana | reverse complement strand
TTCCTCAGAGCTTTTTTTTTTTTTTTTTTTTTCCCCTCTAAGTGCGTGTTTTGAAGGTTATCCTTCATTTTCACGGAAGGCTTTTGGCAGTCGTGAGCGGAGACTGGAGAGAGTGAACGCACTGAAATAGAGGGATGTTTGTGTATAGATGTAAATTAGCATGACCTGCACGTGAAAATGCACATCTGTTTGATACCTTGATTTCGTTCCAGCATATGTCTCTCAGCAGAAGCTGTCTAGAGAAATTCTCAGTTGTGTGGTATCCTGCACAGATTTTCTTTTGGCGACAGTAATAGTAGTGTAAACATTTCCTATTTTGTCTTTCAGCCAAGGAGTAGGTTCAATCTGGAAATGTAGGCACAAATCAATTAGGAAAAATATGCAGCTGCTTTTCCTCGAATGAGCTGGAAATGGAGAGTTTTTGGTAATCTTATTAATTACTTAAATGTTGTTGCCAGTCATGAGTATGAAATGCAGTCAAAGCGAACATGCATTTCCTAGAATCACACACAGCTCTGAAGTTTTTCCAAAGTACCAACTTCTTGCTAGAGAGTGAGTTTAAAACCTCACTTGAAATGTGCTATGGGGATTAAAAGATGCTTCCGTAGGTTATTTTATCAGGTTGGTAACTGAACTTTTGCAGCAGTATTTTAGAAAGGTGATTAACATTATGACTGTATACAGGGAAAATGTTTTTATCCAGCATCTTGAAGAACAAAGAAAAAAACCCCAAAAAGACAAGCCTTGAGAGTAGCATTTGTTTCCCAGCAGATAAGCTGCTGAAAACTCTTAGATTCTTTGATTGAGCAGCATGTCTGATGTGAGACTGAAACTGAAAGCTGGCTTCAGTTGCCTTGTCAACATCCCTAAATGGTATTTGTGTCCAACAGCACAATACTTGGAGGAAAGCATATGTAATTGGGTATGTGTGTTCTTCTTGAAGTGGGGTGGGGGGTGCAACTATCTGAGCTGGAGTCAGAATTTAGGAAAATACTAGGCTGGGTGGCCAAATAACTGTATTGCTTGGCCCTGCAAATGAAATAGTATTAGCGTGTCTAGTTTGATTTCCCATCTCAAATCAGAAGACCAGCTGGGCAGGTATGCTCCAGATTTTTAATAAGCCGGACAAACTGTAATTTAGCACCAAGTTTCTACTTGTTTACCTATGTAACTCACGCACCTGCTCAGAATCAATATATGGCACCTTTGCAATAAGCTTTGCTTAATGTTTCTTACACAGCCAGCCATGTACATACAATCAAATCTAAATGCATGTTGCTCCCACAGGGGATGCATCATTGGCATCATGTTAGTATTGACTGTTAATATGGTATGGAGGTGCCATGGCTTTGTGCTTGGCTCCTTGGGGTGTGGTTGTAAGCATGGAGTGTTACATGTGTTGGACAGAAAGGAGCAGTTCATAGGACTGACTGTGAAATATATAGTTTTGCTCACTGATTTTAGTCCCTACCTGGCAAAAAAAGTCCTAAATTGCAGGCAGCTCAGTGACCTATGTGAAGTCAGCTGGCTGTGTCTGCTTAATTTCCCTGGAAATAGAGTTTCGCTCTTCTGGTGTATCAGGTGGTAAGATGGCCCAGAGATGGCACAATTCTCCAGGGACAGGGCTGTGCATGCCAGGTTTGAGTCCCCACAGACTGCAACTCTACTACCCTTGAGTCAGTGGGGAGATGCTTTAGCCCTTTGTATATAAATTTCACCGTTTAGAGGTCTACTTAAAACTCTGATAGCTACTGCCATCATTTTAAGTGGGACTGGTGGAGTGGGAGTGGGCACCTGGAGGACCTGTCCAGGGGTTACAGCATTAAATTGTTTTAAATTGAGCTGTTTTGAGGTGAGCAGAAGGGTTTAACTGAGTGAACCATACTTTGATGACTTGCATAAGTGTTTTCCACAATCAGCTGTTCAGCTGTATGGGTACACACACCCCCCTAAGGAAGCAAGTGCAGTTAACAAAAGCAATTAACTCATCTATGCAAAGAATACAGGAACTGTGCATTAACATACTTAAGTCTGATTAACATCTAGCAGAGTTTGGAGTGGGCTTTTGACTGCAGCTGGTAAGGATCCCTTGAATTTATATTCAGATTACTTGGCAGGAGTTTTGCATGCTTTCTGTACATTGCTTTTTCTTGTCTAGGCATTTTCACTTCTTATTAGGGAAAGGAAGTGGCTTTTGAGGAAGGTAAAAGCCATATTCTTTGTGTATGTGCCACATACATTTTGTTTTAAAAACCCAAAATTATGTAGATAGTACTGTAAGATGGATGTGATCCCATTTTTTAAAAAGAAATTATTTTATTGGAACACAGTGTAGATGAGTAGTGTTTCTTTAGGTATGGACAGGAATGGTGTAGTGAAATGACAGTCAAAATTATTATATCCTTACTCCTGTTAAGTGGTGTCTTCCTTGATGGATGATGCCAGTGGAATCAGATTTCAGTATGTAGTAGTTATGTTACTGACTCACTGCCAGGAATTTGATCCTGATTTTTAATATTAACAGATTAGTTTGTCAGTTATTAGTACTGACTTCATATGCTCCAGTTAGCATAGCATAAACGTAGATATAAGTGCAGTATTTTTTCATGTGTGAGAAGAATCTGTGTCTTGATATTCCAAATGTTGTTGTTTTTTTTCACTTGTGAAAAGAGTATATATCATCTAAAGCCATCTGTCAGAAAACTAGGAGAAATATTCTGGGGCAGGATTTGCTTTACTGGAATAGCTTTATTGATTGTGTCAGCATTCATGTTAATTAACCCATTCAAACTGTCTGGTCTTTAATTGATGTTTTGCATGTGTAAGGATTTGTGGTTTATGCCTTTGGATATACACGTTAGATTTATATTAAAATGTGGACAGCCATCTCTTCCAGTTTTATCAGTGTTTTGTATCTGATTGTCAGAGAAATTAGCCCATAGTCAGCAGTGGAGATACTAATTCTGAGCTCTTTAGATGTGCGAGACAAGGAAAACATGCAGCAGAAAAAATAATTTTGACATTGACTTGCTGTGTGACCTCAGGAAAGAAATGTAATCATTTTTCTGTTGCGGTAGAAGAACACCCTTCTCAGCCTACTAGATCATTTTTGTTGAACGCACAGAGGTGCATGTGCAAAATTATTTTTTAAAAAAAATTTAAAAACTTCATAGTAGAGTGTTGTTTTAGAATTATGAAGAGATGCAACTTGTATGGCTCTAGTGTCCACCACTGCAGCCACAAGAGATGTATAACAGCACAAGAACAATAGCAAAAAGTGATTTTGCCTTTTGTAATCTAAACCCCAAGACAAAAAGCAAGAGGAAATAAGGAGAGACAATGAAATAATGGAGACACATGTCATGCTAAAGTCATGTTATTTTTCATCAAAAGTCAACAGAAATTCATACATTTATAGGGATTAATAAGAGCTCTTTTTTAGATGAGAGTCTTCAAATAGGAGACAGTGAAGAACTATTTCTCTGTAGAACCAGTATATTGCCAATGATGTCTGGAACCAAGGGCTTGCCAAACAAAGGGTCAACATCTTGTAAAGTACTGGAAATGCTGGGCATGGGAAGAGACCATGAAAGGCAAGGGGCATCTTGGAGAAATCATGACCTTAGGATGATGCAGAAGGTGAATTTGTCAGGCTGGACAAGAGGAGACCAGCAGGGGTTTGTAGTCTGGGTAGAATTGTCCAGGCAAGAGTCACGATTGCCCTGACCCATCGTGGTGGTGTTTCTCTAGGGCAGTGCTCATCGGGAAGGGTCTGCTCAAAGCAGCAGTAGAGGGTGTAGAGAAGGAGGAAGGCTGGCTCAAGCTGCTTAATAAAGAAGAATGATCCAGAGGAGGGTAATGTGTGTTTAGGGCACCTGGCACATGTATGAGCAGTACCAGGGTGGAACACCAAACCAGGGCTCAGAAGAAGTTACTTTGATAACATAATCAGATTACTTCAATGGACTACAAAGGAAAGAAAAATGATCTGGACAGATGATGGTACGTGAGCTGATAGTTTTTTGCTCCATGCACAACCCCATTTCTTTTGGGAAGAAGCCACTACTTCCTTAAGTTTTCTGCACATCACAGGCATGATGTCATGAATTCTTCCCACACAGTCCCCATTTCCTTCAGGAGTACGTCCAGTAAGTCCTCTTCGGAGTGAGCAGTGCTGTATTTCAGGAGTTGCTGTACAAGACATAAATTTCCAGTACAAAATTATTCAAGAGACAGCATGGGCAGGAGGATGTTGTTCTTAACATGGTTTGGTCTCAGCCCTGTGAGAATACTTTTTGTTAATGAAAGCAGAGACATCCGTACAGGATTTTAATGAGTTCAGCATGTTTAAAGCAACTTTTAAAGTTTCTCCTATATGGAAGTCTCATCTATCTATTTTTCAGAATTTTGTTTGGCAGGGGAAGGGTTGGGTGTTCTTGGTTAATTTATAGGATTTAAAGAGCAAGTAGTAAAATAACATTGTCACCTGGGAAGTTACTTGTCTTTGTACTGTGGAAATGTTTTGATTTTATCTAGCAGACGTTTTTCTGAACTACAGGAGAAAAATATTCAAGGTGGAGATAACTTTGACTTGGGATTTTTTTTTCCCATCCTCCACTGTTACTTAGAGCACAATTCTCTGCTGTCATAGGGCTTAGGAAAAGTGATTTAAAGTGATTTAAATAAATGATAGCTATGTTACGTTACCTTCCCCGCTCTTCATGTGGCTCACAGAGAAGCTTCAAAATCGGTTGATTTGGATGAGAGCTTCTGAATCCTGACTTTTAAAGTTTCAGCATTGCTGGGCTGATTAACTGAAGAGCAGCAAAAGAGTTTGGATCGCAGGGCTCTGCCAAAAGGAGCCCCCAAAGTGAGTGTTTTGTGTGAAAGCGTGCCTTGCAGTTTGAGCCCAGAGTGACAATGATTGTAACACAATGCTGCTCATGTGACAGTAAGACAAAGAGGCCATTATGCACGGCTGACTGGCATTAGATCCTCCAAAAGCCAATAGTCAGACCAAGCTTGATCACCCTGAGAATGTGAACACACTGGAAGCACTTGCATGTTGAAAAAAAAAAAAAAAAGAAAAAGATGTGTGTTTGTGTGTGTGCATGCCAAGGTCTGGTTAAGTTTTAAGTACAGAATGACATAATTGATTTGTTTATGATTTTTTGGAAGCTGCTGTCAGGAATCAGCAAAAAACATGTAACATAGCATTGAGAGCAGACATAGTGGTAATAAGATGGAGTATGCCAACCGGCCAAGTGGATCTTCCACTTTCTTAGCTTCTTTGCTCAATTGCTTCCTTCTGTGTGCTTTTGAGCATGTGTTGCTGAGTTTTAGTTTCCTCTAAAGTGTTTACAAAATTTTGGACCACGCTGGTCTGTCAATACACACGTCATGATCATGGAACTTAAGCACAAATACTGGCTGTGTGTGTTTGTGGGAAGCATCTGTTTGGTGATTTATAAACCCTATTGAAAGGGTTCAAGAGCACTTGATACACGAAGAGATGTCCCTGACAAGTTGTGGGCTGTGACAGTCTTGGTCCCAAAGGCAGCAGGGCTGGAAATCTACTGAGTAAATAGGATACAGCAGCTGGAGTGGCGAACTCGAGCTCTTCAATTTGAAAGGTATTTGTTTAAAAATAACTGGTTTACCTTTGCAACCTTGAGGGCTGAATTGACTTCTACAGCACATGGGAGGTGGCACCAGATGATGGCCAGAGTTACTGGTGATCACACCCTACAAAGAGGTTTGGCCTTATTCTCTAACTACTGCTGTATGTCACGTCTCCTTTTTACTGTTTTCCTATGATGAGAATGATTTCACAATCTGCACAGGCTGCCTGAATCCATCACTCTGTCGGACAATCTCTGAAAATCAGAGGCTTGTTCTTTCATACACTCTTTTTGCCTATGAAAACCCTGCTTAACTCTCTGGTCTCCTTCCCTCCCAACTTCTTCCTGCTTAGATGGTGAAAGTGTGAAAGCAGAATGATGATTTGGGCCCCTTTTTACAGAGCTGTTTGTGGGCTCCTCCGGATCTGGGGGAGCCCCCTCGGGACAGAGCACTGGACAGGATATTTACCAGCAGCACTGTCGGCTCCCCTGTTTAAGTCGTGGCTCTGTTCGCTCCGTAATGGAGCTTTCCTGCCTTTTTAATCCACGCCACATGCGGGTGACCCGAGCAAACCCTGTGGCAAGACAGAAGCCCTGTTGTGTGTTTGTAGAGCAGTTGCTCGGAAGCTGATGTACAGCTGTGGCTGGGCTTGTTTGGAAGTGAAGAGTAACTTGATCTTTTAATTTTTTTTCTTCGTCTTCTTCCCCCGCCTCCCCCCAGACTGATATTGCAGATAACAACTGTTTCTGAAGGGTACCTGCCAGTGAGTTTGAAGTGCGTATTTTAAATTGAGGGGTAGAATTCATGAAGATTTTATCAGTCTGCAAAGAATGTAATTTCTGTTTTTTCTTTTAATAAATTAACTTTAGCTAGTTTCATTTCTTTTAAAATAAAAGGTTTAACTGTACAGAGGCTGAGGGTCCAGTTTTCTTACTTGCATTGAGTAAACCAGGAGTGACTCAAGTGAGATCACTGAACTTCCAGAGTAACTGCGGTGAAGTTCATGATGCCAGACTCATTGTTTGTACATTTTAGGATTTGTGAAGACACACACATCTGTGTCATCCAAATATACCAAAGCTGCCTCTACCAAAGCCAGAAAAACTGGCTTCTTTTAATAATTAAATTTTCTTTTAGACAAAAGTGGAATTGCCAGCACTGTGATGGACTCTGCTGAGAGTGTATTTTGTGCTTTAGGATTGGTTTGTATTAAAGGCATTACACATTGCAGATTCTGCTGTGCAGGTATGCCACAGGCCTCCATCACTTTAAAAGATTAGATGGTCCCAAAGGAAAAAAATCACTACTTCCAGGAAACTTGTTTAAACTCTAAACCCACTAAAGACTGCATTTTTTAATTATTGAATAAGAAGATTGGGTGACTAGTTGTTGAAAGAGTAAAATAAAAACATTGCAAGAGAGAACCTTCCTTATTTTAAGTATACCCTTCTTGTCAGTAAATTTTTCCATCTCCATAACCCGTTTCAGAGACCTGTGAGACTTAGTCTCATCTCTGGAGCACTATTGTTCTTCTGCAACTTTAATGCACTTTTTAGATATGCTCCATTCTTTCTTGCTGAACACTAGTTCATGCCAATTTGCATTATGTATGAATAATGACAGCCAGGATATGCATTCATGTAAGTGAACCTCAAAGGATGCAGTGCTTTGGGGTTCTGGTTTGCACACTGATATACGGAAGATTTTTTGGGCTTTTGCAGATTGACAACCTTTCTGGTGCGTATTTTGACAGTGGATCAACTTCAGAAAAGAGAGCTTTGTTTGGGTTGTTTGTTGAAGTAGTAGTAGGATGCAGGGAGGAAATGCCTCTTCTCATCTAGCAATGAGACAAGTTGTGAAGAAAGCCTGAGGTGGCTGCTCCCTACTGGTCTGCTCAAGGGGGTTTTGGAATTAAGTAGGAGTTTATTGCAGTCACTCCAAAAATGTCTAGTGCCACTGAGTAACATTTCTAGAGCCTGCCTTCTAGATACACACTTCAAACTTTATCTTCTTCTCTTGTGGGAGTCTCTCAATAGACTCTTGAAAATTACCCTGCATGGCGTATCTCCAGGGAAATAGCAAAGCTTTAGTACACTGATGTTTTCTCTTTGGCATATGTGTGTGTTTTTCTTCATTGCTGTTTCCAACAAGACCACCAGTGGGGAAAAAAAAACAAGTGGAAATGCAGACTGTCAAGAGGACATTACTGGCCTCTTCAGAGGGGACCCAAATCTGTAAAAAAAATTCTCTCTGTCGTGACATCAGGTGTGGTGATTCCTTTGTAAATGTTTAGGACCCAGAAGTCCGCATTTCATGATTGGCTACACCCAGTTAGTACCTTAAGCATGATGCTCATGTCATTGTCATCATGGCAGAATATCAAACTGGAGGCATGGGTGCTGTGGGTGCATTGAAAATGGAGACTAGCAGACCTAAATTCTGTTGTTAGCTCTGCTGTTGACTTGTTTTGTGAAACAAGATGAAACACTTAGACAGACTGGGGCTGAATACTTTCCATGTGTAGCCATGTGTTTCCACAGTGTGGTTATTAAGTGTAGCCTCAAGAACAAAAGGCCTTGCAGTGTTAGAAGAGATGTCGTAGATCTTGTAGGGAGTTATATCAATTAAAATACTGTATGTGAGATTATTACATAATGTGTATCTAAAGTATATGTGCTACCTTTTGCTGTATTCGCTAGGTTGAGGGGAAACAGGTACTTGAAAAAGAAAAGAGATCTCAAAGTAGAGAGCCGTGTGGGAACCTTCTGGATTCCCTTGTAGCATGGAGCAGCCCTGAACTCCTGAGAGCACAACCTCTGAACAGTGACAAAGAGCATCTGCCCTGGCTCGTCTCACCCATTGGGACAGACTCCTTCCAAAAAACAGTCACTTGCTCTCCTGGAGGGGGAGAGTTAGTGTCCCAATCTGCCCTCCAGAGAGAAGAAAGATTTTTGCAAGGATTACTTCAGTGGGCAGCTGACAGGTTGGGTCAGGGCTAGCGTCCATCGCTTGCCCAACCCATGGTGGACAGCTTTACTTCAGCTTCCAGCACAGAAGTGTCCTTCTGCCTTTCAGGAGCAGATGCAATGGGTATTGGTGCAGTTTTTGTTGCTCTTCCACACATACTTTTACCTTTCTTTGCACTCTCTGGAGCAGCAGAGAAAATTGGTAAGGAAGGTTGGATAATCCCTTGCTGCTTACTGGATGAAGTGGATGAAGAGTAGTTTTCTGCAGTCCTGCAACTGGCCTGTCTGTCATCATGCTTACAACAGCAACATACCTTTCTGTGCTCTTGGTAGAAAGCCTGTGTGAAATTGGAAAAAAGAAGTTAGTTGACGGAGAAAATGTTATTTTGCTATGTCAGTAGATGCTAAGAGTGGGTTCAAGAGCCAAAAGAAAATCAGCTGGTCATAAAACCAGTTGTTGGCGAGCTCAAGATACCTGAAGTTTTCACCAGGTGTCATGATCTGTGGATTTCAGAGAAAGGCAGTTCCTGAGTTCAGGTTTCATCCCAAGTTTCCATACAGATCAGAGGAGACTGTCCCTTCCATTTTTGCTCTTCCTAGGAGCTTCCTTGCTGTGATTGTTCAGTCCCTCTGCAAATGCTGTGCTGTTTGTCACTGTCCCCTCAGCCCTTTGCTCATCTGCTGACAAATTAAGGCAGCAGATGCACCACTGAATGTGAAATTTCATGTGGTACAATTTCCAGATTCTGAGTTGCTTATGTCTCTCTCATCCATTAATAGGAGATGACACATTCACACATACAGATAACTACTGGTCTTCCTTCTGAAAATAGGGACTGCTTTTAATTTACCTTTAAGAAAGGAGTAAAAAAAAAGAGAGAGAGAAAAAAAAGGAGGCACAATTTGCAATACTTACTTTAATTTTTAATGAATGACTGAACCAAGGCCAATGTTCTTGTAGTTTTAACTGAGAGGCAGCAGAAGCTGTAACAGAGTGCCAGTTGGGCTATAAGTTATAAGTCTACTTTAAAAAGTTTGCCTGTTTTCTGGCAGAGTCTCTGACACATACACTCCAGTCAATCAAAGTAAAGTGCCTAATAACAGATGTGGCAATTAAGCTGAAGAATTCTGTCTCTCTCGTTTAATTTTTATTGCAGAGAATAACAGAGTACCTCATTAAACCCACCATCATAGAAATTCTTTTTTTTTTTTTTTTTAATTTGGCATACAAATGTCTGCAAAAATTAGATCTCTGAATAGGGTGCCTTGTTACTAAAGGTGCTTTGTCAGACAATGACATGAACAGACCATTTTTGTATGACAAATACGTGCTTGTGCTACTGCTGTCCTTTTGCACACTGCAAAGAGGTACAAGCTTAAAGAAGTCAACATGTGTCCTGAAGGATAATATTTTGTGGGATTTAGGGCCTTGTGTTCAAGTTGATAAAAATGTGGTCTTCATTCTTCTGCGTTCGAATTACGCTGCCCTCAACTGAAATCAGCAGCAGGCATTTAAAAAGGTTTCAGATAGTCTGTAACCCAGGTAAATTAACATTTTAAAGAAAGAGACATTTTCTTGATAAACAGTATTAATTGCAACCTAAAAAAGTTGGCTTCTGATTGTTGGAGCTTCTAAGGCATTTGCCATCACTAGTTTCTTCTACTGATATACTGGGCACTCATTCTCAAAAGGCCTCTGATTCATCATTAGACAAAATTAATTTAAGAATGTAATGATTTGAGGTGCCCTAAAATTTAGGGTAAGAGAAAACTGATGCTGATACAAATCAGAACGGGAAGCTTCGATATGAAACTACTCTGTTAGTATAAAAGGCATAAAATACAAAGTTGTTTAGTTGGTCATTCTTAGAAAGAGTCTGCTTTTTTACTGCCTGCCACAAGCGTTGGTAGCAGTTTTATTTCTTGGAGGTTTTATTTATTCACGAAAGCACAGCATCTTGTTCTACAGCTTCAGCTGATACTCTAGGAGCATATGGAACAGTTTGTGCCTGTCTGCATTCACCTGCATGTTTATATATCTTCAGTTGCAGAAAACTTGCAGACACTACTGGCACCTGGCAAAGTTGAATTTCTCTCCAGGAATTTTTATTTTTTTCTCTGCTGGCAGTTAGGAAGACTAAGTACTAGAATTCCACAACTGCAAACATGATTTTAAATTTGTATTAATGTTTATGGATGATGTAATGTGTTTAAGCCAGTTTACTGTGAAAACCACGTTTTTTGCATGTTGCTGAGTCTAAAGGCCTCTTGAGTTTGTGTTGTAATCCCTGTGAAAGCTCTTCATGGCAGAAGTTCTTCAAGACTTAAATAAATATAGGATTTATCCCTTTAATTGTGGGTTTGTTAAAATGCTAGAATTAACCAGTCACTTTTGGTTTTGAATTATGTTCTTCCATTTTCCCCTTTGAGGAGTACTACAGCCATTCCAACCTCTGAAAAGAACCAAAATAAAAGATAGAAGTGAGTGAATGAACTGTCAAAGGAAACACTTTTGCTTTCCCCATTCTTCTGCTAAAATGTTTTGAACTTTCCTTGTAGGGTGGTGCTGATGGTATGTGAAGCTTTGTGCAGTGAATCGCAGATGCTTTGCTGGAGGTGGAAAAACGGATCTGTAATGCATTGAAATGTTTCAGAAGCTGTTAAGGAGAAATGGCATCAGAATTAATTAATTTTGGTTTTTTAAGCAGATCATTTGAAAAGTAAAGTTTGTAAGCTGTGATAAAGAATTACAGGAGTATAATGGTTGGTGTAAATCATGAAAACGGGAGCTAGCTGGAAAGACTACTTTATTTTCTGCTAGGTGTTACATGCAAAATAGCATTTCACTAGATGATTTACAAGGACAAAAGTACTGAAGCAGAGTTGCCAGCAAATTTTTTCACAAATTATAGCATCTTGTTAGCAGCTAGAAGTCATAAACAAATGCAGGAGTTCATATTTCGGATTTTCACAATGAAAGGGTCCAGTGAAAGGCTGTGACAAGTGCAGAGAGCAACAGACTGAAGAATTTTGCCAGTGATAACAGAGGCTGTGTCTACGAAAGGGAAGAATCTGATGTATGATGAAAATGTATATGGAAAAAGAGAACATGCATGTGATTGTGGAGGGAAGGAAACAGAGTCTGTCTTTGAAGAGGGCTGAAAAGCAGAAGACTTTTAAAGGAAGGTGGGCACATTTGAAATAGATCCTAAATTGCATAGGAAGCTAAAGCAATTATCTGAGTCCTTTGATTGTACTCCTGTATATCCTGGCAATAAACTGAAAGTGACACAGTGTTTGGAAGGCTGGTAATAGGAAAAGAGGGGTCACAGAAACTTTTCAAGAGAGGGTAAAACCATGAATGATAATTTCCGCTGCAGTGGAACCAGGGCATTGGTGTATTTAGGTAACCACAGGATTGTCCCAGACAACTTGTCAGCAACCACAAAGTTTTCACAGTTACATCCATGAGTACAATGTCCTTTTTTTATGATTCCCATTAGGAGAAAAAAAGTACCAGAATCTGATATCTGATTAATATGGCATATGGCTGAGGGACTAGGACAAAAATTTGATTCAGATATCTTTATCATGTAACTCTATAATAAAGCTTTCATACATGATAGTAATACCTAACTTCAGAAATAGTTCTTAAACACATACATTCAGCCATTTTTACTTAATCTATAGTCTTCACTATTAAAATAGACCTGGGATTAATATAAAGAGATGTTTCAGTAAGGAATACATTATTTGAAAAAATATTTTAAAATACATTAAGTAAAGAAAGGGAGAGGAGGGGGAAAAAGCAGAGAGGGATATGATTTTTGTCTCAAGACTATACTGTATGGATGCTATTAAGTTATATATTATTTGCCTTTTCTGCTGAGAACTAGCTGTTAACTCCCAACATCCACCCTGGGAAAGATGCCTAGGATTGAGAGGTCCCTTGTATGTATGGCCCTGACATAGTTTATGTTTCACCTGAAATGTTTTGTGTAAAAGAAGCATATCAGTATTCATGTTCAAGGTGCTATTTCATCTTCTCAGTGTGTGCTTTTCAGAAACTTTTTCTGAAAGTTGTTTTTTTTTTTTTTTCTACACAGCTTTAAATGTCTGTATTTGGTAAATTTAAATCTGGATAGAAAAAAGATATAAAAGGGCAGCATATTTAGCCAAAAGATTTTTGTTAACAGCTCATCCTGCTGGCTCCCCGTGAAAATAATCTTTAGACATACAATACCATGGGCTATAGGTAACCTTAATGGCTCAGCACCTATACTTGCTATCTGCTGGGAGAAAATGGAAATACTTTCAAGTGAAAGGGCCCTAATTTAGCAGACAATGACAGCTACAGTGAAGTGACCCTATGTTTGTGATGTTTGGCAGCCTTTCTCTGAGGAGTAGTAATGACTCCATCTGCAGAGTATCTGGCATGCTGGCATTTGCCTTTACCATGCCTCCTTGCTTTGTGCAAACTCTTTTCCTGCCCTTTTAATGGTAATTTGAGGGAGAAGAGGACTGATAAGTGGATAGACGGTCCCTGCCAGCTTACCAGCTTCAGAAACTCTCACTGTGGCAGTATGTGAAGTCAGCAGGCCAAAGAAAATCTTGATTTTCAAGGGGACAGTTCCTAGAGGAAACTCTCGTGTGATCTTTTGCAGTAAGAACAGGTCTTGTAAAAGATACTGCTGAGTGTTCTGCAGGGAAGGACAGAGTCCTTGAGGACCTTGTTGCAATATTACCATGCTTTTGGGTCTGTGCTGCATCACGATCCATGCTATCCAGACACCCGTTCCATCTGGAACCATGTGGCATTACTAGTGCAAATCCACAAATTTGTTGGGTGGTAAAGTTTTCTGTTTCCTCCCTTGTTTGCAGTTACCTTACTTCATTCTGTGCTTGTAATTACAGTCCAACAGGTTGCTTGATACTTAAAAAACAATGCCCAGTGTGACAACTCCCAACCTCTCCAGGTTTCCACCAGAAAATGTTTGTGTTTAAGCAGAAAAAAAACACCAAAAATACAGTTTAACTCCAGAATTTACTCCAGTTTACAGTTTTAATATAGTTTGAAGGGTGTTCTCTGTTATTTAAGATCAAGTCATGTATTATTCCAGTTACATTTAGTAGGAATGGTAGAGAGATGCATTCTGTGAAATTATAGCACTGCTTAAAGGACTGTGATGCTGTAGTTTTCAAAACTGGTAATTCCATCACTTCTGGGCAAATAAAGCCTCATCTCCTGCAGACTTGTGCAGTATCACTGGATTCTCTGGAACTCCACAATTCAAGACTTCTTCCTCTCTCTTGCTTCCAGTTTAAGTGACCAATAAATTTAAAAGTTATTGGGCAGAGGCCAGAACACACAGACAGTGTGATTACATTAACCTCAGTTTCTTAGAAGCCTCTTAAAATTAAACAGAGACTGAAAAATAAAAATGATATAATCTTATAACCAAAGAAAAATGGTAATTGATTACTGATCTATTTTTCTTAGTAACGTAACTTGAATAAAGTAGCAGCCTATCTGTCTCCACCAAAGAGACTTGTTCCAGCACACTCAGCCTCTCATTTGGTTATTCTTCAAACACAAGTCTAAATGAGTAGTTTTTCCCACATCACGTGCTTAGCCCATCTTCAACACCTTTGGACTCTCCAAATGTGTCAGTCTGTTTCACAGTGAGGTTTGAAAGTAAAGCAGCACAAGTGAGGAGGGTCAGATCTGATTGAGCTGTATCAAGAAGGGCTCTTAAAATCTCTGATCATGGAGGGTGTGAAAGTTTAGGACACTTCAGTTTAGCGAACTATTGGGTTATCCTTTAGCAAACTCTCATGCTGGCTGTGCAGATCCCACACATTTTCTGCCAGGCAGAGTCTCAGCCCTGCCAGCTTGGTCTGTCCTGAGCTCCCTGTGACGGTGACAATCAGTGCTGCCTTTGGAGTGACATGTTTTGAGGATTTGGGAAAAGACCAGTCAGTTTCCATTTGCTGTATGTCTTTAGCCAGCGTAAGGTCTGTGTGATAATGCTCCTAATTCAGGTTATTTCGTATTTGCTTTATGAGTGAGATTTCATGTGACAAAGTGTCAAACTGATTTACTGATTTCCAAAGGGAAAACGCCTTCTGCTCTTTATCCATTAATTCTCTAATGTAATCGATAAAAGCAATCAGTTGTGGAGGCTTTTCTTTCATGGAAGCTAACACGGGATTAATCATCATTGACAAGATTAGGTCAGATTCAAATTTTGCTCTGCCTTACATCA
This sequence comes from Sinosuthora webbiana, assembly GCA_013397395.1. Taxonomy (NCBI): domain Eukaryota; kingdom Metazoa; phylum Chordata; class Aves; order Passeriformes; family Sylviidae; genus Sinosuthora; species Sinosuthora webbiana. The sequence continues at coordinate 511,897 of VXBN01003817.1, read as the reverse complement.
GTCATGAGAGAGATGTTTTTATAAGCAAATTTGCCCCTGGTAGAGGAGCTGAGCCTCAGGAGTGAAGAGTGTTACGGAAAAGGCTCTGTGAAAAGCAAAAAGAAAGAGAAAAACCAAACAATTTGTTATTGAAAAATGTTTAGAAAAACCCTTTTAGCTCATGCGGAGCTGTAATTTCCAGCTGCAGTCACCAAGTCTGTGTGGGATGCTCTGGGGAGTGTGAAGGCAAGGACACCTGCAAGGGGCTCTGCACAGATCACTCTGTGGTTTACAGTTCAGTCTGAAATTTGAAGAAAACTATGGCGGACATAGAGAGGATTTTTTTTGAAGTGGCCCGTGCTGTAGATGCAGGTTGATGCCATGTCAGTGCAATTAAGAATAGCCCATGGGTTTGCAGCTCAGAAAACATTTTGATGTCCCTGTGCCCTATCACTGCAGAAAGGCAGGACTGAGTGCTGTAAAACCTTTGATATGCCATGACAGAGTATGAAAGGCTCTCACTATTCTGGAGTTTGTCTTCTAACTAAATGGCCCATTCCTGCAGCATTTTTCATGTTTCAATGGTAAAAATGCTTTTGCAACAGTAACGGGAAAGCTGCATCAGCTTTTCCCTTGGTCTTGGGTCCATTATGTCATGTTAGCAACTGTGTCGTACTATTCGCTGTTGCTCATGCAGTTCTAATCCTGGTTAATTCTCTGGCAGCGCTTGATTTTGCTGACCAAAAAGTATTTTTTTGCAGCCTTGAGCAACCTTCACTTCTTTTACGGACCATCGTACCTTCCTCTGCCCCGCCCCCCGGTTCCACCTATATTTATTTACGTTTTATTACAACAAATCTGAAGGAGAGCTGTGTGCCCTCAGTTTTGCCTGTGGCTCTGCTCTGGGTGGGTGGAGAGATTAATTTGTAAACATGTCATAATTTTCACCTCAAAAATACGAAGGGGTTTTTTTGTTTGGTTTTTTTTTTTGGGTTTTTTTTTGCCATTTTTTAAGTTATCTGTTCTTTCTCTGATTTTGTCCTGAACTCTACAAGGGGGAAAAAAAACCAAACCAAACAAAAAGTGTCAATATAGTTGGTAGTGGCAGAGAAAGTGCCTAAAAGTCTCAGATATTTGGTATTAATGGTTAACCATCTGTGTTTATGTAAGGCACATACAGGAATTTTCATCAGCTTACTAGTGAGACAAACACAATTCACGTTTGCAATTCAGATGCTCAAGTTTAAATTTATTTTAGGGGAGTACCTGTAATATATGGGAGTATATTTCATACACCTGTTACCATTACCGTTAAAAACTGGTTAATGGTAATGATAATAGTTACCCATTACCATTTTAAAATAAGCTTGTTAGTAATTATAATAAACTTTGGGGTGATCAGGTTATTTTTTTAACATGGCTGTTATTGATTATCTGATTTTTATATAATAAATATATACCAAGTTAAATTTCCTTAATTAGTTTACAGAGATTTAGGGAAGTACTCTGCAGTTGTTTCATGTAGCTGCACCGCTTTCTTGTTAAAATTTTTAAATCATGGGCCTGGATTATAGCTGAGAGAAACAGAGAAGTCTGTCCTGAACACACACTGGACCTGCCTCAAAGTTCCTGCCTGAAATGAGAATAAAGATACAGCTTTGTGAACAAGAGAATGTGCCTCAAATGCTGCAGAAAAAGCTGTCAGGCAATAAGATTTTAGTGTCCTGTTGTGGAAAGTAGTCCTGGTGATGAAACACCAGCCTAAATTTGTTGGGGTTTTTTCTGTCTCAGGTATGTACTAATTTGCACAGGGAAGGCATTCCTCAAATTGAACGTTTTCAGTACATAAACTACAGGTTCCATGTACGTGTAGGTAATGAAAATACTATTGTGTTATTTGCTGCGATAATTTGAGCAATATATGGTATGAAAAGTGATTCTCTGGACAGTTTTTCTTGGTGCAAACCATAGGCAGCAAGAGTTAAATGAGTCATCTACATCTTTTATTGCTAATATCAACACTTTAGCAATGCTAATCAGCTGTACTGATTTTCTGTTTTGATTTTCCTTAATAATTAAGCAAAAGATCTGAATGCAATCAAGTTTTACTCTAGGGGGTTCATGCAAATTTTTTTTTTTTTTTTATTTTAATTTTTGTTAAATGTATCCTGCAAAAGGAAAGTTGCTGAAGTTGAGAATAAAAGAAAAAAAGAAAGGAAAATATCACTTATAGTCTGCTTAATCAGAGTGAATATTTTCAGTGAAATCACCACTTCACATTATTAGCTGAAAATACAGCTGCTCTTTAAATAACTGCACATTGACTACTTTGCTTCATGCAGAGAAATAGTTAAAGACCATGAAATATCTTTCAGCAGCCTGATTTTTCAAGAATAATTTAGCAAAATGGGATCACCTCTGTATCCTCAGATACCTTAAATACAATAGTTTCTTGCTGTGTGCTTTTTTATGTTGACTTCTGAAGTAAGGATTAAGTAAGACTATTTTGTTTCATTTTTTTCCCATGCCCCTGTGGTCTTTTTTCTCATAAAATAACGTGATGGATGTCATTTTCTTTAGTCTATTTTATAATATTTAAAGTAAGAAATTGCTATTTCTGGATTAATTTACTTTGTTAAAATATTTTTGTATTGAATCAAACATATTTATTAGAAATTATTTTCTCATTATACTACAGATTAGACTCAAGGATCTAATTTTTTTTGTTATCTCTGTCGCCACATAATGTTAGAATTAGTGTGTAAGTGAGAAAATAAGGTCAAATGTTCACTGAAACAGAAATGTAGCTTAAGTCATTACAAATAAACTACATCTTAATAGCATTAATTCTGGTATTTGTGGATTAATGACCTGTTGGATTAGGAGTGTTTCAGCATGCAAATTAAAATAATTTGCTTAGTAAAAGCGTTAGGATCATATTTTTAGACCTTTGTGTTACTGTTTACAACAGCTTTTTTTTAATGAATGTTTATTCTGTTTGGAAACTTTATAGCTGGCTGAGGACAGGGAATTAAGTTTTGGGGATTCATGTTTCAAGAGCAGTGACAGTGCAGTGTGACATGTGAGGCTGTGTTGGCCGTGGGGAGCACATGGAGAGCCACAAACCCTTCCTGTAAATGAGGGATGTGCACGGTTCCTGTTCTGTGTCACAGCAGAGCCTCTCCACTCTTGTGGTCTTGAGCAAGTGCCAGCCTTTATTCCAAACCTCAGCTCTTCCTCTCAGTGTGGGCAGAGCCTGGCTGAGCACACCCAGCCTGGGTGGCTGCAGCTGGAGGGGACAGTGGGACCTCTGAGATGCAGTTTGTCCACAAGCTGACATTGTGTGAAACTGCTCCATTTGGGTTCTTCTTCCAAAATGGGCATGGTATTGCTGCTGCTGGGCAAGTAGTGTGTGTTCCTTGAAGTACCCCTTGCTTTCGATTTTTAGATTGATTATAGATGGGTTGACATTATTAGCTACTTTATATTCTGTATGGAATTATTAATGTATTAATTTTTTTTTTCTCACAGTCATCTCTTTGGAAAAATGGTTGTTCATTTCAACTCCCTTTTTGGCTTCCCTGTCATACTCCTGTACCACTGGATGGGTTCAACTGTGTCTTTGAATCTGGATGATCCCAATGTGTGTAGCCACTGGGAAAGGTAATACTTTACTTTTGGAAAAATAAATGACATAAATTCTGATGTAATAATTCTGCTTTGCTTTACTTGGCAGGCTTCAAATTATTGAAGGCTTTTAGCTGAGTTTAAAAACGGGGGGAAATTTTCACTTTACTGCATGGGAAGGTGATTTCATGGATTTAACAGTGGGCTGAAATGCATCTTTGCATTAGGGGTTAATGTACAGAAAAAAACAACTACTAGTGGTACTAGCAGTGTTACACAACCATCTGGGTTCAAGAATTGAGTAAAAATATCACTTTACAATTTAGAAGTAAAAAGAAGTTTTACATATGCAAAATATAATTAAGCATATTGGAATTTGGCCAAATTTGATTAGGCTGATTCTCTTCTATTCAGCACTCACGGGATCTGAATTAAGATTTGTTGTTTAATTATTTTGATGAGGTTCAAAAATTTATAACATGCAAAATGAAATTCATCATCGATGTAGTTGGTCTGTTTGTTCATCCAATTTCATGTGAATTGCAAAGTGCCACAGTGGGTTGGAGAGGTTGTGCCTCAAGCATCTGCTGAACTTTTCTTGTGTAAAGGTTATGATAGTGAAAACAAGGCTTCTGGTCTTACTATAAATGTTGTGTAATTGATCAGCTGGCCCATGAGAAAGTCTTAATTTTCACAGGTTTTCCTACACTTAATGTAAACTGTGTTTTTTGCTTAATCATGGGGAGGGCTGCTAAGCCACTGTACATTTGTGATTGCTATGGCTGAATCTTTACAAAGAAAATGGAAACTTGTATTTGCTTTCTTATGAAGTCTCTCTATTAAAAAAATTAAACCCAACACTTAAGGACTTTCCTTGAGAATTTACCTGAGCTTCATGTGAAGCATTTGGCACCTCTGCCTCAGCTGTGCTATACAGTTCATAAAACAATGTGTATGTCAAGTAGTCACCACATTAAATACCTGTTCATAGTACTCAGGCATTTTTCTACAATGTTCCTGGATACTGTCCTATATTTTGTGTGCTTTCTTTACAGTTTTTGTATATAAAAATATTTTTGGCAGAAGCTACAACATAGTGAAAGCAAAATGGGAAAGAAACCCGGAATACAACTATTTACAGGACATAATATAATTAAAAACAAACTAATAAAAGTCTGCAGAAGGAAAAATATACCGAAATACGCATCTAGCAAGCATGCCCCCTTTGTTGCATGAACTTTTTTTCCTTCTTGGGCTGTGTCTCAGAAATGGGGCAGAGCTCCAAATAAACTTAGTGAAACATTCACGCTGCTGCCCAAAGCAGGTGACAAAGAGACAGAAGTATGAAAGGGCAAAACTCCAGACAGAAGTTCTTGACTGCCACTGGCACTGTTGTATGCTTTAAATAAAAAATAAACTTCCTCAGTACTAAAATGGTCTTTGCAAATGAGCTGTGAGAAAGGGTAGAGCGTGCCCTGCCTCAAGGAAAGAGTGCAGAGCCTCAGGCAAACGCCAGCAGCCCACTGATATTTTGTTGGGCTGGGACAGCTAGGTGGATTAGAGCTGCTTGCCTTCATGCAGGAAAACAGGGAGTGGGATGTGTGCATTTAGGGGTGAATGACTCTGGATGTGCTTCCCCTTGGCAGAGATGGTGACAGCAGGATGAAGAGACTGTGGCTATCACTTTGCAGTGGGTGCTCAGGGGTCAGAGAGGGTGTGAGTGGAAGTGAGGGAGAGCTGGGCAGGCTATTGAGTGTTTTGGCTGGTCCTGGGAATCAGTCCTGCTGCAGGAGTTTGCCACACATTCCTGTATTTTCAAGCTCCCTTGTGCAATCCAGGACTGGCTGCCAGCACAAACAGCCTCTTGAAGAGTTTTCTAGGATGATTCAATATTTTCCCCTTTAGTGACAGGGCTCTGCTCCTCTTGCCCTACTGACAGCTTTGGAGGCTTTCAGCATGGATTTGTTTTTAGGTCACTGTATAATTGTGTAATTTGGCAAAAAAAATAGTAGGATTTCATATAGTATCTCTGGTGGTGGAGTGTGATGTGGGTGTGTTAAAAAGTATCCAGTATCAAAAGAAAGTATGGTCTTCAGTATTTGTTAATTTCTGATTGCTGAATAGTCTGTTAGATGGTATGCCTGTATTGTAATTTTTCAGTAATTACTACTCAGGTGTATTTCTGTGTTAACATTCACGTAGTATCTAAGCGTACTGGATGTCTTCCTATAGGCCAAGATACAGCTTTTACAAGAAATTTCTCAGAAAGTCCTATTTTGAATGATAATAGGAGAAACGTAAATTTCTGGCTCCTTAACTAGTTGTTCAGTTATCCAGTTGCATTTATGAAAGTTTCCACAGGAGAATACGTAATACACACTACTTCCATTTGCTGCCTATTTAAGATTCAGGCGTACTGATTTAAAAAAAAAGACAGGCTAACGTTACTTTTCTTTAAATGTTGAATAGTGGAATTTCATCAACATGATGACTCTGAATGCTTCTTTTTCTTCACAAGCTTTCTGTCTCAGTTTTTTAGACATGACTATTTTGTCATATTTATTCCATTCTGTAACAGGATTCTATAAAAGACCTAATTAAATGAGATTGTACTAAAAGGACTTGTTTGATGATCTTCCTTTTTTCTGTCTCTCCCCAGTTACTCAGTTACAGTGCAAGAGTCATATCCACATCCTTTTGATCAGATTTACTACACCAGTTGTACTGACATCCTAAACTGGTTCAAGTGCACACGACACAGGTGATGTATAAATCCTGACAATTTGCTGATATTGTTAAGATTTTTGATTCAAAATCAAGCATGATGTGTAGGAATTTTTAGCTGTAATGTCCAGCCTGTCTAACTGCTGTGATCTGTGTCAGCTGAAAAATGCCTGTCCAATACAAGTCACATACATTTTATTAGCAGGTTGGGGTGTACCATCCCATGGGGTGCTAACAAAAAACAAACAGCTTGGGAAAAACTAAATTCTCCAGACCCTGCAAGGTGCATTTGTTCAGAAATATCACAGGGACCCCTTGCTGCTTGCAGTACTGTGTTCTGAGGGCAGTAAGTTCATGCTTCTTGAAAGAAAAGTAAAAAGATTTGTTTAAGGAAACTTCCTGTGCAAGCAGAAAGCAAGCAAAGGTTGAATGATTAAAAACTGGTGACATCTGTAAAGAGCATTTTCCTCAGAGGAATATGCCCATAAGTGAACCATCACAAGTGAAAAATTCTCAATTCTTTTCCTGCTTTCTGACTATCCATGAACCTAAAGGGTGTCAGGTAACCCCTTGGACTCTTGAATTTGGCAACAGATAAATCAAAACCACTTGGAGCATTTTTTCCTCTTTTCTTATGACACCTGAATATTTTTTAAATCTGTAAGAATATATTCTGTCTTGTTTCTGAGCCAGTGTATGTGACAAACACTCGTTCCTTTCTTTAGGATCAGTTACCGTACCGCCTACAGACATGGTGAGAAAACGATGTACAGGCGCAAATCCCAGTGCTGCCCCGGATTCTATGAAAGCAGGGAAATGTGTGTCCGTAAGTTCAGCTCTTTTTTGGCTTTGAAAGTCCACACATCCATCACTGTGCTGGTGTGACCCTCCTCTGATGGGTGGCTTGTGAAGGCTGAGTTGCAGGAACTCAGTTACTCGTCAGTGATGCACGTGCAGCTCTCGTTGAAGCCAGCCGGGGTTGTGCAGATGCAAATGACAGGATGATTGGATTTCAGATGTCCAAGTGGCCAGCCAGCCTTGATGCGGTTCTAATGATCATGTGGAAAATGCACAGTGCAAGCATCAGTGTGTTTTCCAACACAATAAATAAACACATGGTTTAAAACCACAAGGGAAATGGAAGTCTTTTCTCCTTGGAACAGACCCCAGGAGACTCCTGCTGAACCTCTCTTGGAGATACAGAGGTCTCTAACAACTGTTTGGAGGTCTCAGCATCTTTTTTGGTGGCACACAGCCCTGTCTTCTCATCTAACCCAAAACTGAGAAAATTTGTGCCTGGGGAGTCTGGCGGTGACCTTGGCTCAGTTCTTTCTCTCTCTTGTGTGACCTTGTACAGACCCAAGGTCTTAAAATGGTATTTGTTAAGAATGCGTTTTACATCCTGAAATTTGAAAAAAAGGCTTTGATTCAAAACATTTGCTGCATGTGCAAAAGCAAGGTCAAAATATTTTTTTTAAAAATTAATATATCTGATGTCAGATTGGCAATGATTTTAGCCTTTTTATTTGTAATATATGTATGTTAGACTTACAAGAACCAATTTCTGACTACGTTTGGTCATTATACAGCATGTATGAATAAGGATATTTAATTTTTTCATTAGAATACTTTTTGAAGGGTGGTACACATCATGTGATGAAAAGTGTGATGGTGATTCTCTTATGTGACTACAGCTTTTACATAGCTATAGCATATGTAGTAAATTCAGTGTGTTAACACAAGGATATTCAGAACCTGAAAAATTCAAATACCATTGGACATACTAATTTTTCACATTATTACATAAAAATATACCTGATGATGATATTCAGGACATATCTGCTCTGACTTCTGAAGTAATTGTGGAATGCCTCAGACTTTAAATTATGTGAAAATACAGATCCTTCAGTGTAGCTGAGTTTGCATTCATTTGACCGTGGAAGACAAGAGAGACCTTCAGTTCTTCATGATCTCCAGCTGGAGCATTTCCCTTACTGAAGTTTTATTTTCTGTGCAGTGTGGATTAATTTATTTACCTAGTGGAACGACTTAAGATGCCTCTAAAAGGCTAAAATTTTTGTGGTGCTGTTGGTATTTTGTTGTTTTTTTGTTCCTTTAACTTCTCAGTTTAGAAATGTAAATTAGAAAAGTCTACTGCTAGATGGTTTTGGGATGACTTGACATTGCATGAATTGAAATTTCATTGCTTCTTCTCAAAACTTACATGAATCGGTGTTTTATTAGTTGTGCCATTTAATTTTGTCCTCAGGTGGGTTGACAAGAAATTGTATTTTAATTTTAAATCCAACATTATATGGGATCAGTACTTGGACTGTTTCATAAAAGTGTAAATACCTTGTTAGTAAGTACTAACTAACCTTCACTAAAAAAGAATGCTTTGTGCTGTCCTCATAAAACTCCTGTTTACAGAGGATGTAAATAATGTACAAATTTCTCACCTCTGTCTTCACTATTGCCAATACCTCTGTAGAACAGTAGGTTAACTGGACCTCAGGTTGTTTTTTTTTTGCTGTTAAAAATTTCAGTGCATGTACCAATGTTTAGACCTGATGCACTTTCTGAGATGATCTAAATGCAGTTTATATGCAGATACAAAGGCAGAACAATAATTCTGTGAAGTTCTGTAAAGGAGCTTACTCCTGGCCTTCGCAGCTCCATTCCAGGCTGAGTGATTGACTAAATTTCCTATTTATTCCAAAGAATTTTCTGCCACTTTGTCTGCTACTATCTGTGACAATCCCTAGGAAATTTGGCATATGGATGCTAGGCTTAGCTACAGACTAGAAACTTTTTCAGTAAGTGCAAATTTTTTTTAATTTTTTTTTTAGCATGTGTCTGGAAAAAACGATTTCAAAGGTTTTAAGACATTTTCTAGTGGCTTTCTTGTAGATGGACACACAGGCAAAGGTCGAATGTTCTGGCAGCTTGAACATTAACTTCGTTTCTACCATTATAGTACATTTCTAAGAACCTTAATGGAGAACTATGCCTGTTGAATTTCCTCAAAACATGAAATAGAAATGCACCATCTGTCTTAAGGTATAACTGTGTATCACTCACTTTACTAGCAAATAGCCATCAAGCATGGGAAAAAAGGATCAGGCAAGGGGTATATTCTAGCATACAGTACAGAAGTGAAGGATTTATTTGAAAAAAAAGATTTATAATGTAGTTTAATAGATAATTGATTTTTTTACCCATGACAAATGCTTGTTCCAATTAATTTGGACGAAGTTGGAGTTAAACCTTGGAGTCATTTACTTTATGTGCATAATTACAGTCAAAGTGTTTCAATTTTATGTTAACTGGTTTATGGCTGGCTTTTCTAAGTGAAAAAGCAACAGATCCTAAAATGCATGCATAAACTTTCATCAAAGATAAAAATATATTTTTCCAAGTTTTCTTTTAACATCAGATAATGAAGGCAAGAGTGTAGAAAAGATCTTGAAAAAACAATAAGGCACAAAAGAAAATGACAGATAAGATGTAATAGCAAAGATGTAAGAGTAAACCCAGATTGTTTCTTGTACTATAATTGAGCTTTCCCTTGCAAAAAAAAAAAAAAAAAGACATGGCAACTGCTGCCAGGGAGGTTTTGGTGCTTCTTCACACTGGTCAGTTGGAAAAAAAAAAAACCCCTTCATTTTAAGTTTATCATCTGCACCTGCATGGAAGTATTTTTTTAATGCCATGCCCAACAATTCCATAGAAAACCAAGAGAAAGTAGTTTATCTGTTCCTGGTGTCATTCATGTCTTGTCAGCTTCTTCTAGGTGCTTTTCATGTTGTACTCACCTCTTTGTAGCTCCGTGTAGTAGATTTTGGTTCTCTCATCCCCATGTCCACTGCAATTTTTTTTTTTTTTTTACGTGTGCTGTCTCTTAAAGATGTAGAATTCAGTTGCCAAGAATCAGTTAGCCCAGAAGGTGTCTGCAGAATAATTTCTTTTGGTTATAGAATAGAACTTTATGTATATCCAGAAAGTGGATCATGTACTCAGCATGGCATGAGGGGCAGTGCAGGGAGATAGGTCTGGTATTTTGCAACTTCTTTATTTTTTCTATTCTGTTCCAGCTGTCTCACAGAGGAGGTGGTGGAGTGTTGCCGTATTGTATTTAAGGCTCAGTGCTCAGAAATTTGGGCTGAGCATGTTTGCATTCCCTGAGTTATTCATAAAAGCACTCACACTGCATGTTTACAGTGACCTCCTGTTGCCTCATGGTTTGCTGGCAAGGTTTTTCACACATTTGGTTTGTGGAGAGCCTCAGTGCCCAAGGCAGCACTAATTAGGAAAGAATCTTCAAAGATACAAGTGATTCACGTCAAGTTACAAGACTAACAGAAAATTGTGATGTATTATTTAAACTCAGTCTTTCCATAATACATAAATATGCAACAATGCTTTGTGTTACTGCCTTGCTTCATGAAATGTTTAAAAATTATTATTGTCCCTGTTGATTTCTAATGGAGATCATTTCAGTGCATGTCTGAAAAGTATCTTGTTAGAAATAATAAGCAGTTAATGGCTGGAATCCCATATGATCAAAAATTTTTATTTTATATAAGATTAATCTTTGTGTGGTTTTCTTTTTTCTTGGACACACTAAATGTATGGCAAAGATGACCAATGTGCTTCATCATCTTTAACTAGAGAAAAAACCCAGAACATTTGGAAGTATTTTACCTAAATACCTAATTAATCTAAGAACATTTTCAATCCATTCAGAACCACAGTGATTCACATGTAGCCCCACTGAACTTCTTTTTAATATCCTCTTTGTTTTTTTCTCCTTGATAACTTTGTGTTCATTGGTATAGCAGTCAGATTTCTGCTTTAGTTTCTCTGTTAATGTTGGTACAAAGAAAGATCTCATCCTGTGCACATTTTCTAAGCTTTATTTTTATTCAGAATAGAAGGAAATTATTAGAATGTATGTATTTTGGAAAGTTAGGGGTATTTTGTGATTAATATGGTGCCAGCAAATTGTTGCTGCTCAGAGATTCTTCCTCTTAGTTGTATTATATTCTGTCATTGATAATGCTGGATATCAAAGCCATTTCAGTTTTTTCTTAGGTGTTACAAACAAAAGGTCTGTTCAAAGTAAGACACAACTTAGAAACGTGCTTGCAGGTCATTATAAAAAAAAAAGAAAAAAAAAAGAGAAAATAAATTTCAGGCAGCCTGTTTAGCACTTAGAATAAAGGTTATAGTGATCCATAAGGTTTACATGTCATACTTTATTTTAATCACTGTCACTGTTTGTTTATCCTTCAATTGAACTGTGCAATCATTTGGAAAAGTTGATATTAAAATATTGGTGTGTTGCAAATCATATTTTATTCATGCTGTTGCTAAAGAGCATTTCTTTGGATGCCTGCTGAAGTTCCTCTCTTTTTCTTGGCATGAGGGTTTGCTTCAGAGAGTCACAGGATGGCTGAGGTTGGAAGGGACCTGTGGAAGTCATCCCATCCAAGCCTCAGGCAGGGCTAACCAGACCCTCTTGCCCAGGACCATTGTCAGATGGGTTTCCAACCTGGATCATACTTTTACTCTTTATTTCATTAAATTTGGACAATCTCCTCAGAAGTATGTGAGTAATACTAACACATTTTTAGCTGGAGTCTTCAAACTTAGGAGAAATAGAAGAGATTGAAGTGAGACATATTTTTAAGAGATGCCGCCAAACATTAATACACTGGTATTTATTTTGCTTGTAAGAGGTACTTGAGACACAAAAGAACTGGGTTAGGACTATTGTTGAATACTTCAAAGAATGTTTTTCCTAGTGGTAGGAATTCTCTAATTTTTTTATTTGTTTTTTTATTATTCCTTTCTCTGACAGCTCACTGTGCTGATAAGTGTGTCCATGGCCGTTGTATTGCTCCCAACACCTGTCAGTGTGAGCCTGGCTGGGGAGGACCCAACTGCTCTAGTGGTGAGTTCTCACCCGCTTCTGCCTGTCTTGTACTCTTTCCATGGTCTTGTCCTCTCTTTTGGACAGATAATCATCAATTCTGTACTTGGGCTTCTGCTCTCTGATCAGGGCTTTTTTCTGAGTTATCAGGTTACTCTGCATAACCTGATTTTTCTTCATTTACTTGCAAACAGTGTTCCTGCGTAGCTGCAC
>VXBN01003817.1:479992-499406 GCA_013397395.1 Sinosuthora webbiana | reverse complement strand
TTTTTTGTGCTCAGAAACATGCCAATAGCACAGTATCTGGAGAAAAGACATCGTTTTATTTTACATATAAGAAAATCTCACAGTTTTTATTTTATTAACGTGTGAAGTTTGATGGTGCCAGGTCACATTTAAAAGCTATAAGGAAAGCCTTCCTAACAACTCTGTCCTCCTTTTTCACTCTGACTCAGCCATTTTTCCCTTCACTCTTCACTGTCTGGACTCTCAATGTCTTTCCACTGTACTCTGCTCAAATTTCTCCCACTTTCTTCTCCTTTCCTTGTGCCATAAGAGCATGTGCAGGAGATGAGGGGAGCAGAATTGTGCAGAACACAAATCATTATCTTTTCTTCCATTTGACTGACATACAGTTTCTCAAAGTAATTTTTCAATTCATTATAATTCTTTAGTTATTCCTTCTGGCCCCCTTTTTAAGGTATTTAAAATATATTTTTGAGGCTAACATAAAACCACATATTTTGTTACAATCATGTTCAAGATGGGTCTCTGCTAGTGACTGTCCAGTTGAAAGGAATGTATTTTAGCCAACATGAAAAACAACTGTATATACAAATTAAATTCCACATGCCTTATAAATTTCTAACAAACAAATTGCAATGATATTACACTTCTAGTTAACTTAGTAGTTTATTCCTATAAAATTAGAAACTGTCATTTATTTTTCTTTTACAAAAAAGGGAAATGTTCTTTTCTTCAATTTTCAAACATGTTGCTATCATAACTCAGTTCATCTGGAACTGATCTGTTGTTCCAGCAGCATATTTGTTGGCATGAGGAAGAATTTAACCATTTAAAAATTAATAACTATGTTTATTGTGTAGTTTTTGTGTATGCTTGGGATTCATATATAGCTCCAAAGAAACACTCAAGTTTTGCATAAGGCATAAAACTGAAAGAGCTGTTGTTCTTTCACAACATAGTGTTGCTGTAAGGTCTTAATCTAATATACTGAATTGTCAAAATAAATTGTCAAAATATGCTATCTTTTTTTCTGAAAACCTTATGTATTGAGCTCTTCTGTAACTAATCAAACATGCAGAAGAAATGTGAATCATTAGACAGCACAGATTGAAAAAATACTGTTCTTTATTGATATTTTCAAGTCTGAAAGTGTGCTTTAGATGAGACCAGAACCTCTAAATCTGCCTTTGGAAATAACCCTTACTCCCACAGGATTTCTGGTGTCCATTTCTCTTACCTGTCTGGTGTAATTCACTCCGAATACATGTGCAGTTCTTTTCCTCTGTTTCTTCCTCAGCTGATTTCCTTTCTTGTACCTTTGAACAGTGATGTCTGGAGAGGCTCGTTGCACTCTATGGGCTCCTGTGTGATGTTAGGGCTACCTGGAACTGCCAAAATTTTTTTGGTGTAGCCATAGAAGAAGGGGGGGGTAGGCTGAGAAAGGGGATATTCCTGTGCATGTGCTAAAGGAACGTTTGTTCTGGGATTTATCCCCTTCTGTGTGGACAAATGCAAGAAAGTTGCTGATTTCACTTGACTGGCCTTCTGAGCTTGAAAGCTGATGTTTGCTGTTGTCTTGTTCATAATGCCTTGTCTGAAGAGCTGCAGCACAGGTCAAACTGAATTGAAAAACAGTGGATAGCATTGGAAATAATAGTAAGTGACAGGGGTTTGGCTTCCTGAGCTTTCTTGTTGCTTGCCCTATGTAAAAGATTTTGATACTCTGCCTTTAGTTGTGTTTTCTGCATGATCCCCAACTTGGTTTTAGCTTCAGTCACAACAAGATACAATGATACAAAATAAAGATCTGTGCCTTTTTAATAATATTTTTTATGTAGCAAGTTATTAAGTCAGTAGGAATATATGCGTATTGCCCTACTGTAATAATGTCTATCAAATAAACATTTTCATTACTTAACTGAATGGAGGAACCATATTTGAAAGACAGGCCACTGTTTTTGTGAGGCAAAGGTTCAGGGATTTTATGGCTGCTGATGACCAGATAAAATTCCCTGACTGAACAGAAGATATCCTCAAAGGGTGAGGTATTAGGCCAACTTCCAGATGTAGTCATCTGTTCATTTTCATGGACACACACATATTGGAAGGAACTGTTCTACCTAGGGACCAAACATTTTGTATAACTGCAGAACTAAACATTTTCTTCCAAATTGCTGTCCTATCTCTATTGGAATTGTTTATTCTCCTTACAAAGGAATTTTATCTGCAAGTATCTGAGAACAGATTTAGTCCTGTTGCAGCATCTGTCCATCTGCCAACCCCCCAGACTGATTTTTATCTGTTGTTTCCCAGGAGAAAATAAATTTTTTGGGTGACTCCCATTTTCTTTTGTAGCAAACATTACCTCCTTATTGCCATGATTCTTTGCCAGTTCCTGAATTGTTTAGGTCAGTGGCTGCTCTTAGTTTGGGTAGAGGAGGCCTAAGGTTTGACCAGAGTGCTGAGCCTGTCTTTTTTCAGCACTCAGTTCTAACCCAGACCATAACTCTGCTCCCCACCACATCCTCTGCCTTTCTGAAAAAATTGCATCCCAGCTGAGCAGAAAACAGGATTGGACCTATTTTTCAGCAAGGAAAACCTGAGTCGTGGCCTAGGAGTTTTGTTAATTAAGTAATATTTCCTTGGGGAACGTTTCCTTCACTTCAAGGTGTAATTTTTCTTCAGATATTTTCTTTTTATTTAAAAGAAATAGTGTGTATTAGGCAGTATTTGCTTGCAGTGAAAGTCAGTATGAGGTGGATCAAGAAGGTGCTGATAATGTAGATATATCTGAGAAAAAACACCACTTGGATCAAGAGATCACTCCTTTGCAGAACACTTGCATTCTAGTGGGAGAGATGACAGTCATGTGAAACAATTTATTGTAATAAAAATTTATTGACTGAACACAGTGGTCAGGACAAGGGAATGGACAGAAGATTTATTGAGTGAGTGAAGCGAGTGAATCAGCACAATCCATAAGCTGTCAGCTCCCCTTTGAAGAAATACTTGTGAATTCCAGGAATATTAGTTGGACAGTTCTGGGCTGGGAGCAAGTGCAATATTAACAAAAGTACACAGAGTGCTAAATATAGGTTAAACAAATAGATTTTATTGAAGAACAAACAAACTGACACGACTTTCCCCTCCCAAACTAAATTACTGTTTTATCAAATTTTTAACTGGCATGTGTCATATCGGGTTGTTTTTAAGAGAGCTTTTGACCACAGGTTGGGAATAGAATAGTCTTCCATAGAAGTTGATTGATGTGCTAGTACTTGTATGTGTAGATTTGCAGATCAGCAAACCCTGTTGTACATTTCTAATTTATGTTTTCTGCCCGATTCTGCTCACACTTCTGAAACACTACTTCATATTTATTTATAAATTTTATTATTCTATTCTATTTTAAACATATGAACCTGATTGTCAGTTTTGAATGGGTGTGCAGTTCAGATCCACAACCAGGACATCCACTTTGTTTTTCTTCTCATGCCTAGCAGTCTGCAGATAATTCCTTCAAAATCAATAGGACACTTTCTGGATAAGCTGGAGCAGAGGGAAAAATCAATATTACACTGACTCATCTGAAATGGTTATAGCCTTGTGATCCCCCCCCCCAGCTGGCATGAGTGGTAAAGCAAAAAAGGGAATTACATGTTTTTGGTTTATGACCAAAGCATGATTAGGATTGTTTGTGAAAATGGGAGTGGAATTCTTCAATTTTTATTGTGCTGAAATAATCTTGAGATTTGTTTGAATCAATGGGTTTTAATTTGTAATTTGATTCTGTTGGTGATTAGTAGAGCTTTATTGGGACTATAGTGTGAAGTCACGAGAGTGGAAAAAGTGACATGAAGACATAATTTGTCTCCAGGGTTTTGTAAAGCATGAGAAGAAAATTGGATTTTTCCTTAATATGTTAAGCTGCAGGTTTAAGGCTGGCACCTCGGAGAAACTTTTACCTTTAAATGGGCTTATTATGGTAACTTTTAAACTACAGTAGCTCTGCTACTATCAGATTTCCTTCACAGCCGTGGGTGTTTTGTAAATTCACAAATTCCGTGCAAATCTCGCTGTTTTCTTCATGGGACTTGGCAGATGCAGGCCATGGCAGAAACTGGATCCCTTGGCTTTAATGTGTGTGAGACACTCACGTGAGCCACAGGCAGTGCCAGTTTCCCAGTGCAGCCCTTGATTTCCTTTAACCCTGCAGAGGTGGATGCATGACTTTTCCACTGCACCCCAAGTGAGATAGCCCCCATGGTACCTGCCTGGAACCACCTTGCACACTTTGATGGCACAGAGTCCTCCCAAACAGGGTTTTTTTTTGGCCAGGGCATTGCTTTCCTTTTTTCTTTTTTTTGACTAATGCAGCTTGCAAGATATGCTTAGGGAGTTAGCTCATCCCTGAGTTTTCCAGGCCATCCAGCAGGCTGCAGAAATAAGTTCTGGTTTTAACCGCATCCTTGCATTAGGAAGGCTTGGTTCCCAGAACTGGGGAGCTGGTAAACACACAGGCAAAACTGCAGTGTCCTGGCAGGGAGCTATTTGACTTTTATGGAAAATGTAGAGAAATAGCTTATTCAAGTAGTGCAGAACTGCCCCCAACCCACCTCCTAAACAAAAGTGCCAGCAGGTCATAAACAATCTTAAATTTAACCCGTTCATATTTAATGTGTCGTCCCTATGTTCACTACCCATAATTCTTCCGTAATTATTGCTGCTGTAACTTCCCTGACTGACTTCTCAGTTTTTCCAGCTGAACAATTCATTTTCTCCTCTAAGAGGCTGAGTATCTTTGCATTGAGAAACTAACCCAGCAAGTCAGATGAGGTGCAAATAGAAAAAACAGATATTAATGAAGTTGCCATCACCTTTATTTTTAGCAGTCACTACAGTGTCACTGTGGTAGGTGGCATCAAAATTTCCAGGGCTACATAGCACCTCTGCTTGTCTAGAGGTTCAGCACAACTATGCATTTGAAATAATAATATTCTTACATTTAGTATATTTTTGGTGCAATGAACCATTTTGTTTTGGAAGTCCTAGGGAAATCAATAGATTTTATGGCCATGCTTCAGAATTTTGCTTAATTGCAGTATCAGTCTTTAAGTAAAAGTGGAAAAAAATTGCTTTCTACAAAAGAAGTTATTAAATTCACTTATGCTGAGCTTTACTTAAAGGCATTCCAGTAAATGCTGATAGTTTTTTTGCTTTGTAAATATTTTCTGGACTGGAGAAACTTCTTATTGCTGCTTTTCACCATTTTGGAAACCCAGTAATTTATAGTTTTTTTGCTTTGTAAATATTTTCTGGACTGGAGAAACTTCTTATTGCTGCTTTTCACCATTTTGGAAACCCAGTAATTTGTGCTGTTTGCCTAAGCTGATTTTTTGACTAAGGTCTGTGGGTTTGGGTTTTTTTCCCTAGTAACAGTGCATAAGTATTTTTAGTGCTGATTTCATTTCAATCTGCTTTATATATTGGCGGGCTTATATATTTTCAGTGGCTCGCTTAGTAGATTTTCAAGGATGTGAAGGATACCATTTGTGGCTAATTAAAGAAAACAACTAAGATGACCTTCAAGTTATGGCAAAAAAAAAAAAAAAAGGAAAAAGCAAACTTATGGTTCTACAAGGACATCTGTGCAAAATCAGGGTCATGGACAGGATATAGTACAAGCAGGTTCTTAAAATTTTTCAGATAATTATAATTATTTTTAAGAGGTTTTATCTCAGTTACATGATAAAATGAACACCAACAACCATCTGTGTGTGTTTTCTTTATCAATTATCCATCCTTGTGTTCTGCTGTCCAAAGCACTTTAAAGAGTCTTGGAAATTTATGGCATGTGAAAGGCATATAGTTCCAGTCTTCCATAAGATGTGAAAAACACATTTTCATTGTTCTTCATTGTTCACTCATCAAAAGGCTTTTATAAAGTAAACAAGAAAACCCCCTGAATTACGTTCAAGCTTAGCATTTTGAATAAAAATCCTTTTTTATACACAAAACAAAAAGTAACAATGAAAAATACGCCACAGGGTAAAAGGCCTACAGTATAACAAAAGCAATCAGATAGAAACAAAAGACTGAAAGAAAATTCCAGAGCCAATAGAAATGGCATTCTGAAAAAAAAAAAAATTCCATGCATTTTTGTGTCTGGGATGTAGGTAAAGTAGGTCTTTTACTAAAAGACATTGGTATTTTATAATCATTATGAGTGATTCTCTGAAGGAAAATAAAGATTATTTTTTTAATATGCATGTGCCATTTTCATAGCATTTTGAGATGACTAGAAGAGAGCAAAATAAAAAAGAAAATTACATGGAGAATAATCCATGGTTTTATGAAATAATACTTTGAAGGTTTTCTACAGGATGTTTTGACTCTAGTTTTCAGAGTAGCTGGCTTTGTTTCCTGGCTTTTGTGACTCATCTCTGAAGTTTCTGTTTGCCATGTTTCACATTGCTATCCAGGCTGTCAACAGACTGATGTCACTAGGGGCATAATGCACCTTGTCAAACTTAAAACACACTTTTGTATGTTTATAGCTTTCAAAATCAGCAGGAACTTACTTTTACTTGGCTTAAATTCCAGTTGGGAGAATTATTACCTGTTTCCTATCCTGCAGGAATATTCTAAGGGAAACAAATGCAATCCATTTAAATCTGCAGATGGAAACAGCAGAGAGTAGTTTCAAGAACACTCTCTAGACTTTCCAGTAGGGGTAATGTGAGTATAGATTAGTGATAATATCCATATTTTTGTCATGTTTTTGCTTAGAAAATCAATTGATTTCCCTTCTGTTGAATCTTGGAAGTCACACCTTGGGGCATGTCCAGGGATTAGTCTTGTTTGTAGTTACAAGACTGTCAGTGGAGTACTCCTTTGGATAAATCAAAGTTTTCTCAATATTGTCCTTTTTTTACTCACACTGTCTGTGATTTGCTATTTGTGATAAAGGGAAAGGGAAGGGGAAAGGGAAAGGAAAGATGCTGAAGCTATGGGCAGCTTCAGTTTGTTTTACATGCTAAAGCAAGGGAAATCACCTTTCACTTAATAAAGGCTGTAGTTGCTTGAAACTTTCTGAAGAAACTGTGTTGGGAGTTTCGAGGGCAGAGAGATAGGAATATGTGTATTTGCCAGTGTTATGTTATTTTAAATTTATATTTCACAATATTGCATTCCAAGGGAGGGAGTATTCACTCCCTGCTGTCTGTGGTAGGGAATTTTGTTTCCAGTTGTTCTAAAAGACCATAAAAATACATAAGCCTAATGAAGTGATAAAAATCTCTTCTGTTTTCAAACAGTGGTATGTATTTCCAGGAACACACTGCAATGTGTCTTGCATAAAGATGGGTAAGATAGGCTAAAATCTCATTTAGTTGCCTTGGTGCTACATATGAGACACCTGCAAGAAACTGACAGCAAGAACTGTAAATCTGAGTTTTGCTGTAGTTCTTCTCCCCCCACAATGGCAAAGAAAGAGTTGATCTTTAAAAATAGCATTGCAATAAACATTGTCTGGCTTGAGTATGAAGTTATAAGGGAAATTGTGGCATAGATAAAAGATAGTTGCAAGTTAGATTGTCTAAGGAGGTTTTTCTTCTGAACTGTTCTTTGGTTTGATCTGATAGCCTTATTTGTGTCTTATTATAGACCAGCCTTCAGAGAAGTGCAGTATTTTAGGTGGTCAAGGTGGGTTTATCAGGAATAAACTGGGACTTGTTTGCACTTTTTTTTTGTTGCCCTTTCATGAAATCAACACTTTTTAAAGGCCAGAAAAAACCTTACAAGCATGACACCATATTTAGTTTAAAGTGTTTTTTGTTTATAAAGAGCAATAAAGTAGTTGCCAAATTCTACATGTGTTCCAAATTGTTAGAAAAAAATAATTAAAAAAGAAATATTGAAGCTCCTACTACCCCAGTTTGTAAATCCCATTTGCATAAAACCACATTTAGCCCAGCACAATAACAATGTGCATTACCATTATTTTACAAGGAAATCATACACTATACAGGAGAACTTTACATCTTCAAAGAAGCTACAAAAGGCCCCAAATTGGTAACAGTTTCCATCACAGGTTTCAGTTTCTTCTCAAAGGTGTTTTTTTTTTACTACTGAATACTTAAGCTTCTCCCTGTTTCTCGAGTCACTTGGCCCTCAGTGTCAGCAAGAATTTTTATCATGGTAGACCTTAGAGATACTTACCATAGTGCTCATGTTAAAAAGAATTTATGCAATGCAGTGCTCTTATTCCAAAGGTGAATTCCTGCTTTTGCTCAACAAAAGAGAGCAAAGTTCTCTTCCCTGTGTCTGAGGAATTGTGTGATATTCACAGTACATACTGTAGTGACAAAAAAGATATTTCCAGATGAATAATAAAAGATTTTAAGAAGGTGTGACATTAATACCACAGTGTTAAAAGTGGTGTTTATGTGTATTTTATTTTTTCCCCTACAGCATAAGGTGAAGGCAGAAAGGACCCTGTGAATCTGATACAAAAGGTGACATGGAGACTAACTAATTCTTCTGTTTTAAAAAAACCTGAGGGTGAATATAACGTGTGAAAGGCAAAGAGGGTCTTTTGTAAAGGAAGTGTCCTGTGTAAGACAGAACCGTAGGCCAGTTCTGTAGGATCAACATAGAAAGTTAATGCTGGTTTACTGGCTGGGTTTTGTACTTCTGGGTGGTTCAGTTTTTTCAGGAGTGATTGAGGCTGAGATGCACCATCCTTGTGCTAAAACCATTTTGAACATTCTTTTGTCTTTATGCATTGCTCCCCTTTCCCCTTCTGCTGAAAGAAATGGTATCACAGCTCTGGATCTGTTCAGAAAATCAGTGTATGAGGATTTTGCAGGTGCCTGCTTGTGATGTGTGCCCTGTGCATGTGTGCCTGTGACCAGAGCTCTTCTCATTAAACTCCACCTGACACTCTGTTAAGTGGCAGTAGTCATTAATGCCAAGACTATCCCATTCCACCATTAGCAGATGTGTGTGACTTCCAGCCCAGCTTTCTCAGTGTTTGAATCCTAGAAATAGTCTAATGCAATAATTGGTAAAATTAAGCTCCAAAACTAATTAAATTAATATACACTCATCACAGGAAACATTTCAACCCTTTGCCTTCTTTTCTAGTAGTAAACTGAGCATCAGTGTCTGACAAATCACTCTGATTTCCTGTGGAGAATATTACTGATGATCAGTCAGGGGACATAGAGGTAAAATACGTGATTTACCCATCTTGTTCAGTATCATTATTTATTCCCCTTAATCCTGCACATTTCTCCAAAGTTCTGCCCATAAGTCACAGGTGGATGGAAGACTGGTGTCAGGCCTTGTGGAAAGGGTTGTGGCAAAACTGCACCGTGCTGGGGCCACCACTGGAATGTAATAAAAGATTGCAAAGTCAGTATTTGTTATTCACCTGGTCATTGCCAGGAGAATGGTCCAGAGGCTGGGAATCCTACTGGCCTGTTGGATGTGCTTCTATTTTAATGATCTCCTGAAAACATAATGAGAAAGTCATGCCAGTGCATCTTCCCCAGGTGATGCTGGGTGCTGGATGATTGGTAAGAGAAGTTTCAGGTCCCTGTGGCTCTCAGACTTGTTACACTTGGGTCTTCACGAAGCTGCAGGAATGTTTCTGGCTGCACCAAATACCCCATTCCCAGCAGCTGGTAAAAGAACACAACCTCTCACTTACCAACCAAGAATAAATCTTCTCTTGCCAGTCCCATCTTTGTAGCAAGGGCATATTCTGGCTGCCTCAATCCTAGCCTGAGCTCTGCACTGGAACAGTTGTGGTGTGGTCATCAGTCTGAATTCTCCTGTTTATCAGACATGTCTGGACAGGGCTCTTTTTTAAAAAAATTATTATTATTAATTGTTTATTAATTAATATTTCCATGAGGGATGCCAAAAATTGAAATTCTGTCTGAAAGGAAGAAGACTTTCATCTGAATGCAGACTAATGTGCTAATTAAAAAGAAAATCAAAAAATAGGGGTTTGTGCTCTATCATGACAGAACATGTGACTGTCTCAGGCATTTGACAGCCGTACATGTATTTTTTATATCCCAAAATAGCTAGTTTCCTGACCGGTTGAGCAGGAGGATTACACATTCTACTCTATGCAGACATGTTGAAAATGTTGAAAGTTATCATGGCAAAAGGCAATTTGAGTGATGCAGTGTGCTGTAGGCAGCAGTGTGTTACAAAACTGTGCTAGACCGCAACAAAACCCACACATCTTTAAAGAAAAAAGCCAATAATAGGATGGGCAGTTCTCCTTACAGCCCAGAAGCATTGCTGGGTGTTTATAATACATAACACTACTTTCTGTTGCTCTGTATTTTATTGTGTGTAAGTGCTTACAATATCTCCATTTATGGATGCATGTTCTAGTGGCCTATCCTGGGAAAAAAAAAACAACAAAACAACCTTAAGGAGTAGATTCTTGAAAAGACCCTAATTCCTTTTTATTTGTGTAGCCTGGGTGAACAGCTCTTACAGCTGAATAATTCCTACCCTGAGGAGCATTCTTGAATTACTTTGCATTAGTCTAGGAAAGTGTGCCTGTTCTCTGCCTGGCTTTTTTGCCCCAGGAGAAGACTGGGAGAACAATGGTTGTCAGTCTCCAAGAGGAGAGCCTGGGCTTACAGTTGCTGCAATTGAGGCTTTCCCATTGTGCTGCTGTTATCAACAGAACATAAAAATAAAATCAGATCATTTGACCATATGATTAACACATTCCTGTTGAACTCCAGGTGACCCTAATCTTCTGGCTCTTTACAGAACTCCTGTGTTTCGTAGGATAAAATTTCTTCCTTAAGATTAAGTTCTTCTTTTGATCCTGAAATACCCTGTGAATTGTTTGCTTGTAGGGCTTTAATGGGATGCATTGTGGCAGACAAGAAAAGATGGATTTGAATGATCGTAAAGACACATTGGATAACCATATTTGTAACACCCAAATGTAGTTGTTAATTTCCTATTGCCTGGTGAAGTGCTTTTTGTGTTTTCTTTTGCCCTGTCAGTATATTGCAAGATTGCAAAGGAAACATTTGCAATTATGTGAACAAGTAGGAATTCTTTGATTTGTCCAAAATCATAAGTCTACACTGAGCAAGCTTTGCAACTTCCTTGTTGGATTCAGAGAGTTGTTGGTGGATTTAATCTACATTTTTTTAAGTTAGCAAGACTTCCCTCTGTAAAGGGAAACTCATGGTTTGATGGCAGAGTCATAATGAAAAGTTCTGAGAATTAAGGGATTCAAACATGCATTTAGTTCTCAGCCTTGTGTTTTATAACGAGGCTGAGAACTAAATGCATGTCGGCTTTTCTTGAGAAGAATCAATTGCATAAATGGCATAAATGAAGTCTGATCTGCCTGCCATGATCCTTAAGGACCAAGGAAGAATACTTCCGTTTCACAACTTCTTTCGTCTTGTTGCACGGCCAACTCGCAGCACCACCAATGCTGTAACCATAAAAATGGCTCTAAAACCATGGCACTTTTCTCCCTCTGCCCGTCCAGCGTGTGACAGCGACCACTGGGGACCTCACTGCAGCAGCCGCTGCCAGTGCAAGAACGGGGCCCTGTGCAACCCCATCACTGGGGCCTGCCACTGCTCCGCGGGCTTCAAGGGCTGGCGCTGCGAGGAGCGCTGCGACCCCGGCTCCTATGGCAACGACTGCCACCAGAAGTGCCAGTGCCAGAACAGAGCCACCTGTGACCACGTCACCGGAGAGTGCAGGTGTCCCCCCGGATACACCGGCGCCTTGTAAGCAATGCCTGTGCCATTTTTGGGGGTGGCGGGATACGGGTTCTGAAGAGTTTAGATGGACTTCCAGTCTGAGCAAGCAGGTTTGGGCAAACCTGCGTTGCAGGGCACATTCAGATGTGCAGCCAAGAGAAAAAAAGCCTTGACCGAGATGGGTTAAAAGGCACAAAAATGGAGCAGCAAAGGGTTCTTCGTAGTCGTCACAGTCTGGCCACAGATTTGGGAGATGGCATTGAAACATGGAGTTGTTTGGCCTTGGTCGTTCCAGAGCTGTGTCAGCAGCAGCAAATGAGCACCAAACTGTGTATGAAGAGATGTCTTGGGAACGAGTAATTCCTAGAATGTCAGGTCTGTTTCCTTAGATGTGTTGTGCAGATGCCGCACAACTCTCGACGTGCATCTCTCTGTGTAACACTGCTCTGTGCTTTTGGCCGGAAGAGCTGATAATGATGGCACTGGAAACAGATCTGGGGCTTGTGGTAATGGGTGTCTGTGCTGTCCCCACCCTCTGCACAGCTGTGAGGACCTGTGTCCCCCCGGGAAGCATGGCCCACAGTGCGAGGAGAGGTGCCCGTGCCAGAATGGAGGCGTCTGTCACCACATCACCGGGGAGTGCTCCTGTCCACCAGGATGGATGGTAAAAAACGCCCTCTGAAACACCCACAACCCCCCCAAAACTTCCATATTTGTACATCTTGACAGGAGAAAAAGGGGTAGCAAACGAGGATAGCAAATGCAGTCTGCTTGTAGCCAGGAGTAATGAGAAACATATTTTAGCATAAGGGACTGAAATAAAATGCTTGCGAAACCATCTGTTACTGAAAATGCTCCAGTTCTGCACTGCCTTTTTAACTATATCTGATGTATCTGATTCTGGAAAGCAAAAGACATGAGTTTTGCTGTGACAAGATAATATCCTTTAGATCTTGCCTGGAAGTCATTGATTTCTCCATGTAAGTTGCTATTACTGGGAGCTGACACCATTGTGTGTATTAATATTTGGGTTTGTGCCCATTTTTGTATCTCCAGTGTGGATGGAAAAAAGTCCAAACCTTTGGATAGTGTGTTCGCTGTTGGGGAGGAGATGGGACATCAGATCTTTGACGTTATCTTTAGGCTTCCTTCCCTTTTATCAGAGGGTAGGGAAGGAAGGCCTGACCTTGGAGTTGCAAATTGCCTTCCCTTGCTATCAGGCTGCCTGCTCTGAGTTGGCAAATAATGCAGTTTGAAGGTGATCAAGGCCCAAATAAATTCTTTAAATACATTTGCTGATAATATTGATCATGAGCATTTGATAATATTTCCCATTTTAAAGTTTATTTTGTGTGAAAATTCAGATTTACTGATCATTTAATTACCTTGTGATTATATTATATTATATTATATTATATTATATTATATCATATCATATCATATCATATTATATTATATTATATTATTATTATACTGAGAATAACTTGTGGCCATGGCCAGTTTTTTACCAACTAGAGAGCATGCTATAAGATACAATCTCTGGTTGTGAGTTTGAGTAGCACACCTAACTACCTAGCTTGGAATATGGCCATTTTTACTTTTTATTGCATTTCATGCTAGCAGAGCAAAATTATTGGTCATGGAGTACAAACGTTGGATAAATTCTTGACTCCCTTTATCTGCCTAAGCACAGCTACTAAAAATGAGATACAGCACATGAAGCAGTGAGGAAAATTTTATACTAGTATGTGTGTTAACTAATACATGACTATTTAGAACTTCAACTAATTTTCCATTCCAAGTAATTATTTAAATATAAGTTTTAACTTTAGAACTTTCAGTTCTGTGAAACACTGTTTTGTCCGCGTTACCTTTTTTCCTTGCTTTTCTTGTAAGGGAGGTTTAAAGTAGCCAGGTGCAAATTCTGCAGTGTCTTATATTAGATGAAATACCTGGACATCTTTTGTCTGATGAAATGCCTATAAATACCTTTTTCTTGAAATGGCTTCTTAAAAGTCTTATGTACTGATGTTTCCCTCACCACCCAGGTGTGAGTAATTCCAGGGATGTAAAAGGCAGTGCAGAAATTCAAAACCCACTGAAAGGAGCAATCATGCTACTTAAGCTTTTAGGATGTGCTGCTTTAAGTGAAATTGCAAACAACTTTTTCATTCATCAGAAAAAAAAACCCAACTTACTATAAAGTAGAATAATTGTGACATTAGACCAGCTGCTGATTCTTACACCTCTATTCACTGGAGGGCAATCCTGGGTATATTGATATATATTACTCCTGATAAATAAGTTGGGAAGAGATTGACATCAGTTAATCTTATATGTGTAAGTGTTTTCACAGGTGCTTAGAGAAAGTATTTTTCATGAGCTTTTACTTCCAACATGGAAATCCTAGAAGATAATTCCTCCAGTGCTGGAACATGCCCCATGTTTAAAGCTGGAGAAGGGTCTGGCATTTCCAAGATCAGCACTGGGAGAGTAATACAGGATCTCCTTGATCTTCCCTCATTTCTTCTTTGTCCATTCAAGCTGCAGTCCCAACTCTGAGATTTCTCTTCTGCACTCACAGGGCATGGTCTGTGGTCAGCCTTGTCCTGAGGGTCGTTATGGGAAGAACTGTTCCCAGGAGTGCCAGTGCCACAACGGCGGGACCTGCGACTCGGCAACAGGTCACTGCCACTGCAGCCCAGGCTACACAGGGGAACGGTAAGGAGACCCCGTTCTGCCAGGCTGCTCAGCCTGGAGGGCTCTGCTACAACAGGGGAACGAAAGAAGCTGGTGGAAAGAACAATGGAAGTATCTGAGATACGATCAAAAGTGCTGATTTCGATGATCAAATGTTTGCTGTGTCGCTCAGCTGATGCTAGGTTGCAAGTTGAAAGTCCATGTAAAAGAACACTTCCTGTGAAGGAACTCCTGAGTTTCACTGTTCTCCTGCTGTGCTCTGACACTTCTTGTGAGTCTTCCTCACTTGGGGTGTCTCACAGAATGGTGCAGCCTGGGCTGTGGTGGAGAGGTGAGGAGGGAGGCTCGTGGGTTTGTGCAGATGTCTAGCACTCACAGCAGCAAGGGAGGCTCGTTCAATCCCTCTTCAAAGGCTGCAGGAAGGAGTCTTGTCTCCTACAAATTCTCCACTCAAATGAAATGAAACATTTCATTTTCTGATGGCTGTAAGTCGGCTTTGGAAGATTGGAAAGATAGTAGAGTGAGACATCACTTTTGAAGGCGGTGGAAAGTGATGAAAGAACATTTTCCTGCATGTATTTTAAGCAGCACACAACTCATTTGCAGGAGTCAGCAGCAGCCTGATCACTGGGGTCAGTCCAGGGGATCTCTGCCAGCAGCTGTGGGTATTGTAACCATATGCACTCCACACATGAGTGAGTGTTCACAGGACGTGGGAAGTGCTCTGCCAGACATAATGTGGAAAAAGACCTCAAGAAGAAGAGAAATAATTAGTCCAGAGCCATTTGCATGCCAAAGTTATATTTGTATCTGTGAAAAAACAGTGCAGAAAGTGGTAGATGCATTTAGGCAGACATAGACAGGGGCTCCAGGGAAAATCAAAGGAGTAACCACACAAGCGTCTACACACTGCTCTATGCTGGTGTTTCTAAAAGTAATTAAATTTTTCATATTGTAATAATTTAAATTTGACTTTCATCTGAAATGCCTTACAGTTTGCAGCATTTTGATCACTTTTGCAAATCTGAGCCTCCCTCTTTTCCTGCAAAAGGGGCTGTATTTTCAATTCTTTCATTTTTTAAGATGATGTCAAGGGGGCAGGAAGGAGTCAGTGGAAAGGTTGTAGACTTGATCCTTATTTCATGTCAGAGAACTGTGTGGGCACTGTCTGAGGTAGCCCATACACACCACCTTCCAAAGAGATGGGTTTTGCAAGTTAAATATAAAAAAAATAAAAAAAAATCAAGGTGAACTTTTTGTCTAGTTTGGCTGGGATTCCAGGTTGCCATTTGAAGAAAATTCTTTCACAGCTTTTTTTGTATAATTTCATCAGGAAACACTGATACAGGGTAATTAGCTCTATTATTATTGTATTAGCTCTACTATTGTGCTACACCTCAGGAGAAAAGAAGATTTTATTGGTGACCTCAGTTAGGACAGAGTTACAAATACCTTGAAACTTCTGGATGTCAGCATCAGATTGAGAAAAAGACTGCAAAAGTATGAAATGAACATGTCCCATTTTACTTCAGTCAGAGGGCTCTGCTAATTTGTTACATTTTGCAGTGCCTTGTATCGTGTGTCTTTGAAATTCATATGTAATAAACCACTAGTCATACCTGAAAACAAACCAAAACAAAAAAGCCAAATGTATAAGAAAAACAGAAATAAAAAGAAATAGAACTATTAATAATGTGTTATATTATAAAGTAGTATTTTTTTTACAATCTGTAACATGACTGGCACTCAGAATTTAACAATTACTTTGTAGAACACAGGAACGACAGAGCTGAAAACATCAAACTCATAAGACATAGACAAATGAATAGCTACCCAGAAAATCACCAATTAATGAGCTGCAAATTTGAGAAGCAGGATACTGAAATTCTGTTTTCCAGTAGACAAGCTAAAGATACAGGCTGATCTTTGGGTTAAACAATGTGTTCCATCTATAAAATATATGGAAATAAATCTGTTGGCTAAAGTATCTATCTTCGCAAAACTCGGTGAATGAGAGAGGAAGTTTGGTGAAGAAGTCTCTTTCTTAAAATACATTTTCTTTAAGCAGCAACAAAAATCATTGCTACTTCCCATGTGGGTTAAACTCAAATCTTTACTGATTTTCATTTTCATCTGTCAGAAAAATCAGATTAAAAGAAGGGGTTTGACCTCCTGAAGATTTTTCCAAGTTACACAGATTTTTGCTCTTATTTAAGTAGTGTTTTTGACCAGCAGAAGACATTCCTCATAAATTGTATTTCCTTTAAACCTCCAGAAGCTGTCACTTACGGCAAATATAACAATTTTTTGTTTGCTTATTGGATTTTTTTTCCTACCTCACAGGTGCCAGGATGAGTGCCCCGTGGGGAGCTATGGGCTGCGTTGTGCAGAGACCTGCAAGTGTGTGAATGGTGGGAAGTGCTACCACATCAGTGGTGCATGCCTCTGTGAGCCAGGGTACACAGGGCAGCACTGTGAAACCAGGCTCTGCCCCGAGGGAATTTATGGGCTCAAGTGTGATAAAAAGTGTCCCTGCCACATGCCCAACACCTGGAGGTAGGCTTTGCACCCTCTACCCTGCTTTGTTTTTCCTAAACAGAACACAGAAATCCAAATACATCCTGAATAGGGGTATTTCCTGATTTTTCTAAAACTTTCATGCAAACTGAAGCAGTTACAGACTTGTGAGTATTTTGCATTTCCTGACCACAATGAGAATGAAATCACCAACCCAAAACAGACTACAAATTTGTACTTTTACTTAGGCATATTTGATCATAACCTTCGCTGCTGTGTTTGGTCTTTGACCCATGAAATAAATACTAAGACAAAGTGTGACCTTTATCTATCTTTGCCACCTGAATAAACCATTATATTGTTCACTGCATAAAGTCAGTACACATGGGCTGTCTCTCACATAATCTGGTTTACTGCAGATGAGAAATAACTGAATTGAAATCAGTGGATGTGTAAAGTCTGAGCTGGGCATGAGAAGCTTGGACATTTCTCTCCCTCAGTCTCTATCTGTATATAAGAATTGCTGTGGGTGACTGTTTCAGTACAAAATTTCAAAAGCCTTACCTATTGTAAATCTGGGTTTAAAAAGTACCTTTTTTTTTTTCATTTAAGTGCTTTTTTGAGTGAGCAGGTAAAATCCAATCCCTGGAAATCAAATGAAAATAGTTTTCCCATTAGCTTAGCTTTTACACATCTCTCCTTATTCAGGTAGTGATGAGCCCTATTTTTTGAGTTTTTGTGAATTTTGACAGCATTTGAGCATATTGTTATGAAAACAGAAAAACTAGTTATTTGGAGACAGCATTTCAGCTGTGAGGGAGGGATGTCGGATGTCAGTTGAGGCGAGCCAGCATATTTATAGAACAATTGTGGACAGCTTTCTCTTGTTACAAAACAGTTCTTCTGATTAGATACCGTGGTCATTGTGCATTCACTTACACTTAATTGCATTACTAATAACAGTACCTTGGAGAAAATTTGTGACCACAGTCTAAATTTTTGCTGTTGAAAGTAGCTGTCAGGGGAGTTTACAGGAACTACTGAGTGTTACATAGGAGATGCTGTACATTAAAATAAGATGCACTGCTTCTCATAAACAAAATAAAAACCTTTAGTCAGAATTTAGCAGTGATGCTAAATCCATGCATGGAAATAGCTACTCTGTTAATTCTCTGTGAAAAATTATTTTGTGGCTTGTCAGAGTTGTCCGACACACCTTTTGTTGACAAACTGTATGACAAAAAACTGAATTCTTTTCCCCTTCCAGTCATATACTTTTACAGTTGTGTACTTGTGCTTCTGCTCATCCCATTTGCCTTGAAAAGATGTAATACAGAGTTGTTCTGATGTAAAACCAAGCAATTTATTATTTGGGCAGTGTGTTCAGGAATAAATGGTACAATAATGCAGGGCTCTCCAGCTCTCAAATTAGGCTAGCACACCAAATACTATTGTGTTACAAATTATAGTTAGCTACTTCCCTGAAAATCTGTCTGCAGACTGTTGCAGCAGCCTGGTTTAAAAGGAATGCATTGCACTGTATACCATTTCTAATATTACAGGGATTACTTCTGATTCATGTTCCACACAGCTGTTCCTTCATTTATACCACTGGAAGAGACAGCTTGTGGTCAAATCAGATCACAAATGTTCACAAGTAAACAACAGCATTTGGCTAGTCTTTTTTTTTTGGACATGTCCCCCCCAAATGACAAATCCAAAGGCACTTAACAGCGCTGAAGGTGCTGGAGCATATTTGCCAGAGCATCATGATGTGTGAGAAAACCAAATGCTTTCATTGCTTCACAAGTGTATTTTACATATATGTAAGTTCCTTCCCCCTTGGGTCAGGAAGTAACCAAGACCATAAATAGCAAGAATCAGGGTAATGATGCAGAAAACAAAACTCTCTGTGGGCACTTGAGGCTTTTGAGAATCTTTTTAGAAGCCAGTTGTGTCTGGTTGTCCTCACCTCTTGATGTCAGTCAGCCACGAGGAAACTCGTCAATCATGTCAGGGAATACCCTCAATCCTCTCTTGCCTGCCACAAGCACTGCTTGGCCTGGCTGTAGCCTGAGGATCTTCATAGCACTAATCCATTTAGCAGCAAAGTAATCCAGGGCACAAAAAAAAAAGGGGTGGAATGCCTTCTACAAATAAACTTTTTGTGTCTGTAGGTCTGGGGTTCTGTTTTGGGCGCCCTTGATACCATAAAAGCTTTTTTCATCTGGGTGTGATCACTGGTTTAGATCTCTTCAAAGAGGAGCTTTGGTAGGCTTAGAGCTCTAGGTTTTTCATATTAATCAATACAGAAATTAACTAAAGGTTAATTTTCAAAAAAACATAGCTCCAAATATACTGCTGTAAAGAAAGTGTACATAAGTTTCAGGATACAACTATGTTTTTAGCAGTTTTCTTCACATACTTCTCGTACATAGTTGAAAAATGCA
>VXBN01003817.1:449128-467045 GCA_013397395.1 Sinosuthora webbiana | reverse complement strand
TGTCAGACATACTAGTTTTGGGTGGATAGTGTTACCTACCTAGTTGAAAAACAGAGAAACAGAGAAAGAAAATGAGATTTTGGATCAGTTTAAAACTTATTTAACCCAAATGACCCAAAAAACCAATGGGGAGGTAGTGTTAAAAATAAATACATTTTTGAGGAAGCATTTAAAATACATTTTAAAATCTAAAATTTTAAATACATTTAAAAAGTTAAACTTGTGAGTATTTTTTGGTTTTAAGCACAAGCAAATCCATGACGCCAAGGTCAACTTCCCGAAATGTTCTGATGCCATCAAAGTAACACAGACTTTCCAAGAAGGTACTTTAAACACAGCATTTTCCTCAGCCCAGTGAACAGAACAGTTATGTGCACTTCCCCCAGGGAATTTCATCAGAGGGAATAGTTTATGTAACTTTTCAGAAGCAAATGAAGGAGTGACACAGTTGTCCCACAAGGCTGGGGAGGAGGAAATGCTGCATGGGGAGGGTGGGTCAGTGACCTTGGAGTGTGACGGAGCTCTGAGCTGCTGACGTGGGGATGAGGGCTTGGCCTCAACCTCCAGACAGGGCTGCAGCTCCCACTGGTTCAACAATGAGATGCTCTAAGGTTTAGTTTTCTTAAGTAGTTTTTAGGGGACTTTTAGCATGTCCAGCATGTTCTGTTTTCCTTCTTAGGTTTTCCTTAGGAGTAAAAGTTCAGTTTTTGACTATTTTGTTAAAAAGACTCAAGAAATAGTTAAAATTTGCTTTCATTAGATCTCTGTTTTTTATTTGGGGTTGCTGGTTTTCATTTGGGTTCTGTTTCAGCCTAAACAAAAGCGACTTAGGTTTACAAGACCCCTTTTAGAAATCCTATGCTCTTTTGTAGTTTGCATCATGTTTTCCCTCTGCAGCAGCTTAATTCTGTTTAGGGAAGGAAGAGTTAAGGGTGATGTTTTTTTCCTGGCAGTCTGACCATTCCATCACGTTCCAGGAGCCACATGACAGGATGGCAAAAATGAGAAACATCCGCCCACACAGAGGATGATGTCTGCCCCAAACTCTCTCATCCCTTGACATTTTCACTGTGTCTTATAAATAACTTCTTTTTCATTTGGAGGGAAAATTCTTTTTCATTTCTCAGTAGCCAGAGATTGGAAAAGAGTGATAACTATTAAAATAGAAAACAGAAGAAACACACAGAAAATATACTCTCCTGATAGGTAATGATAATTCTATTAAGTTATACCAAAACTCTGGGATAAGTTCCATTAAAAAGGTACATCTAACACTTCTCTCAGCAAGCAACCAGGAAGCACCATGATAGTTTCATCCCTTAATCTTACCTGTTCTGCAGGCAGCTGTGAAACTAAATTTCTCCCAAATTTCCTGAAAGATTAGGGAACTCATATTCTTGCAAACCGAGGTTTTGCATTAAAGCATTAATCAAATTAATTAAAGCAATATGATTAATTAAAATGGTGAAAGCTTTTTTCCTCCAGACAGTTTATTAGTGTAATTGCAGTGATGTGGGTGTTCCTGATCACACATCACTGCTGTGCCTCCACTGGTGCAGCTCTGCCTTACCTTTGCATTTGCGAGGAGATGTCTTGTAAGGGTGGCGCGACACTTGTTACTCTCAAAATCAGTTTAAAGGGTATGTGATATCAGGGATTATGAAATACCAGTAGTCTCCTATCTCTACCCAAACAACGGCAGTGGTTTGTGGAAAAGACAGATGCAGTAATACCAGCCCACATTTCACCAGCAGGCATAGCATTTATCCACAGGCTGTAGCAGGAGGGGTGTCGGTGACTTTTTCTGTGCTGGACACCTGCTGGTATTACTCAGCTTACCCATCACCAGATGTCTTGTTTCTGTGTCCTTCCATGTGCCTCTGACAGTATTTCTGAGAGGCACATTTGTTGCTGGATTATAAAGGAGAGGTCTGCCATCTGACACCCACCCCGCTAGTGGAAACACTCAGGTCCGCTGGGAGGCTGCATGCAGCTCTGCCTTGACCCTGAGCTTTCCATGAGTATGCATTTTTCCCCGTCCTACAAAGCAAAAACCAGAACTGGAAGAGTTCTGTCGTGGGTCTTGCTCATCTTTAGAGCAAAAATGAGTTGCTGCTGTAGCACCAGTGCACCCAAGTTGAGATTCTCTTCTTGATGGTTTTCCCTCCACTGCCGCCAGTTTCCTCATGCCCCCTGAAGGACAAGGGCCCATTGGGAGGAATACTCAGTGAGCTCCGAAAATGAAATGATAACTGAGCACTTTCTCATGATAAATAACAAATTTGCTTTTCAAAGCTGGCAAGAGGAATTCTCTCCAAACAAGAGGTTTGGCTCCACCCTACATCTATGCTTTACTGTGTCTATATGTCTCTTCTCTGTGCACTGTGGTGGATATTTATGTAGAGGAAATACCACCCTTTTAGGAAAAAAAAAAAAAAAGACAGAAAGAAAAAAAAAAGCTTTAAGTCAGTGATTGAGTGTATCTGTTTTCTGCCTATGAGGAAGTTAAGAAAGGGAGAAGTGTTATTTCCTGGTGGCTACCTAGAGATTGATAGATGAAAATAAGAGCACCTCTGGAGTGCGCAGCAGTATGTAACAAGAGTATGGCCTTCAGAAAGATACTAGAAAGAGCTCAGAAGGGGTTCTGCCACTAAAATTTAGATCAGGATGTTTTAGAATTTAGAAAATTTAGATGTTTTAGATGTTTTGAAAAATTCAGAAAGATGTTTTCCTTCAAACTCAGATGTCCTCGTTGACAGTCTTTTCTAGCTAACTTCCTACCAAAACTTGCAGCCACAGACTCTCCTGCAGTGAAGCAGCTGAAATCTGAACTTTGAAAGAAAAACCTCTGATCCTCTCATTAGGTCCTCAATTTGGGATACTTCAATTAATTCCTCTGGCTACCTTCAGCAGTGGAGCAAGGTGACAAAAGACAGTGAGGGTACTTAAAAATAGTACCTGTGACATTTTTTACCACGTTCCTTTCTTTGGGCTGCCCATCCATTATTTGACCAAGAAATTAGGAAAGTAGTTCTCACCATCAGAAGTTGCAGCTGCCTTGAATAGAAGTGTTAGTTTTTCTCAAATATGAAAGGTGAGCTGTTGGACCATAACGGGAAAGCATAACGATGACACCAAGGTTCCTCCAGCCTTTGAAGGTCTTGTTCCTCTTTAGTTTGGGCTGCTATGTATCCAGGTTTGCACTGGTACATGGTAAGTACACCAGTATATAAATAGGTTTTAATGCTGAGGGGTTATACTGGGAAGTTCCAGATGTGTTAACATAAATTGCACAGCAAATACACGTTCTTTAGGAAAAAAAAGGAAAATTCTTCTTCAAGTTTAGATATCCTTTTATCAGGCTAATGGAAACATAATATGCTGGAAAATAGCACTTATTCCAATAGTAAATTTGCCTGGGAAGATAGTAAGAAATAGTTGGTAAATTTTTATTCCCCTCTTGAAGTGCTAAAACAAATTAGTTGTTTGTTGATCTGACTCGGGAGTCTCAATTTAAAAACACAGCATAGAGAGCGTGCAAATACTCTGCTAGCATGGGCAAAAGAAGTGGTGTCCCTAAAGGATTCCTCACTTCATTCATGCAATTACAAATGCTGGGGGAATGCTGATTTGGATGTGAGGCCCCCAGCATAAAGCACTGGGCATTAAATGCACGAGCATTTCTTCAGAGCAGCTTAGCTGAAGTTTACCATGACCATTCAGCTATTGCCTAGCAACTTGTGAAGGCCATCAAAGAGCTCTTTGTCCATAGTTCTGGCAAAAACATTTTCTCGCAGATATCCTTATCAGTATCAGAATCAACATGAAAACTTAATAAAAACAATTTTATTGTGTAAGAGATTAATACTTAAATCAAACTGTGGCAATAATAAACCAGTTGGTAACACTGTTGTAAAAGCTGAGTCTAATCTTGCTTTGCAAATTCTAGTAAAAAATGCTTGTTTTTTCCTGGATAATTTCTGGCTTTT
This sequence comes from Sinosuthora webbiana, assembly GCA_013397395.1. Classification (NCBI taxonomy): domain Eukaryota; kingdom Metazoa; phylum Chordata; class Aves; order Passeriformes; family Sylviidae; genus Sinosuthora; species Sinosuthora webbiana. The sequence continues at coordinate 463,056 of VXBN01003817.1, read as the reverse complement.
CTATCAAAGCATGGCTTTCTTTGCTGAAATTTCATAAAAAGCATCACTCTGGAAATTAATTTTTAAAATCTTTTGATCCCTTTAATATTTCTAACCTTTTCTTCCTCAAAAATACACATTTGGTTTTTTACAACTGTAAGATACAAAACTCAACTTGTTATTTTTGAGTGCCTTGTGAACCTACCAAAATAAATAAATAGTGAGTGAGACTGAAAACTGTTTTAGTAAGTAGAGAGGCAGTAAATAACTAAGATTTCTGCCTTGCTGCATTCCTTCTTTACACTCAGAGGAGTGAAATTGATTTTCCTTATGATCAAGAGTGAATATAATAAAATTACAGTGAAACAGAATCATGTTTAGCAGTCTTGCAGTTTGTTATGTTGTCATCATTGTTAGTCAATGACATTCAGTGTACACTGTTTATTTGCTAAGTAGAGCGATGCCATTCTTCACCTCCTCGTAAGGAGTGAAAGTGGGAAATAAAAGGCAGGTTTTTCAATTTCCCTAAGGGATGATTTTTCCTGATGTGTACTGAAGGAGCCTTTTCTTTCCCTTTTTTCATTTTTAGTGGTAGTTGCTGGCTGTTTTAAGCCCTGTGGCTCTGTGCAGCATGGGACCCATTGTCTTCCCCATCCAGTGTGCCCACATCACCCTTGGACACTCTGCTGTCATAAAGCATCCTCTGTGCACAGATCAAGGCAGTATAATTGAGCCTGGTGTTATTGTATGTCACTGGTCTACATAATCTCAGATAATGCACTTTGGTAACTCTTGGCAACCAGTGGCTTGTTAATAGTGACCATTATACACTGAGCACTGCTGACACCCATTGAGGCTGTGAAAAATGTCTTTTCTGCAGCAGGGTGCACCAAGTGCAGCTATGTGTGATATGGCAGATAACCCTCTGAGGTGCTCTGCCTGTGTTTTCACAGACTTAGAGACCCAAATCCTCTAGTCTGGGAACACCACGCAAAGCAGCAGCTGGAAAGACGTGGTCTTGTTTCTGGGAAAAAAAAGTAAATTAAAATGCAGTGATGTCATACTGCTCTTGTGCACCAGCATCTCTCAAAATCAAACGTTTCTCTGTAATTTTCTTATCCATAAATGAGTTAATGACAAGGTTGAATTAGACTGCTGAGAAACAAGTCAGCACTGCCTCTCAAATGTAGATGGAGACGGGAGAATGACATTGTCTAGGCAGGCAGAAAGTTAAAAAGGAGTGATGTAAGCAGCTTTTCATTTTCTGACAATAGGTTTGTTTTAGGTCAGTACTAATGATCATTGTGCAATCAGGGCTTTGAGGTGGCCTGTGTAGTGTCTGTCAGTATTTGGATTTTTAAAATCAAATGTTCTGTCTTGCTGGCACAGGTTGGTGCAATCTGTTGAAACATATATTTGATTCTTCAGTCTGTTGATTGTCCTACAGAGAAAAACAGTTTGTGAGTCAGGAGTTCCACCTTTCCTCTAATTAGAGAGTTGATCTTTAGATATGGGCAGCTTTGCAAGGCACATGCTGGGGGTGCTGAGGAGTCACTTCTTAGTCTGATCTACCAGCAAACCATGTAATTATTTTTCAGGATTTTTACAAGCAGTAGGTTTTGGTGTTCAAAGATTTTTTTTCCTTGTCACATCTAAAACTGTTTTGCTTTTTTTAGACCTCTGGCAGCCATTGAACTTGTGGCATATTTTGCTGGAAATACTTACAAAGCAAGACATGCTTGTGGTTGGATCCAGTCCACTTTCCCCGTAGTGGAGGGTTCATTCAGTAGAGGCATTACAATAAAACTTGATTGTTAATGCAAAGTGCTGCAGACACAATATAGTCTGAGTTCCACGGTGGTGCCTGCTGGCATTTAACATGCACAGTGCTTCTTAAAAAGCAGGAAAATTATATTTAATGTTGCTGCATTGTGAAAAAAAATTGACAAGCAAACAAACAAAAGAACCCAGCAAACAAACTGTGATTGGATGATTGTAATGGGTGGCTTGTATTACGATCTATGTGCAGAGATTCAGGTTGTGGCTATTTTACAATCAATTTTATACCAAAGCAGGTTAAACTAAGCACTGGCTGACCAGCATCCTTAACACTGTGGCAGCTAAGCATTTTGGAATGCTCACATGGTGTGTTTGGAAACCCTTTGTGTGCACGACATTTTTCCATTCAGTACGAGGCTGAGCAGTAATCAGCTCACCACTAATTAAAAATCATTCTGTGTCCTGCACCCCATTATTATACACAAATTATGTCAGATATGAAGAATTCTCAGAAGGAAAAGTTCCTGAAGTACCTTCTGTCATGCATTTTCCAAACATAAAATCTGAAACCAAAAATCTCCTGTTTTGAAACAGCCATTATGGAGTAAGCAAAAGCCATTTATGTACCTCTCATCAAAATTGGAATATGAGGGAAATTCACTGTTCTAGGGAAGACAGAAACAGAGATGCAAGGTTATCTTGTTGTAATTTCCTGATGTTAGTGATGTCTTGATAAACAGGTTGTGTGAGCTGTGTTTTAAAGTTCAGCCCTCTGAGAAGCAAAGGTTTAACCTAACTGTGCACAAGAGCTCTTCACAGATGTTTTGTTTCTTTGTGTTTGCAGGTATTCACTGTGACAGTGTGTGTGCTGAGGGACAGTGGGGTCCAAATTGCTCCTTGCCTTGTTACTGCAAAAATGGAGCATCCTGCTCTCCAGATGATGGGATCTGTGAGTGTGCACCAGGATACAGAGGCACTACTTGCCAGAGAAGTAAGGACAACATAAATGCTTTAAAAATCTGTTTCTCCCTCAGTTGCTTGGAAAACATATCATACAACATCATAATGTTTTGCTAATTGTAGTGTGAAAGACTAGGAAACAGGCCTTGATTGGACATTTTGTCAAAATACATGAATATTCAGAAAAAAAAGGGTTACCTGAAATGAAGAAATGTTTCCATCTAGTAGTGCTCTTCTTATTATGGTACAGTTTTCCTTTTATTCACTGTCTGTCCTGTGGCGCTGTTATGAACGTGACTTTCTAAGAAATGTCGTAGGGGAATCCATTCTAAAGTATTTCCAAATGTGACTGATGAGTGTTAAGTTTGTAATACAGGTAAATAAAACACACTTGAGTTTCAGAAACTAAAATCCTTCCTGTTGAGTCTACTAGGAATCATTAGCTTAATACTTGGGGTTTTAACACTTGTTTTTTAAGCACAGTCAGTGGGATCAGGCCCCACCATAAGCAGATGATGTGAAATATACCCATGGTTCCTTTTGAAAAACCTGTCTGGGTAAAATAAAAATTGCATGGAGAGAGATACAGATGAACTAAGGAAAATCATGCCAGAATTGGGGAAATAAATAATAAGTCTGCCCTCCCAAGATTTGTCAGCAGTCCAGCTGTCTTCAGTTTGAATCACTGAAGCTGTGAGGAAAAAGGTGTTCAGGAAAGAGAAATGTGAGTTGTCTGGAACTGGAGGGGAGCCCAATTTCCAGAGTAGGTCTCCTAGAATTCAGAAGCAGATGGGTTAAGGACAACCAAAGATGCTTCTAGCTCTTCCAAACAAGCTTAAAAGGCAGGAGATGACCTGAAATGGTCACTGCCAGGGAGAAGGAGAACCAGAGGAAGGTGAAGTTCTATGAGTCTAGGAATGGCAAAATTTCAAGCAGAAGGCTGTGACATGGCATTGCTAAATCCCACATCAGTGTGGCATTAGTATTCCTTGAGCATATCTGACTGTGAGCAGTAATTATTCTCACTATCTAATCTCTAAGGGCCCTGCAGTCAATCAGTGCATCCAATGTGTAACACTGCCACGTAAAAATGTTCCCTTGTGTTTTGGAACTGTGCCTATAACCTGGACAAGAGGCTCCCAGTCCAGTGGCCCTCTGAGGCATGGTCTGCAGGCTGGGAAGACAAAGGTCATTTGAACAATTTGGATCCTGGTCAGAAACTGCCTTTTCAGTAAACAGGAAGACCTTTTGGCACTGTTTCACTTGAAGAAGTTAATCTCTCTGGAGAGATCCTGGCCATATAACTTGTATCAAGCGTGTAATTAAAAGACTGAATCTTGAATGAAATAGAAATACTGAAAAGATTCCAAGGTAGTTTTGTTAGTGCTAATTGCAGCTGTTCAGGTATTTCTCTTGATCTCTTACCTAATATTCTAATTTATCAGGAAATAAATGCCAAGAGGAATTAGATCAACAGAGAAGGAGAAGCAGCCTTTTTTCCCTCCCCTTTTTTCCTTTTTCTTTTGAGAAACTCATACTTTTTAGCATCACAATTAAATGGACAACTTTGTATTTCTGGTCTCAGGTTTTCTGAAAGCCAGAGTGATTCTGTACCATGTAAAAGAAAGGTTGATTGGAAAACATCTGTGCTTTTTATCCAGTAAAGTTAGCTTATTTGAATTCCAAGTTAGGAAACACATCAGGAATCAAGGTCTAAGATGACCTTACTCATCAAGAGATAAAACTATTCCCTCTGTTACTTCAGATGTGCTTCAAAAGATGTCCTTGTTTAGCCAAATAAAGTATGTGTGCATTTCAAACATTATCCAAGTTCAGGGTGACTTGACATGTAATGGAATGTCAACAAAGTCATGATGAACTAGAATACACCAAATTCTTGAGGAGAGGGAGCAGATCTTGTTTTGGGAGTGTAAATCACTGAGCTGTACAAATAACAACGACCACCACCAGGGTTGGAAAGCAGAGCCAGTTCCAAGCCAAGAGCAGATGTCCTGCAGGGTGGCTGATGGCAGGACAGCAGCAGTGACAGTCTGTCCTCTTTGGTTCCAGTCTGCTCACCGGGGTTCTATGGACACCGCTGCAGCCAGACCTGCCCCCAGTGTGTGCACAGCAGTGGCCCCTGCCACCACATCACTGGTCTGTGTGACTGCCTGCCTGGATTCACAGGAGCCCTCTGCAATGAAGGTACAGCTGGCCATAAAGACTCCATGGGATGCACTCGCCAAGTGCTGGAATGATTGCCATTCCATCCCTTGGAAACTGTGAAACAGAAGATATTTTCTGTTGTGGAATGTTCTGTTTATAAATTGGGAATCTTAGGCTGTTCCATCCTTCAGTATGAAACCCTCTGTGCTCTCAATTGCTTTATTTGTGTAATGAATATGGATATTGTGCTCACTATAATTTATAATACCTCACTTTACCCTTATACTAACCAATATCTCTCTCGATTCAAATATTGGTTGTTTTCTTCTTAAATGAAGAAAATAAAATCTTGTTCTGATCACTAAGGGGTTCTATGTCCTTCTCAGTATGTCCCAGTGGCAGATTTGGGAAGAACTGCGCTGGAATATGCACCTGCACCAATAATGGGACTTGTAATCCTATTGATAGATCCTGTCAATGCTACCCCGGATGGATTGGTAGTGACTGTTCTCAGCGTAAGTACCAGCTTTTTTTTCCCCTTTAATTTTAGAACAAATAATCAGGGTCCAGCTAGTTAAAATACCTGGGGGTTTTTTGGTAAAGAAACATTGTCTTAAATCAGAAATTAGGACTTCATGGTAAATAATGGAGAGATCCTAAACTTCTCTGGCCAGGCCAAGAACAAAGCTGAAATTTTTTCAGACACAGGTTAGTGCTCTGGCTGCACAATCATCAGTGTTCTCACTAAGCATTTGAATGTTTTGTTAAAAAATTTTTCACTATGCCTTTTTTTAAAATGCTTATAACTCTGTGATGGATTTTCCTCTTTTGTAATTTTATAAATTTTTTCAGAGATAGATATTTTAGTGTTATTCTGCCTCAACAAATGAGTATTCTCTTGGTGTGCTGAACTCAGTAGATTCTCATTAATGACTTAAAAAGGGAAAGGGAAGGTCCTAATTTTACTATTTTTTGTACAGTTACTTTATTAAATAGTTACTCCCCATATGCCTGGATGGCTCTATGCAATTTATTAATTAGAGGAAAGAATTGTTTTAAGGAAAACTCTCAAAAGAAGTATATCCAATTCCTTAAGGTGGTAACATCCACACAGTCTGAAACACACATGTGCCAAAATTTCAGTCAACCCACTTGTGTGAATAAAAGAAGCTGCACCATACCCTGAAATATCAGACATTTTGCTGGGGTTTCCAGTGAAGTGCATTTTTTAATAACATGGCTCATTGGTTTATATCATTTACAGTTTGACTGGCCCAGGTTAACAGGCTCTGCACAAGTGGAGGGTAACATCTGGTCCACTTGGGGAAAGAACCCAAAAAACAACTTTCCTGGCTAAATTCTGTAAAGTGATTAGCATGCACAGCCCAGTATGATACCAAAATAAATCTTGGGCCCAATTCCTGTGGAAGCCAGTGGCTATAAAGGTCCCTGTTTTTATGATAAAATGAGTAGGTAGTTGGGAGACTAGCAGAATAGGGGTATTTAGGAGCAGGAGGGACTTACTCACTGAATCAATATCAAGGAAATGGTGCCAGCAATATGAATGGAAGTGTTTATTGAGGCTGTGCTCACGGACCATAACAGAGGAAGTTTATTTGCTTTGTATAAAGGCCTTTCGTTCACGTGGAAAATAATGATTTCATTAATTTCTTTCAGAACCAGTGACCTTTTTTAAACTTCTAATCTTTTGCCTGTATGTGATTTACATTCCTTCTTAGCTGACCACAAATGTCAAACACAAAACAAAAAAAAATAATTACAAGGCACAACTGAAGTGAAAATAACAACACGCCCCGCCCCAAGCTTAGTGCTTTTTTTCATCATAATATAATTTTTAATGAACTGAAATTTGGGGAAAAAAGGTGATACTTTGGAAAAAGTACAGCCCACTTATACATAAATCATTATGCAAATGTTTAAAGGATTCAAGACTTTTATTGGTCTCAGGCAACTAGATCAGTACAAAACAATAAGGAACTACCACCCTTTTAAATTCACATAAGAATAAAACCAAGGCTTCAGTGTCTGACCTGTTTCTTCTCTCCTATGAAACAGTGACACTGTACTTCCATAAAACTACTTTTAAAGTACTAAAGAATTATTTATTTTATTATTTATTTTTAAAATACTAAGTACTACTTAAAATACTGCTTTCTTTACTAAAGGAAAAAAACCCTCAAGATGAGAATCCTACTAAACAAAAAGAGTCTATTCTTAGAGTACCCTCTTCACTTAGTGATATTCTACCATGAAGAAAATTATCTTTTGCTGTCTCTGAATAGTAATTAGTATTTTGGAACTTCACAGTTCTAGTGGCAGCACATAGCATCAGATTCATCCATCATGACATTTCCAAAGCAGCCAGTAAATTCTCTCTCATAATGAGTCGACATGGTTGTGAGCAAAATAATCTCCATTCTGTGGATAATTACTTGGTGTTTAGAAATACTATACGGATTGTAGGACCCATGGAAGCAACTGAGTTAACCAGATTAAGGTACAGACCTGATTATTTTCACGTTTAGGCAAAAACACAGAATTTAACAGTGGAAGCACAAGAAGCGGACTCAGTATTGGATCTAAAGCTCTAGGCTGTATAGGAGTTTCAACTTTTTCTGTTTTCCTTCACTTTTGGAGATTTAAAAGCTGTATCACCTTGACTATTTGCAGAGTAAAAAAATAAGTGAAGAAAGGAAAGCTTTTCTCTGTGAGAAAGCTGCTAAAAATGTCCTATTTACTGAGTATCAAGTGTGCATTTTCACTCATTTAATATATTTCAGCACTTTTTACATAGAGTAAAATGATGCCTTTCTGAAATGAATAAATCTGTGGTGGTTTGCTCAGAACAGAGCAGCCTAAAACATACACTTGAGAGAAAAACAGCAAACACCAAACAAAGCAGTGCTCATGTGTGAATGGAAGCAGCTCTATTCATGTACATCAAGGAACCTTTGTCATTCGAGGTTAATTAATTGCTCTGGGTTGTTGCAGCTTGCCCACCTTCCCACTGGGGACCAAACTGCATCCACACGTGCAACTGCCACAATGGAGCTTTCTGCAGTGCCTATGATGGGGAGTGCAAGTGCACCCCGGGTTGGACTGGCCTTTACTGCACACAGAGTAAGTGGATTTTGTGCTCATTCTTAGTCTGAACATCAGTGACAGAATTATCCCCCAGGACAGCTTGAACGTGGAATTCAAGTACTGATACAGAAGCTTTTTTATTTAGAACCTTGAAATATGATTTCAATAGACTGTAAAAACATAATTTCTTTTGGAATTTTGTTCATTTAATAGTACATTAATTAATTAATTAATTAATTTCTTTTCCCCAAGAGCTTTTTGTTAAAGTACAATAGCTGTGCAGTGACTGAGTGTAGGTATGTGGCATTCATTACATGCTGGCTAAGAGTTCATAGGAAGCTTGAGAAATAAACATTTGTTAGAAATAAATATGGATAAAGTTGACGTACTGTCTCTTTTGTATTACACTTTTAGTTTGGTTTACCTTCAATTCATGTTGCCTCACTGACTGTGATCCTGGCCACAGCCCCTGTATTTGACCTCAAGAAAAACAGGACTGCTGACTGAGTTTCGCATTCAGCGTGCAAATACATGTTTTTCATAAATTCAGAACTTTGCTGTTTCAAATGAGTAATGTCACAGTGGCAAGAAATAACAGATACACTACAGGACCATATGGATGCAGTTCTGGGAGACATTCACTATGCTGGTTCAGCTGTCAGCTATCGGGGTTTTTTTGCTTCCTGCTGGTGAATAATGATTTCTTTGCTGTGGTGTGTCTTCTTCATACTGAAATGGTTTCTTTGTGAGTAGCTCAGGTACAATGCCTTGTTGTTTTGACTTAATGCTTCAACAAAAACTTATGAAGGAAATATGTCCAGAGGTTCACTGACTGATGTGCAGATTCCCAGAGTGCCCTCTTCCTCCTCCCTCAAATCTCTTTTGAAGCCCATTTATTCAAGGAGCTGTCCCTGCTGTCTTTTCAGAGCCTCTGCATCCAGCATCATTTCCCAACCTAATTTTTGTCTGGTGTGTGTTTTAAACCGCTCCAGACAAGGCAGGACTCAGTCCCTCGTGCTGACAGAGAACTCTCAGTTTCTGGAGCTGCAGGGGCAAGCCCTCAGTAACACACTGAACCACAATGTTTGTCTTCCACTCCCAGAGCAGCTGTTTCACCCCTCTCCTCCCTCCCTCTGCTCGTGTTGCAGGGTGTCCCCTGGGGTTTTTTGGGAAGGACTGTGCCTTGATCTGCCAGTGCCGGAACGGAGCCGACTGTGACCACATCAGCGGGCAGTGCACGTGCCGGACGGGCTTCATGGGGCGGCACTGCGAGCACAGTGAGCACACCCCTCTCTCTGCCTTGGGACACAGCCTCTGGCCTGCAGGGGCAGTTCTGATGGGCACAGAGCTGGCCACAGGCTTTTCCAAACAGTTTTAAACCTGACAGAATTAAGTTGTTACAATGGTGGTGCCTGTTTCTTTGCACTATGTTTTAGTCACTTAGGGCGTAACACTAAAGGAACACCCAATTACTCCATCATGTAAAAGCAACTAAATGAATCCAAGGAATTGTCATTAGCATCCTGTGAAAGCAACAAAATGTATCCATTAGCATAAACCACAGTGACAGCTAATAGTTGGAAAACTGGAGATGAGAACTAACACATAAGTGCAGGTAGATGAAATTAATCTTCACAGTGTGGTTTTAAACCACAGCTGTGTTGTAAGAGTGTTGTAGGTGGCTTTTACACATACTGTTTTGTTTTCATGTGTGTGGTTCTTTCCTCAGGAAGATCAGGGATAACACCACTGACATCACTGGTGCCGTAATGTTGTACAACATTAAAAGAATAGTCAGGTCTGTGAGCACAGGACTGTTTGTCCAACCTTTGCTGACTTCATGGAGCTGTGCTCCCAAATTTGTGCATTTTGATGACATCTGTATCTCTCCCCAAAATGTCACTAATGTTCAGGAAAATATAATGTTTTAAGAGAGTCTCTTGATGTCAAAACATCATGTTGAATACTTTGGCAAATCTAACCCTAGTTTTGGATTTTGTATTTTATCGTACAAGTTGATAATAATGACTTAACAACATTAAGCTATATATTTTGGTATTCATTCTAATTCAGATCTTGAAATGCCAAAATATATTATGACATGATGGGTTTTGCCTACCCATTTACCTCAGTATTTATAATCCTGTTTTATTAGATTTACCTAAATGAGTATAATCAAGAAAAGGAGAAGGTGCATAAACATGAAGTTTTTCACTTGAGTTGGGATTTGTCAAGACTGCAAGACAGTTCTCAGGCACCCATTCAATTACTTTATTTTTTAAAATATTCCAAACTAGGAATGCATGAAAATGAGTTAGATTATTTTAAAAAGACAAAAAGAAGTAAATACAGTGGCAGAATTCTTGAGAAATCTCAGAAAAAGCAAAGAAATACTACACTTGCTAAAACCATGAGAACTACTATAATGTGACAGGCCACACAGTACCAAGAGGTGGCAGTATAAAATAAATAATTTTTACCAGTGTAGGGAATTCTCTACCAGGATATTTACATGAGGTAGGAGACACTTTGATCAGTAATTAAGTATTGTATTGAGGTAATTCAGGTAATTAAGAACAACTTTCCCAGTTACCTTATTGCTCCATAATTCAGCATTTTCTCCTGGTGGTAGCTATCTCGGTGCATACATTACAGTATCAGAGCATGCTGTGGGCAGCAGATTTGTTTCTCTGTAAATGTGTGGTGCATTTTAGACTCGCTGTTAGGGCTCTTTCCTTTTGCTGTTTTACATCAGCACGTCTGTAATACCATTCTGGTATCTGGCTCCACATGTACGATAACGAGATTTTTCAGGCACTGGCATCTGAGTCTTCTGGCTCTCTATTCACACCTTGCCCATTTCTTCACTGCTTTCTACCCTTTTTATATTTTTTGCCTCTTCTTTTCCCCCTGGACTCTTCACTGCACTGCCTTAGTGGCATTGCAGGTGAAGGATGAATAAACATCTAAAGACAAATTTCTCTCTCTCCTGCACACCGAGGGGTCCTCTTAGGAGCATTTCCAGGAGAGATCCGATGCTGATGACACATTGCCACCTGCTGCCCACGGACAGGAACGTGTGGGGGTTGGACTCTGTGGTGCTGCAGACCTGTAACTCCATAGCCTTTAATGAGGTTTTTTTTGCTTACGTTCTGTGCAGAGTGTCCCCAGGGCACATACGGGTATGGATGCCGCCAGATCTGTGACTGCCTGAACAACTCCACCTGTGACCACATCACTGGGACCTGCTACTGCAGCCCAGGCTGGAAGGGGGCCAGATGTGATCAAGGTAAAGCCCAGATGCAATCAAATCTAATGTAATATTTCACACAGAAACTGGATTCACCTATTAAACACCATCTCAGTGCCATTCATTAAGTAAATCTGATAGGTGTATTTAAGTAGCCCATTCTGCTAGTTCATGTAAGTTTTGGAGGCTTTAAATTAGATGCCTTAGTGATAATTAACTGGAGCATGAAATTATAGGGCTGTGCTGCTCAAAGGTGCTGATGGAGAATGGGCTTTACCTGCCCCATGCTTTTGCTCAAAGAATGTTCTTACTTTTTCGAATTCATGAAACCATCTTTCTTCTGTGAAGATTCCAAGTGTTTTTCCTTTCTGTGAAGATTCTAAGTGGTTGTTTTCCATAAATTTAGGATTGGTGTCTGACAGAGTTCTATTCTGGTATTATTAAATACGGTTTGATTTAGGAATGAAATTTTGTCTCCTGCTCCTGACACGTGACCCCTCTGGATTTATGCCACTGATTTTCATTTCTTCCTCTATTCCAGCTGGTGTAATTATAGTGGGAAACCTGAACAGCCTGAGCCGTACCAGCACTGCCCTCCCTGCTGACTCCTACCAGATAGGAGCCATAGCTGGCATCATCATTCTTGTCCTGGTTGTACTTTTCCTGCTGGTGCTGTTCATCATTTACAGGCAGAAGCAGAAAGGGAAGGAGACACACATGCCCACCGTGACCTACACCCCTGCTATGAGGGTCATCAATGCAGATTACACCATTTCAGGTATGTGGTGTTTAGAACACTTTTTTTTTCCTCCACCTCTTGGCTTTGTGCTCAGATCTGCCCTTAAAAGGGCTTCAATTCATATATTTCTGCTTTTTGATACCATGAAGGTGACACACTCTGGCAAAATGTGTTTGTAGGAGATATTGCTGTGATTGAATCATCCAGACTGAGCCACATTGCTGAGGCCTTTAGGCCTCAGCAGTGAGGCCTGTAGGAGTGTGGTGCAGGTGTAAAATCAGTGCCAAGAGTGTGTTGCATTTAGAATTAGCACTTAAGGTGTTAATAAGGGTCAAAGGGTTTCATAGTAGTTAGTAAGTATGGTAATTGGTGTGGACACAGTAGCTACCTTAAAGGGTTGGTAAACAATAAGTGTTTGCATTCTTTCCTGTTCTGTGTGCCAATAAGAATTCACCTGTAATTGTAAACTCTATAGAGTGTATAAAACCTGCCATCTTTCACAGAATAAAGGAGAAACGTAGCACTGATCATATTGGTTGTATGCTGCGTTTGCTTTGCCGACTTCCCTTCATTATCGGGGTTTCCTGCGACTTTGTGTGTTAACTTTAAAGAAAAGTGACCATACCTCGCTTTACTGTATAACGTTTTGCACCCTCAAGCTTTTTTTTCTGCATTAAACATGGACATTTCTAGCTTCTGTGCCTCCTTTTATATACAGTTGGAGTGTGGCAAAATCTGGTTTCTACAAGGGTCTTTAAATTAAATGCCAACAGCTTGAATAGCGCAAGAATGTAGAAAATCAGGATTTTGTGCTGTCTCTGGCAAGATTGTGCAGAGAAACAGACAGCAAAAGGTTTGAAACTAATTAAGGGAAGAAGCAATGAAACAAACAGGAGTTTTTGACCTATTAAAGTGCCTGTGAGTTCGTGTTCAATGGGTGCATGAAACTTTAGGCAATTATGCCTTCTGAACACCACTGTTAAGGAAAGTAGCAGCTGAAGAAGCAGGAGGACTTGTCAGAGTTAAGAAAAAGCAAATCAGCAAAGGTCCTGGTGTTCTTGAAGCACCAGAAAATGCTGGTGCAGACTTGATGGTACAAGATGTAATGATGACTAGAAAGGAATAACAGAGCAGGGACCACTGCACAGAGAGGAGTTAAGTTAGCTAGTTACACTTGTGAATGCTCCTTGCTGAAAGTGAGGAGGACATGACTTGTCACTTCCTGCCCTTTATCTCTAATTTCTTTGAATGAATAAAAGGTTTTGTGTTTCTTGAGGTTTGTGTCTGAAGGAGTAAAAAAACCTTGTGTTTGTTGGCGTTTAAGAAACTCTAGATTAGATTTGGAAATAAGTGTAGCACTCTCAAAAACGTATCTTAAAGAAATTCAGTTGTTAATTTTCCTTTTTTTTTTTCTTTTCAGAAACCATCCCTCATCCCAGTGGTGGAAACGTGAACAGCCACTATTTCTCTAACCCCAGTTATCATACTCTGACTCAGTGCTCCAGCCCACCTCATGTCACCAACATGGAGAGACTGACCTTGGCAAAGGTAAAGCAGAAAAACATGGAAACTTCCCTGACAGTCTTTAGTTTATTTTACATTCTTCCCTAATCTCTCCTATTTGGCCAATTTTTGCTCTTCCTGATTATCACCTGGAAATTCAGCATCTTCCTTGCAATTTCAAGTTTTATTGCCTCTCTTTTCTTGAAATAGGCAAAAACCAGTCAGCTGTTTGTGAACCTGAAAAATACAGAGCCTGGAAAACGAAGTGCTGTCATGGACTACACAGGAACACTGCCAGCAGACTGGAAACATGGTGGCTACCTCAATGAGCTTGGTAAAACAAAACAAAACAAAAAACCAAAAACCAAAAAAAACCCAAAACAAAAAACAACAACAACAAAAACCAAAAACAAATGAACAACAACAAAACAAAAAAAAAAAAAAAAA
>VXBN01003817.1:432904-449111 GCA_013397395.1 Sinosuthora webbiana | reverse complement strand
AAAAAAAAAAAAAAAAAAACCAAAAAAAAAGCCACCAAAAAAAAAAAAAATAAAAAAAACAAAACCAAAAAAACCCCACAACAACTCAAAAAAATCACCAAACCAACAGAGGAGAATGTGAATGATGTGAATGTTATTCGTTGTATGTGGCATGCATCCCTTAAGGTAGAAAGAGACAAAGTGACCCCTTGTGAGGAATGATGGAACAGTTTTTGATGCCCAGTGCATGATGTATGAAATACCTCATTTGTATTAAAAGATTTGCTTACTGATTCGTTTCATAAAACAGTGGGGTTTTTACAATAAGGTTCTGCTTGGACAAAATTACAAATTCAAAATACAAATGTTAAATAAATGAAAGGTTGCATATTCTTTTTCTTTTTTAAATCACCACAAAATGCAATCACTGGTTTAAAAAGTAATTTTTCATTACCTGAGCCACTTCAGGTGTAAACAGTAGATCTTCCCAGCTAAGTCTCCTGTTTGCTAAAAGACAGAGCATTGTCTTTAAGAGGAGGAATTTCCAAGAAATGGTGAGAGTTGCTGTGTCTTGCTATATGCTGTCTTTTTCATCCTTTTCCACTCTCATGCATTCCAAAAAGGCTGGATTGCAGTGACCAGTGAGAGCCTTAAAAGGACGTACAGTGGCAGTATAATTCAGAAAATTTAATTACCTTCATTTCTGGTACTTACATGTATCAGACTCTGGGATTCAGAACAACAGTGTGCAGCACTGGTTTTCTCCCTGCTCTTCCCCAGCCTCAGTCAAACCACAATTCAGGCTCAGATCTGTTGTTTGGTTTGGGGTTTGTTTGGTTGTTGGAGGGTTTTTTTAGAAAGGATTTCAGTCATAATGCTCAATATTCAGCTTCATATTTCCTTAGAGCATTAGAACTTGCACTAAATGCTCCTCAGAGACACGTGCTGTGCTTAGCCCAAGGCAGGAGATCTTCAGCAATAGGGAGGTTCCAGAGGACTGGATGAATGCTGATATTGTGCCTGTTTGCTAGAAAATCAAATAGGATTACTTGGGTAACTCAAGGCTGGTGACATGAGCGTCAAACTTGTGAAAACAAGAGGACAGCTGACACAAGATCTAATAAATAAATATAGGGTAGGAATAAAATTAATTATGTTTAGGTCTTCTTAAATAGTATCACTTCACTCTTGAAAACTACTAGTTTTGTTTAGATAGTGCATAGATAAAATCATTTTAGGTTTTTATAATGCTTCTAGCATAGTACCACAATACAGCCTAATTTAAAAATTAGCTCTCCACAATATCAATCAAAGCTATTTAAATGAATCAGTAACCAGGAAAGTGCTAGGTTTCTGATGACAGCTCTTGTGCACTGCTGTTTACATTTATTGAGAGAAATCTGTGAGTAACAGGTAATTACAGAGTTGTCGATTCAGGTGCAAGGTGTTCAGGCCACGGGGGCTGGAACAGGATAACCCTGATTGGGGAGTGATTTAATTTGGAAGCAGAGCATTGATAATTGGACTGAACTCTGCACACTCTTAAGTTTTCAGGTCAAGGTGGGATGCCTTTTTGATAGGTAGGGTTTATTCAAACAAACAAACAAAAATGCTTTAGTCCAACAGCACTTAATTAAGATTATTCAAGAGTGAGTTAACTGGCATTTTGTGAGGTCAAACACGATAATTTAATGGTCCCTTATGACCCACCTTCCCTGTTCCTGTTGGAAAATGTGCAAGCAAATAGTACAAGTGCTTCTGTACCCCCATCTCGGGCAGTTCCACAGTCCTTATGAGAGAACAATTCAGCTAGGGTCAAAATGAGTCCCAAGGCAATTCTTAAGTATTTAGAAGCTTTTGTCTAATCACTTTTATTTTCTGTGGTTTTAAAACAACTCTGGGTTTTTGTATTATTTTTTCCTCAGGTGCTTTTGGACTTGATAGGGGATATGTGGGGAAGTCCCTGAAAGGTGAGGTTGTTTTCTTATGTATTTAGATTAAACTATATAGACATGCCTTTTACTCTTCTAAATTGCCTTTGGTTCCTAGGTGAAAAAATATAAAAATAATTCTGGACTAGATTTTTCCTAGACACTGAATCAGTGTGTGAATGGTTTGTTTGCTGATGTGGATTTTTTAGCTTTTTTGAAGGGAGGCTGTTGGATTTTTTTTTTTTTTAAATCAAAAAACAAAACAACAAACCAAGCCATTTTAAGTCCCTTACGTGTCACATAGATCAAATACTTTTTCTCATGCTTAAGTCACAACACAGCTCAAGTCTAAACTTCAGAATACATGCTGCCTCTCCTGGAAGGCTTTAAAGGAGAGACAATTCCAACTGCAGTTGGTTGCATGACCACAAACCACCACATCCACTGCAGGCCCTTGGAAAGGATATCAAAATACAGAGACACAGACAAAAATGAAAAGCTTCTGAAATTCACAGTACTGATCTGATGTTTTGGTCTTCTGCATTATCCAGTTTTCTCATAAGACTTTACATTGTACAACCCTGATGTGTGTCGCTGTTGGTGGTATCTGATTAGGGCATGCCAAGAGTGCCTGGATACCCAAACAATGGAAAACGTGTAGGGAAGTCCATACGTATGATGAGCTAAACACACAGACAGAAAGCAGCTGGTTTGTCCCCTTGTGTGTTAAGAGGGCACAATTAAACAGAGTGATTTATTACACCTGGTTTTTCCTGCCCTTTGGTCACAACAACACCCAGCAGCTCCAGGCTGGGGGAAAAGTGGCTGGAAAGCTGGAAAAGGCACTGGGGGTGCTGGTAACAGCAGCTGGACATGAGCCCAGGGGTGCCCAGGTGGCCAAGAAGGTCAATGGCCCCTGGGCTGTCCCAGCCATGGTGTGGCAGCAGGAGCAGGGCAGTGACTGTCCGTCCCTGTGCTGGCACTGCTGTGGCCACACCTCGAATCCTGGCGTCTGCTCTGGGGTTCTCAACAAGACAGGCATTGAGACATTGCATATCAGGAAAAATTCCTTCCTGAAAGGGTTGTCAAGCATTGGGACAGGCTCCTAGGGGAATCACCCTTCCCAGGGGGATTTAAAAGATGTGAAGATTTGGCACTTAGGAACATGGCTAAGTGATGGATTTCGCAGTGTTACATAAATGGCTGGATTCAATGATCTGAAAGGTCTTTTATAACCTAAACAATTCTACAATTCTATGATTACAGAAAGTCCAGTTCAAGTGAGTCATAAAATCTTGAGCACCCATCAACTGACAGGTCCAAGGTCAGTCTCATGCTGGATATGGAGTCAGGAATGAGCTAAGGAAGTTTCATGTTAAATAACACAATATATCACAAAGCAACACAGAGAACAAAGTAACACAAGTGTGACAAAATTGCTCCCCAGCATGAGCAAATGCATCTCTGAAACCAGTTATTCATCCTTCAATTAAATCCTGACATCACAAGCCACCTGATGTTTCCTTTCCAGTTCTCCTGCGTATGCCTTACAGAAACTTAGAAAAAGCTGGTTATTCTTTTAGTGTACTCAAACACTGAAACTTTGCACCACCCAAGCCATACCTAGAAATAAATCATGCTGCCATTTGCCCAGACATTGCTCTTGGGAACAGTTTCAGATCCATTATTTTAAGTATCCTGAGTTCAGCACCTGGAGGGCCAGAAAGTGTTCTGAAGTGCTTGTTAAAAACTGATTTTACAGCTTATCTCTATATAATGCTAGATATTATTTTAACCAGACTTGAAGATGCTTGGATTTTGCAATAGTAATTTGCTGGTGGCAAGATCAAAAAAGAGCATAGCAGTTGAGATGCTTTTATTAATAGTTGTAAATCATTTTCAAGTGTTATGACTGGTTTCCATTTAAATATTCACTTCTGAGTGACTTTTTAGAACTTAGCATTAAAGAAAACCTTTCTTTGGTAGCAATGTCCATAGCATGCAGCATGCTTGAAATAATAACATATTTTCATTTTTGTAGATCTAGTGAAGAACTCGGAATACAATTTAAGCAACTGCTCACTAAGCAGCTCTGAGAACCCCTATGCTACTATCAAAGACCCACCAGCTCTGGTGCCAAAGAGTTCAGAATGTGGCTATGTGGAAATGAAGTCCCCAGCACGTCGCGACTCCCCCTATGCCGAGATCGCCGGCTCTGCCACAGCCAACAAGAATGTGTATGAAGTTGGTAGGTACAAAATCTACCTCTGAATGCTGGGGGTTAGGAAGAAAGAGCACAGGGCTTTTTATTCTTTGATTCAGTTTAATCAAAACACGTGAAAATCACTGGAAAAACAAAACTACATGTTCAGATTCTGCTCAAAAGCTGCAACAACAGCGCTGTTACTCCTTTGGTGTAATTCACACAAACAGGATTTGAAGTACCATCTGTTCTGTAACCTACACGTACCTCTGAATTTCCCTGGTGTGAAAGCCTTCCTTTAAACAGCATAAGATAAGCTTAGCATTTTATTGCAATGTAGTTCACCTCTAGGTTAAACTGAATGCAGCTGGAGTTATATATGGGAGAGCTGAAGTTCTATGTCCTTCTCTTGATCAGAATAAAATGGCATCTTCACCACAGATGTAGTATTCCACTAATATGGTCCCTATCTAGTTACCGTACCTCTTTAGTTACAGAAAACTTGGGGGTCCTGTGGAGTGGATCATCTCTGGGCTGTAATAAATTGTGTCCAGTGTCACAGGATATATTTTCCTTTTCTCCCTGCAATTAGACATCACTGAAATCCATCAACATACCCATTCTGCTTTTAAGGACTGTTATAAAGTCTTGATTAAACCCCTCAAATTCAGGTTGTTGCTTCGTTGGGTTTTCTTTTTTAATTTGCAGAAATTAAAGACACATAAAAAAGAGATGCTATTTTGTTTCTGTCAGTAAAGACACTCATGGCAGTGCCCTGCTGCAAGTGTGAAGCAAAAAGACAAACCTGTGTTTCTACAGCTCCATTTCAGGACTCTCTATGATAAGGAATCTTCCTACTGAAGCAGAAACTGAAATGAAAGTGTTTTCCCTAAAGTTGAGTGTATGCTCTCTCTCGCTTCGCAGAGCCCACGGTGAGCGTTGTCCAGGGTGCATTTGGCAGCAGCAGTGGGCGCTTCGGCCAGGATCCCTATGACCTCCCAAAAAACAGCCACATTCCATGCCACTACGACCTGCTTCCCGTCCGAGGGAGCCCCACACCCTCCACAAAGGGGGTCAGCAGCAAATGACCCCGCAAGAAGCTGATGCCTACAACCCTGGGACTCTAAAGGGGCAGAATGGCATGGTTGTGCTCCTTCGTCTCTAGTTTACCATCTTTCTTGGCTCCTGATCTGTCCAGCAGATAACTGCTGTACCCTAAAAGCAGAATCTCAGCACGAGGTCTGTATTGCATATACAAGTGACAGATGGACAAATGCCACACTCTGGGGATCCTGATTCTTTTTTTTTTTCATGGCAGTAAATTTTATAGAAACTGGTATGCAGCACATTTATACTGTAATATACCGGCTTAAAAGTAATAGTTTGCAGATTAGTCTTGGTAACACCACATTTTAGCGACTTCAAATATAGGCTTCATATCTGTCATGTTCCAGAGTAGTAATACTCCCAGGACAGTGCAATTTACCAAATACCACTTTGTACAGGTGATCTGATTCACCAGTTACTCACTAGTAGAAGGAAAACTGCCTTGCCAAATTTTAGCTTCCATTCTTATCTTTAGTCTATAGACATATTACAAGAAACAAGATCTGATGGGGATTAGGAAGCACAGCGTTGCAGTTGTTTGGGAAATCCATCATCAGGCTTTGCTGTCCATTGCAAAGGTGGTGGATGTACTTGGCTTGAATAGTTCTGGAGATAAAATAATTGCATAAATCAATATTTACATGATGCTTCAAGATCTCCTTAGTACTGCAGACCCAGCACCAGTCTTCAACAAGCATTTTGCTACAGTTCAGCTTCATACGTTGCAGTTCTGACCACTATTTCTGCCACACACAAACTAATAATCCACAACATATCAGTTATTACTTCAGAAAATATGTAAATTGAATCAGTTTATTTTTGTCACCATGGACTGATTATGTAAGGAGTGGACAAAGGTGATGACTTCTGTAAATCTTAACTGAAAGGAAGGGTTTACATTTTATAAAAAAGTAGTAATAATGACTGTAATATAGGATAAAAATAGTAAAAGTCTTCTGACTTTTTTTCTTTGAAATAACTAAGCAAACTCTGTGCATACTTGCTAAAAAGGCACCTTTTCTT
The DNA here is from genome assembly GCA_013397395.1 of Sinosuthora webbiana. Classification (NCBI taxonomy): domain Eukaryota; kingdom Metazoa; phylum Chordata; class Aves; order Passeriformes; family Sylviidae; genus Sinosuthora; species Sinosuthora webbiana. The sequence continues at coordinate 442,868 of VXBN01003817.1, read as the reverse complement.
TTTTATAGTTGAACTAGGGAAACACATGCTTAAGCTGGTCTTTTGCATTGCTAATAATGTGACACATGTATCCCCCACCTTCATTAACTTCTGTCTCCATTTTTACGCTGTGTATCTGTGTTTTTAGTGACCTAGCTTGTAACTGCAAAAATATTCTAGTGTGTGTGTGTCTATTTCTTTTGCATTTTTGCCAACTGGCCTTTATTTTGTCCAGTTCAGGGGACCTCTGGGCAGAACAAGAGAATCAAACTAAGAATTCACAGTGATGTCTATCAGAGGTGATAAAAAAAATACGTAACAGTTCAGGATTAATTCAGGGGAAGAAAATCAAGGTGGTTTTTGTTGAGAATGACAACAAGAACACCGAAGAAAAGGAAAAACCACTTCTTCCTTAGAGTTTAATTTATTCTGTTGACCATGTAATTGGAGACCATCTTCCCTAAACAGCCCGTTTTTCCCAAAACAGGCTTTCAGTCCTTCCAGAATAGTCTATTATGAACTGCATGATTCGGTGGAAATTAAGTTCACCAAGGTATCCATCCCCAAACTTTCCCCAAACATGTCAACCTTAGAATAACATGGTTGTTACAGACTAGACGTCCTCTTTCAGTGAAAAGATACTTTTAGGAACCTAAGAGTGAGGCACCAGCATTTAACATGACCTGGCAGTGCCTCTGTAGCACCTTGTCCTCAGGGTTGGTGTGTCCCCGATGGAAGGGGAAAAGGATACTGGTTGTTTTGCAGTTCCCTGGACATTTCTGTTACATCCCTGGAATAAAGAATTCCATTATCTTTGGATTTGGAAAGTACAGGTATTAGCTAGAAGATTTCTAAGGCTGGTTGCCATTTAATCCCTGTCTAAGATCAAGTACAGATTGCGTTTGTATGCTTATAGGTAAAATGTAGAGCTACTGGTATATATATTTTTTTGTATTGTGTGAAACAGACTTTAAAATAAAACCTTTCTTCTCTAAAGCCATTAATAGAAAATGCTGCATTAAACAGTTGGGTGCTCACAAAAACTTCTTGCTCTTTTTGAAGACCACTAGGTAAATTATCTTCATCACCTAAACAATTCTTTTAACATGGAAAAACGAAGAGCTGAAAAAGTGTTGGGAGGTTTTTTAGATTTCCAGTATGTCACATATCCTCGAGTGATATATTCAGTAAAATATTCATGAAAGTAGATGAGTTTACCGTCATTTTGCTTATTGTGTGTGTATTCTAAATATACACATTCCTGAGGTCTGCCTTCCTGCATGTGAGTAAAACTCTTGCTGTGTAGTCAGCAGCAGCAATGTCTGCATAAATCTGAGCTGGATCTGCAGTACATACAGGGCAAGAAAATGGCTTGTGAATTTATTTCAGAGAATGGTTCTTGGTGCTCAGAACACTGATTTCCTGGAGTGCACTCTGCTCTCAGCTTCAGAGACCCTCAGCTCAATCTTCGTGACTGCATTCTTGTAGATCAGACAGCTCTTATTGTAGATCTCACTGTGGTCTTCACACAATTTAAAGACTTCTGAAGGTGCATTCCATAGGATGGAAGAGACCGAATGGCTCAGTTGATGGAGCAGTTTTGGAAAGCACTCAGAGAACTGGCTTCACCACAGACAGGAATGGAAAAGGATGCCTTCCCTCTATATAGTCACATTACAATAGTGACAAAATATAGAATTGAAAATGGAGGTAACTCTCCCCTAGCAACGTGTCACCATGTTAATAAAAGGCTGCACCAAGTTAATAGCTGATTTTAAAGTAGTGAGTATAAACTTCAGGCTTTAAATACTGTAGGCATTATTATTTCACGCCACTTAGAAGTATAATGAAACTCACAGCTTTCTCTTATATCCAAGATTATAATCACAACACACTGTTACACATAAAATCTCTCCTTATCTTGATCTACCCAGAGAACTTCCATTAACTTTAACTGGAGATGCACATGCAGATAACAGGAAGGAAGATTTCATTGTACTCACACTTTCTGCTGAGACAATCTGCAGTTCATATTGAAGTGGAGTTAGGATAAAATCAAAAGCAAGGAATGTGTTATTCAAAATATATTGGATCTTCTAGTGCACTAACAATTTTTTTATCCAATATGTGTCCAAATAGTAATTCTTACACCGAAGCTCTGAAGTCCAAACTGAAGAACACAGAGCTACTTTTGACAAAAAATGCTTTATATTAGAAGTTGTATATACAGTATTTGAAATTACTGAAAACAAATGAGTGTATGCTCATCAATTACTGTAGAGAAAACCTTGTCATTTGATACACTCATACTAGTGCTAGAGCACTGAACATAACTTTTCAGTTTTTTAGCCCACAAGACTTCATTTTGATATGGCTGAACTGTGTTATATTTTTAAAGAAAACCTATCAAGTATTTTTTTTCTTACTTGTAACAAAGTGTTCTGTTGTGAAAACATATATATATTTTCCAAAGATGACTGATGTTCATCATTCTCCCTCTCTCTACCATATATTTCACTTCACTTCACATACCTGTAGGTTAATACAATAAAGTTTCTAATGAAAGATGGGAAGTGCTTTGATTTTTTTTTTTAAACTTGTTTTTAATGTGCCTACGGGGGATCTTGAAACAGCACAGGAAATGTATGAGATGTCATTTTTTTTTTCATGGTTTAATCCTAGCTGGCAACTGAGTACCATGCTGGTAAGTTACTCACTCCTCCAGGGAGGAGAAGAGAAAAAGAAACTCCGTGGGTTAAAATAAAAACGGTTTAGTAACTGGAGGAAAATAAAATATATTACTACTATTAACTGTAATACTAGAACAGAAAAATCCATCGTAGAGGTCTAATGTTTCAGATTTAAAAAGCTACAATCCAGTATTGTAGGAGTATAGTTCTACTTTCCAAGGTTTTCTGTGCAAATCTGAGAAACTAAGTATTCCTTCAATGCTGTTGAAACAGGGAGTTTAGTCCTAAGTAATTGACTTGTTTTACATTCAAACAGCCATATTATTATTGGAAAAGTAACAAAGAGTGATTCTGATTAACTACATAGGGTAAATAATCATTATTATAAATTAAAATTCTCCATAAAGAGTCATGTTTCCACTTAAGAAAAAGAAAGGGCTTGGATATTTCACAGAATCACAGAATCAATCAAGTTGGAAAAGACCTTGGAGATCATCAAGTCCATCAGGGCCCTAATACCACCTTATCAACTAAATTATCCACATCCTAAAATTGAGGGGCCCAGAACTAGACACAGCACTCAAGGTATGGCCTCACCAGTGGCCCTGGTCCTGCTGGCCGCACCATTCCTGATCCAGGGCAGTGCTATTGGCCTTCTTGGCCACCAGTGCACACTGCTGGCTCATGTCCAGCCTGCTGTTTAACAGACCCTCACATCCCTCTCTCCCTGGCTGCTGTCCAGCCACTCATGCCCCAGTCTGGAGCTCTTCAGGGGTTGTTGTGGCCAAAAGTGCAGGACCAGGCACTTGGACTCATAAAACATCTTACTGGACTCAGCCCATCTGTCCAGCCTATCCAGGTCCCTCTGCAGAGCCCTCCTACCTTCCAACAGATGCACACTAACACCCAGCTTGGTGTCACCTGCAGATATACTCACGCCAGGATTCAATCCCCTCATCCAGATCATCAATAAAGATATTAACAGGACCAGGCCTAGCATTGATCCCTGGGGACACCACTGTGGGAGTCAAGCTGCCTGAGGGCATCACCTTGAGAACCATGGGAACCCGGTCCGTAGTTAACCTAAGTGATTCTCAACTTAAGGCAATCATGATTGAAGCATCTTTGACTCTTGGGAAATAATATGGTAATAGTTCTGTTCAAATAAGGTTGTGGTTCTAAAAGATTCTCTAGCTCTTCCTCCCTGATTGGTTGCCAGTTGTTGCAGAGTTTTACATATTCTGAATTACTGCTTCTAGTTGGACCTTTACCCTCAGCTCCGCCCCTCAACCGACCCTGTATGTGTATCCTACCTACCCTACATTGGGTCTTTGCAATTAATCCCATACTGTTACTTGGCTTCTCCTGTTTGTTGTTTTCATCATTAAACCCTTTTACTTTCTAGACAATTTTATCGTACCCATCCTTTTATTTATCGCCACCTTAGTCCCGAGGTCTCAGATCCTGAAGTGGACCCGGCGTCGCTGAGCTGCAGCTGCGACACACCACTGGTGACTAGCTCCCAGCTGGATGGGGCACCACTTCCCACCACTCTCTTGGCTTGCAGTCCAGCCAGTTCTTGACCCAGGGAAGAGGGCACCTTTCCAAGCTGTGGGCTGCAGCTTTTCCAGGGAATGCTGCGGCTCACAGTGTCAAAAGCCTTGCTGAAGTTCAGGCACACAACATCCACAGCTTTTCCAACATCCACCAGGCACGTTACCTGGTCATAAAAGGGGACCAGATTTGTCAGACAAGACATGCCACTCGCTGGGTCCGATCCCCTGGGCGTCCTGTGGGTGCCATGTCGTGGCACTCTCAAGGTGATCTGTTCCATAACCCTGCCAGGCACCAAGGTCAGGCTGACAGGCCCGAGTTCCTCAGATCCCCCTTCCAGCCCTTCTTGGGGATGGGGTCACATTGGCACCTCCAGTCCTCTGGGACCTCCCCAGTGAGCCAGGACTGATGGTAAATGATGGAGAGAAGCTTGGAGAACTCATCCACCAGATCCGTCATCCCCCTAGGATGGATCCCATCTGATCCCAGCAACACCTGTGAGAATCTAATGATTCAGCAGGTCTCTGAACTGCTTCCTCCTGGATTACAGGTGGGTTGTTCTGCTCCCCGTCCCCACCTACCAGCCCAGGAGGACACTTGTCCTGAGCATAACCTGTCTTACTGTTGAAAATTGACACAAAGAAGGTGTTAAAGTACCTCTCCCTTTTCCCAATCTTTGATTACCGAATTCCCTACCATATCCAATACAGAATGGGGGTTGTCCATGCCCATCCTTTTCCAATTAATGTATTTATAAAAATATTTTTTATTATCCTTCACAGCAGCAGTCAGTAAGCTCTTGCTGGGATTTTGCCTAATTTTTTTTTCATACAACCTTAAACATTTCCTGAGTTACCTGCCTCTTTTTCCAAAGGTGATCCACCCTCCTTTTTTCCTTCAAAAGTTCCTTGTTACATAGGTGCAGCCCATTTGGCTTGAGCAGGCCCGGTGCTGTAGAAGTTGCCCTGTCATCAAAGAATCCAAAATTCCACTGATGGCACCAGCCCTTAAGTCATTTATTGATAACGTGGATATTCCTGTTCATCACTCATCCCTCATACTGAAAGAAGCGAGCAGAACACCACCAGAGCTCCTGCCCCATCAACCTAATTGACCCAGCTTGAAGTTCTTTTTAACTACCCTGTTGCTCCTCTTTTCAACCTCATCACTGCCAGCCTGACGTACCAGCAGTGGGTCAGAAGGCTGAATCAGCCTAGAATCTCCTGGTGAAATCCTCTATCCAGGCCCCAGGTGTGGAGGCCCCTGAGGCCACCAGAGGAGAGTGCACTCTCCCATGGAAGGGGAGCAGGTTGCAAGCAAGTGGAACTCCTCAGGAGTCTCTCTGGGAAACATACCTTCTGCTCAGGGCGAGCAGAGTGTGCAAAAACCCCATAAGCACTTGCCTGTATGTTAATCCCTCAGCCCCTATTTCTTAAGCCCTTACTTCCTGGTTTTTCTGTCTTCCATTGGTTAAATTTGATCCTTCCCCAGACTGCTTGTTTCCCCAACTCCTTCTCCCATTGGCCTGAGTGGCAAACCCTGCCTCCTTCATTCCCCATATAATCCCAGCACCCGAGAGCCTTGAGGTTGTTCAGTCAACAGCTCTGGGGAATAAAGGAAGCCCTCTCTGGAAGACCAGAAGGACTCCTGTCTTCTGTCTCTGCACTGCCTGAAGGAAGCTGCCTGGCCAAGCTGCCTTTGCAGCCAAAGCCAGAGAGCTGATCACTGGAGGTACTAAACTCGGTTGCCTTGGCAACCACTCACAAAGAGCTGAAATCACACCTGAGTGCCTGTGCCCCTGGGACAAAAAGTGTCTTTTTAGAGATGGCTCACTAGGAAGGTGGCGGCACCCAGAAGATCACCTGCAGAGGTCTTAGCAGCCGGCGACAAGTGGCGTCCCAGTGGGGCAAACCTCAGTTTCCCCTAGTGAGTCGTTCCAACTTGGTTTCGGAAGAATGACCTTGGGTCAGCTGCTTCCTCAAAGGGACTCTCCTCCATTCTAGCAGAAGATACCAGAGAGGCACCACTTGGGACCTGTCAAAGACAGCAGATGACATCCAGGTGGCTCAGGTGCCCACCCCTCAGCAATCCCCATTTGACCAATGCCATCGGGGCAAAGAACAGCAGTGAATTAATTCCACTTGGTCTTTTCATTTTCACTTGCATTTTACGGCTGGGGTGGGATTAGGAAAAGATTGGGAACCAAATGAGCCGTCCGTCGCTCACCCCATCCGAACAGGAGTTCTACCTCCAAGGTAAAAAAATCCTTGTTGGGGCAAAGTTTAAGTTCAGTAGGGGACTTCTAAAAAGATTTGTACACGGAGTTTTTAAGTATTTTCCAGACACTAAGTTAAATTATGTTTGTGTAGATGTGTTTTAGGATAAAGTCAGGAGAAAATTGAATGTTACACAGTTTGAGAGGGATCTTTCAGTTGGTAAGATTTTTCTTTATTTAAGTTAATTATAAAAACTTTAGAAAGAATCAGTTCTGGGGATTGTTTGGGGAGTGTTGGGAAACCCCAGTTAAAACTCCCTTTGCCTCTTCCCTCACCCCATGTTCCTAAACCCTCTTCCCTACCTGAGGGTGGGTTGGCGGATGTTTCCTGCGATCCCATGCCAGGTTGCCACTGTCTCCTGCAGGTCCCCCGATTCTCCTTCTGCCCCTCCAGGACAGTGCTGGCCACACTGCCCTGGACCTTCCCGTTAACTTCCTTCCCATGCCCACACACCTGAGTTTGCCCTCTCCACTGGTTTCTGAAAATATTCAAAACGGCGGCAGCAACATGGCCCGCCCTACAATTTTACCTCCTCCCTGTCCAAGTTCTCCTGTCCTATGTCCACAAAATGGCCACATTTCTACTATGTCACCGCCCTTTCCCGCGCACCCCATCGCAGAAATGCCTTGTTTGTTCCCTTGCTCCTCCCCTTGCGTTCTGAGTGGGGTACACCCTCCCCTGACATCGGGAACACCCCCACCAATGGCGTTGTGTATCTCAGCCCCGGTTATGCCCCCAGTGTAGGCCCTGCCCCCAGCTACACCCCCAGTACGGACCCCACCCCTCATATCTGTCCCTCCAAAAACAGCCCTGCCCCTGAGGGTCCTCCCACTTCCAGTACCCGTATCATCAGGACCAGAAGTGAAGACATTAACAGCTGGAAGGAGACCATATTAGTCTCCACTGCCACCCAGCATCAAGCATCTCCGATCCACCCTGTGAAGCTTGGGTCCACCCTCTTCAGAAGATGACAGTAGTGAGTCCTCACTACCCGATGAAGAATACGAGGATCACTGGGCCACAGTCCAGGGGGAAGCAGCTAAGGAGGATGATTGGGCCAATAAAATCATGGCCTTCCCAATCACTGTCAAAACCAGTAGGTGGTGGGATTGAAGGGTCAACTGGGAGCTAATCCCCTATAACGAACTAAAGGAACTTTGCAAGACTGCAAAAGAACATAGCAGAGGCTTGCACTACTTCAAGAACTAATTAGAAACTACCTTCACCGTGCATACTTTGATTCCTCGCGACATCAGTAATATTATGGGATCTCTCCTCTCCCCAGCGGAGCTCATGCTGTGGGAGAGAAATTGGAAAAAACAATTAGGAACACTGGCTGCAGCGTACCAAAGCAATCCAAATAAATATTAGAACAAATTGCCACTGAAGGTAACTACATCAAACCAAATGACCAGACAAACATCCCTGAAGCTGCCCTGCTTGACATCACCACAGCAGCAAAAACCTTGCTTCTCTTGACACCTTATGACACGGTCCCCACACAAAGCTTCGCAAACATCAAACAAAGATGGATGAGTCTTCCATAAAATTTGTTGATCACCTTAAGGTTGCATTAGAGAGGCAAATAGAAAGCAAGGAGGCTCGAAGGGAAGTGCTCATGAAAATGGCTAAGGCTAATGCCAATGAAACAACAAAGACAATACTTAGGTCTCTACCCCTTGACCCCACGCCTAAAATTGACCAGATGATTGAGGCTTGTGTGAAGCATAATTCCACAGAGAGAACAGTTGCCCAAGCAGTGGCTGCTTTCTACTCCTGAGCAGCCACTCAGGTGCCACTTACCTGAAGACCCGACAGGCTGTGATTCTCAGAGATGTCAAGTGAGAGTCTGCAGTGGCCGCTAAGAAAGAAGACAGGCACACTCCAATGCAATCCAAAACAGAACTGGTTTAATAGGCAAAATAACAAACCGCTGAAAGCTGAGCACTAGATATTGGAATACTTGAAATAACTCAGGGGCAGAGGATGTGCCTGCGTCTCTGGGATGTCCTTCTAAGCACACTTCTACAGGACAGTCACAGCACTCTGACCACCACCGCCTGCTGTGAGTGTGCTCAGCCCCGCTTCTCCCACCAGGCCTTGTCTCTAACAGTGGCCGTCTGACGTGGCCCCCAACCCACCAGTGTCCCAGCTAGCTCCAGGGGAGTCACACTGGCGCTATGCCAGGTGTGGCAAACTGCCTCGGCACTGCACTTGCCTGAGGCAGAACCTTTAGAGCTACTTGGACTAAGACACTAGGCTGCGTGATATCTAGGACTGGAGTCTTTGAGGTTGGCGTCTTCTGTCCATGCGGGAACTGGTCCTTCTTCTCCTGAGGCACAAGCAGGATGACGGAAGTGAGGTGGCTGAGCATTTGCTGTCTTTGCACGGTCCGTGCTCTGTTGGGAGTTTCCCAACTGTCACCACTTGTTTGGGTTTTCATGCAGCCATTTGTGGTCTTGGCGATGGTCCAGGATGGTTTGTTTCTGAGGACATTTGCCCATAAAATGTCCACAATCGCCACAATTAAAACATCTCAGGTTCTCTTTTGTTGGCATCATGGCAAATGCTCCTGACACTCCCTGGGCGATCCCTCAGATTTCCAGGTAAGTGGCAGCTGAGTGGCTGCTCAGGAGAAGAAAGCATGGCTCTGCCAGCTGCAGGGAGGCTGTGAGAAGGAACTTCAGCACCAAGTAGCTGGAGGATGAGCTCCTTCGTGTCTGCCGAGAGCTCTCCTGTGATGAACAAAAAATACACAACTCTGATTTATGAAGATTAAAGACTATAAGCCACTACTTATGAAGTTACATTGTCTGATAAAAAGAGTGATAATGTTGTTTACTACTTGTTATAATTGTCCATACCAACCCCGTACCCTTAAAACTTCCCCATCCCCTTTCCCCTCCTCCGTCGCTCCCACATCAGGTTAGGCCGCTGCTGCTCCCCACCTCTTCTGCACCACGCCTCCTAGTTTGCTCTCTGCCCTGCTGCTCTACGACTGTGTCAAAAGTCCCAGCTATGCCCACTCTCCGCCTCTGCTGCTTCTCGCTCATCATTCAACTCACAGCACCGCCTAATATTAAAACAAAGGAAAACTCCCATAATGTAACACTCTGAAAAAATCACAATCAGTGTTAATTACTCCACAAAGCAACGAGCCAGAAAAAACCAGATATTTACAGTGAGTATTACAAGAAGAACACAGTCCACACCTGCCTCAACAAAACCCTGCTCCGCTGTCTCCCTCTCGCCGTAATATCAAAAGTACTCCAAAAGAGGGACACCCCTAGACCAACGCAGGCCAAAACTTGTTGGAGTCCAGGGCATTCCTTTGGGCACCCTGGGAGGCCACAGACCTCGGCAGAGAGGTCTGGGACCTGAGCAAGAGGGTTTGAGATCTGTACAGGGGAGTCTGGAATCTGTACAGGGGGTTGTAGACCCTGGCACAGAGCCCAGAGAGACACC